>CM060260.1:16367904-16845404 GCA_030684275.1 Acipenser oxyrinchus oxyrinchus
TAAAAATAAAACAACAAACACAAAACACAAAGGTTTTTGTTTTTTTTTTAATACAAACAAAACGTTTATTTTTTATTTTTTTTTTTTTTTTTTTATTTATTTTAAATAAATAAACAAATACAAATTGACACACCCTGCACTCCAATAGTGCAGGGGGTAAAAAATTCAAAATAAATCAAAGTCCAAAACTAAAAAATAGTTTTAAACTTAAAAGAAAATCAAAAATCACAAACAAAGGGCAAACAAAGGAGCACATGGCCTGTGCTCCCTGCCTCGCCCTTTCCCCACTCTGCACAAGGCAGAAGCAGGGGATTTTAAAACAAAGCGATTTTTAAAACAAAAACTAAAACAGTGTAGTGATTTAAAATAATTTTAAAATAAACTAAAAGAAAGTGCTCTTTAATTAAAAATTAAAAAGCAAATAAAAGAAACTAATTTAAATGAAGTAAAAATTAAAGAAAAAACAAAGGAAAAACCAAGCTAAAATGGCTGCCCTCCTACACTTGCAAACAATGCAAGTGTAGGAGAACAAAAGAAAAAAAAGTGTGTTTTAAAACACTAAATAAAAGGTTTTTTTAACACAAAAGGTGCACTGCTACTTTAGAAATAAAATAAAGTAAAAAGATTTCCAGGGAAAAATAAAAGTTTCAAGAGATCACTGTTTTATTGAACACTGAGCAGTTGAGCTCTCCTCACGCAGCGTCTGCTCTCGCTCAAGGGTACAGCAGCAGTGGGTCCCCAGCACCTCTGGGGACCAGCGGGAAATACAGAGCCTCCCACTGGGGACTCTCGCCCTCCGGGGGTTGGAGGGCTCCCATAGCGGTGTCTCGGCGGGAGGCGAGGCGAGAAGTGGAGGTGTGGGCGTCATCGCGTACAGGGTCCTCCTCGACACGGAGCGAAGGGGTCGAGGAGAACTGCGAGATCCTGCTCAGGTGATTCTCGAGGGAGGCTGAGGGAGCCCTGTCCTTTGGTCTTATCAGCAGGACCGGAGAGCGGGGGTAGGGAGGGACGATGGCTCCCGGTCCTGAGGACCCCCTCGAGATACCTGACAGAGTCTGGGTGCAAAGCTGCTTTGCACTCCCGGATCGCTTCGGCGGGCCGTTCTGAGGTCCCCGAGTCGCCCTGGCGACCAGCGACTCGAGGAGTCAGCCACGCCCGGCGTTGGTGATCCAGGAGATCCCAGACTCTGGTCACCTGGGCGAGATCAACAGGCTCCGCACGCGAGGATTCCAACGCCTGCGCACCTAGATGGGGGTTGTGCAGCAGGGGCTCCAGAAGGAATCTCTCCCCTCGGTCGGAACAGCGTCTCGGCCGATGTCGAACATGCTCGGGTCTTGAGCAGGTCCCTGTAAAGACCGGCAGCTCGAGGAGGCGGATCCCGGGAGGTTGAGCCAGAACAGCTGCGGTCGTAGCCCAAGTGGTGCAGCTGGCGCAGGAGGAGGGAGGCCAGCGCGCACCACTGCGGGGCGGGTCTGCGTACAGGTATCTCTGCAGGGTCTGGAGGCGGAAGGTGTGCACCTGAGTCCTGATGCACACCAACCCTTGTCCTCCCTCGGCCAGAGGAGGCTCAGCACCCGCAGAGACCCAGTGCTTTCCGGCCCAGAAGAAGTCCGTCAGCTTCCTCTGGACCCTGGCCACAAACTCAGGGGCGGGCTCAGGGCGGTGAGTCGATGCCAGAGCATCGGCGCCACCAGCTGGTTGATGACCAGAGCCCTGCCCCTGAAGGAAAGCACTTTCAGCAGACCCGACCACGACCTCAGTCTCGCAGCAACCTTGTCCTCCAACTCCACCCAGTTGGCTGCGACCGAGGTCTCCAGCGGGGCTCAGGTGGACTCCCAGGTATTTGAAGCTGTCCGCTCCACTGGAATTGCTGGGCGCGGCAGGGAGGAATCCACCCGCCAGGGAACCTACTAACAACCCGGAGCATTTGGTCCAGTTGATCCTGGCAGAGGGGCGGCAGAGTAAGCGCTCTGGCAGCTCCGCATCCTCTCCAGATCGACGGATCGGAGGCCACTAGGAGCACGTCGTCGGCGTAAGCCGACAGGACCACCCTCGTGTCCGGCGCGCGGCGCCATCCCGTGAGCCTCCTGCGAAGGAGGCAGAGGAAGAGCTCGATGCACAGCGCGTACAGTTGTCGGACAGAGGGCAGCCTTGGCGTACTCCTCTCCTGAGCGAGGGTGCGGTCAGGGACCAGTTCACCTTCAAAGGCACTTTCGGCAGGCGTGCAGCGACCGGAAGAGGCCGGCGAACTTCGGCCGAATCCGAATGCTCGCGGGGTTCAAAGAGATACTCGTGATCCACCCGGTCGAGCGCCTTCTCTTGGTCGAGACAAGAAGGCGACCGACCGACCGGTCCTCCTGCAGTAGTGCAGCAGGTCCCGAACCAGGAAGATGTTGTCGAAGATCGTCGGTTCGGGACCGTGTAGAACTGGTCGGGGTGGACCACGTCTGCCAGCACGGACTTGAGCCTCAGGGAGGCGGCCTTGGCCACGATTTTGTAGTCCGTGCACAGCAGCGAGACCGGGCGCCAGTTCTTAAGGCAGCGGAGATCCCCTTTCTTGGGCAGGGCGTGATCACCGCCCGCCTCATCGAAAGGGCATCTCCCGGTCTCGTAGGCTTCCGCCAGGACCAGCGCAAAGCGGGCCCCAGCAAGTCCCAAAACTTTCTGAAGAACTCCACGGTCAGCCCGTCGATGCCCGGCGATTTGTTGTAGGGCATCAGACTAAGCGTCAGAGAGCTCGGCCAGGGTCAGTCGGCCCTCGAACTCTTCCCTGGCGCCCTCGCCGACCGTGGGAAGCCCGTCCCAAAGAACCCTGCAGCGTCGGGTCGGCGGGATCCGGAGAAGAGGTCGAGTAAAGGCTCGGGCCCTCTCGTTCACGCTCTCGGATCCGTCAGAAGGAGCCGTCGTCCGCCAGAAGGCAGGTGATGTTCCTGCGGTCTCCCTTCTTTTTCTCCAGCAGCGTAGAAGAAGTGTGAGCAGCGGTCCATCTCCCGAAGGAACTGGATCCTTGGCGCCGTAGGCCCCGGGACGCTGGAGCTGCAGGTCCCGCAGGGTGCACTTCTTCTCCTCGTGCAGCTCTGCTCGAGTTGGCCCCAGCGAGCCAGGCGGCTCTCCAGATCGAGCAGCTCCCTTTCCAGCCGCTCGATCCGTGAGTCCCTCCGCCTGCTCGCGCCCTCGTGTACTCCTGACAGAAGATCTTGATCTGCGCTTTCCCCACGTCCCACCACTGGCGCCACGTGGGGAAGCGAGATCGTCGGCCGTGCCAGACCGTCCAAAAGTCCCGGAGCGACTGCTCAAAGCGCTCGTCCTCCAACAAGGCGTTGTTAAAGTGCCAGTAGGCGGGCGTGCCCGACTGGCACGGGGCCACCGCCACGGCCACCAGGTTGTGGTCCGTGAGCGGCGCCCGGCCTTATGTCGGAGGAAGCGAGCGCGGTGGCGTGGCTCCTGGTGACGTAGAGCCTGTCGATCCGGGACTGAGACACCCGCCCCTCCCTCACCCTGGTGAAGGTGAAGGCGGGGGCGTCGAGTGATGCCAGCGCCAGATGTCGACCAGAGAGAGCGGCGGTCAGCTCTCTCAGTGCTGCCGGCGAGAGAGGTAGTGCTCTCGCCCCCCACCCTGTCCAGCGGCCTCGAGGGTGCAGTTGAAATCACCCCGAGGACCACGCACTCGTCGGCGCTGATGTTGTTCATATAGGTCGACATCTGGCGAAAGAACTGGACCCTCGCCCGGACCCGTGGGCGGCGTACCGTTCACCAGGTGAGCGATACTGTCGCCGTCCGGATCGGTGGTGTAACAGGCGGCCCGGCACGGCGTCTACCACATCGAGTACCGTGGGAAGAAAGGACCGGAGAAGGCGTCGCCACCCACAAGAGGTGGCGGTGAGATGGCTGAGCGACACTCTCCCCCACTCCAGAAGCCAGTTGGCTTCCGCCTCTGGGGTCGTGTGGGTTTCCTGCAGGAAGCACACAGAGTAACCCCCTTTTCAGGTAGGAGATTACCTGGGCCCTGCGGAAAGGGTCCCTACACCCGTTGGCGTTCACAGTACCGATGTGATACATGATCTTCTGTCAGGAGTTGTTGGCGGCGCTCACGGGAGATCCTGAGTTCTCGAAGCTCACCAACTGGTCGTGTAACTTGCGGGCCCGAATGTGCGTTCGAGCCGAAGTTTTACTGGCGTGGCTGGCCCTGAGGAAGGATCTCACAGAGTTTAAGATCCTCTGGAAATCCTTCCATTTGTCCAGGGCCAGCTGGACCTTGTCCCTGCGGTGGATGGTGGCCTCCAAGAAATCCAGGAGCTCCGCCACAGGGATGTCCAGAAGAGGCGGACAGACTCTCCGAGCCACGCTGCAAGTGGACTCGAGTCCTCCTCCCTCTCCTCGGTTCTCCACCGCCCCCTCGCGGTGGAAAGCTGCTGCCTCCCGTTGGTGGGTGGCGCGTTGCGTCTTATTTTGATTTTCACCGACTCTCCCAGCGCCCCAGGGGCGGCGGGAGAAGATCGGCGGAGGACCCTGGCGGGGACCGTCTGCACCCTGGACTTTGGGGGTGCAGGCGGGCGCTCGGCGTACACCGTCGAGCCCGATGGCCTCGCCGTCCCGCTCTGGGTCCCTCCTTTGAGGTCGAGCGCGGTCTCAGGCCCGTCCTCTTTCCTCGAAGGAAGGGGATCCACCCTCTCGGGTCCTTCCCTCCCTCCCCTAGAAAGGGGATACACCCTTTCGGGTCCTTCCCCTCCCTCCGCATCAGTCACGGGACCGCCTCGGGCGGCGTTTCCCCGGCGGCGGCGCAGGGCGGAGCCCTCGTCGCCGCCCGGAAGGGAAGCCCGAGGCGGTTGTTCTTCGGGGCTCCTCCGAGCCCCTCGGTGACTGGAACTTGGCCCGTTGCGCCGGGGAGGGATCTACCTCGAGGCACCACCTTCTGCCCTCTCTGGTTCTTCCCCTCCCTCTGCGCTCCGGAGACCATTGTAGCGTGGGCTCCGCAGAGCCACGTCTGCCTCAGGGGTGTTTCTCGTCCCCCTCAGCGGCAGCACGAGGGCGGAACCCCGTCGCCGCGTGAGAGGAAGCCTGAGGCAGCTCTTTTTCTGGGTGGGGGCTCTTCTCCCCCTCCGGCCCCTCGGCGGGGTCGCCTGCATGGGCTCCGCGTTGTCCGCGAGCCCGCCGCCTCGGGGCGAGTCCGCCTCCTCCCGGAGGCGGGAGCCAGAGGCAGCTCTTTTTCTGGGAGGGTGGTTCTTCCTCCCCTCCGGCCCCTCGGCGGGGTCGCCTGCATGGGCTCCGCGTTATCTGCGGAGCCCATGCCTGCCTCGGGAGCTGGTTCCGCCGCCCCTCCTCGGCAACACAGGTTTCAGGACCCGTGTGGCTGTCGGAGGAAGGCGGTGCCGAGGCAGCTGCTCTTCGGGGGCCCCTCCTGCGCCCCTCGGCGACCTCCTCTGCGGCCGGCCCCTCGATGGTAGAGTCGGGGCGGTTTCCGAGGTCTCTTTATTGGCGGGGAGGGATCTACCGAAGGGCTCCTCCCTCTGCCCTCTCGGGTTCCTCCCTCCCCATTTGCCTCTCGGTGGGGGCCTCTTCCATGGGCTCCGCTTCTTCTGCGGAGCCCGGACCGCCTCGGGGATGGATCCTTCTCCCCTCTGTGGCATTACGAGGGCGGAGCCCTCGTTGCGGTAGAGGGGCGCCCGGCGGTCGCTTTGGTTTTGGGGGCCTTCTTTCGCCCCGGGGACCCTCACCAGAGGCGGGGCGTGTGCACTTGCGTGCACTGCGTGGGAAGCGCGCTTGCGCCTTCCTCTTCCCCTGATGCTGCGGAGGCTGCCCCTGCCCTGTCGCGGCGACGGGAGCTCGCCTCCGGCAGCGCCTCTCTCCTCACCCTCTGTGGGGATGAGGTGCTTTGGTTTTCAGGCGGCTTTGCCGCCCTGCCTCGAGGGGTGCCGTCGAGGAGTCCCTTTCAGGGCCTCCCCTGACCCGCCGCCAGATGGTGCGGCGGTGGGCTTCGTCACCCCTGCTTGGCCTCCCGGTGGACCTGGCCGCCGCCTTCTTTTGCGGCGGGCGACCACGGTCCACTCGGCGGCCTTCTCCCCAGCGCTTTCGGGAGCGCGGAGGGTCCGGCCGCCTCGGGGCCTTCTCTCCCTTTCCCCGGATGTTACTGGGAGGGGCGGGTGCTTTGCCCCCTCTGCGGGCCTCTTGGAGGCCCGAGGCGAGTGGACTCGGAGGCGCGGTGCTGGCGCGGGTGGCTTTGCGCCCTGCTGGAGCTTGGGGCACCTCTTTTTCTGGTGCCCCAGCTCCTTGCAGTGGTAGCACCGCACCTCCTCCGAGGAATAAAAATGGCGTAGTTGGTCCCCTCGAAGGGGACCACAAAACTACCCTCCACGGTGTCCCTCCCGCCAGGTGGATGGTCACCTGGCGTCGGAAGGACAGCACGTGGCGGAGGGGCTGGTCCTTGCACCCTAGGGGATGGGGTGGATCCCGTTTTAACTCCCCTAGGGCCTGAAGATGGGGCTTCAGGAGGTCGTCCTTCAAGAAAGGTGGGGCGTTTGAAAGGGCGACCCTGCTGCCCAACCCCTCAAGGGTTCTATGGGGATATATATTCCCCGACGCGAGACCCCTCTCGATAGCTGTGTGCGTGGCGGCCTCAGATTTTAGAAAGAAGGCGGCCTTGCCGTACATCTTTGAGGCCGCCACGATGGTCGATGGCCCCACCACCTTGGCCATGGCTTTCACCATGGCCTCTATCGAGAGGAGTCCTTCAGGAGGCACCTGACCCGTGCCTCCTGGTCATGTTTTAAAGGGGCTGCAGCCTCCCCTGCAGCCACCTGTGCCCACTTTTGGGGGCTGTGGAGCTTGCCCACTCATTTTATTTATTTATTTATTTATTTATTTATTTGAAAACAAACAATAATTCAAAATAAAACAAACACAAATTGCACACCCTGCACTCCAATAGTGCAGGGGCACACAAGGCTACAAAAGGTTTTTTTTTTTTAATCAAAACAAAACAAAAATTATTTATTTTTAATAATAAAAAATGAAAAATAACCACCCTGCACTCCAATAGTGCAGGAGTAGTAAAATTAAAAATAAAACAAACAAACAAAAATTATTTCTTTATTTTTAAAACAACAAAATAAAAATAAAGCAATCAAAAACACAAAGGTTTTTTTTTTTTTTTAATACAAACAAACGTATTTATTTATTTTTAAATAAATAAATAAATACAAATTCACACACCCTGCACTCCAATAGTGCAGGGGTAAAAAAAATTCAAAAATAAATCAAAGTTTAAAACTAAAAAATAGTTTTAAACTAAAAAGAAAATCAAAAAATCAAACAAAGGGCAAACAAAGGAGCACACGGCCTGTGCTCCTGCCTGCCCTTCCCCACTCTGCACAAGGCAGAAGCAGGGGATTTTAAAACAAAAGGATTTTTAAAACAAAAACTAAAACAGTGTAGTGATTTAAAATAATTTTAAAATAAACTAAAGAAAGTGCTCTTTAATAAAAATTAAAAAGCAAATAAATGAAACTAATTTAAATGAAGTAAAAATTAAAAGAAAAAACAAAGGAAAAACCAAGCCAAAATGGCTGCCCTCCTACACTTGCAAACAATGCAAGTGTAGGAGAAAAAAAAAAAAGTGTGTTTTAAAACACTAAATAAAAGGTTTAATTAACAAAAAGGTGCCCTGCTGCTTTAGAAATAAAATAAAGTAAAAGATTTGGAAAATAAAAAGTTTAAAACACTGTTTTTAACTCTGAGCAGGAGCTCTCCTCACACACGTCTGCTCTTGCTCAAGGGTGCAGCCTATTTAAAAGCCTAGTGGCAAACTGCACCGACTGCCTATTGGCAGCCGGCACCAACCAAAGGCAGCGGTGAAAAAATTCAGTTTGGCACCCCTAATCAAAGGGGTGCCAACAAAACCGGCCGTTAACTAGCCCAGGGTGGGTGGGTTGGGTTTCCCTAAATTAAATGTTCAAAACAAAGGGGGTGGTACAGAGCACGCCACCCAGAGCCCACTGGTCGACAAAAGCCGTCATGTCGCCAGTGGACTCAGCGTCGGCGTGCTCTAAGCCACCGGGAGCGGAGGAGGGCCCTGAACATGGCCCGCAGTCAAAGACCCTCCCGGTGATCTTACGCTTCCTGGTCTTGTAGATGGTAAGTTTGCCAAGAGCCAGGAGCAGATTCACCAGGAGGTCTCTCTTCTTGCTGGAGCCACGAACAGGGTGCCCAAAAATAAAAAGGGTGGGGAAAAATGCAGCCAGAACTGCAGCAGGAGGTTCTTCAAGAACAAAAGAGCGGCTGCAGCCTGGCGCAAAGAAAATAAATGTGGAACTTACCGACTCGGACTGACCGCAGAAAGGGCATGCGGGGTCGAGTCGGTGAAGTGGCGCAGGACCTCTCCTGGCCTTGGCGCTCCGTGTAGCACCCTCCATCCCAGGTCCCCAGCACCTCTGGGGACCAGCGGGAAGTACAGAGCCTCCCACTGGGGACTCTCGCCCTCCGGGGGTTGGAGGGCTCCCATAGCGGTGTCTCGGCGGGAGGCGAGGCGAGAAGTGGAGGTGTGGGCGTCATCGCGTACAGGGTCCTCCTCGACACGGAGCGAAGGGGGTCGAGGAGAACTGCGAGATCCTGCTCAGGTGATTCTCGAGGGAGGCTGAGGGAGCCCTGTCCTTTGGTCTTATCAGCAGGACCGGAGAGCTGGGGGTAGGGAGGGACGATGGCTCCCGGTCCTGAGGACTCCCTCGAGATACCTGACAGAGTCTGGGTGCAAAGCTGCTTTGCACTCCCGGATCGCTTCGGCGGGCCGTTCTGAGGTCCCCGAGTCGCCCTGGCGACCAGCGACTCGAGGAGTCAGCCACGCCCGGCGTTGGTGATCCAGGAGATCCCAGACTCTGGTCACCTGGGCGAGATCAACAGGCTCCGCACCGAGGATTCCAACGCCTGCGCACCTAGATGGGGGTTGTGCAGCAGGGGCTCCAGAAGGAATCTCTCCCCTCGGTCGGAACAGCGTCTCGGCCGATGTCGAACATGCTCGGGTCTTGAGCAGGTCCCTGTAAAGACCGGCAGCTCGGGAGGCGGATCCCGGGAGGTTGAGCCAGAACAGCTGCGGTCGTAGCCCAAGTGGTGCAGCTGGCGCAGGAGGAGGGAGGCCAGCGTGCACCACTGCGGGGCGGGTCTGCGTGCAGGTATCTCTGCAGGGTCTGGAGGCGGAAGGTGTGCACCTGAGTCCTGATGCACACCAACCCTTGCCCTCCCTCGGCCAGAGGAGGCTCAGCACCCGCAGAGACCCAGTGCTTTCCGGCCCAGAAGAAGTCCGTCAGCTTCCTCTGGACCCTGGCCACAAACTCAGGGGCGGGCTCAGGGCGGTGAGTCGATGCCAGAGCATCGGCGCCACCAGCTGGTTGATGACCAGAGCCCTGCCCCTGAAGGAAAGCACTTTCAGCAGACCCGACCACGACCTCAGTCTCGCAGCAACCTTGTCCTCCAACTCCACCCAGTTGGCTGCGACCGAGGTCTCCAGCGGGGCTCAGGTGGACTCCCAGGTATTTGAAGCTGTCCGCTCCACTGGAATTGCTGGGCGCGGCAGGGAAGAATCCACCCGCCAGGGACCTACTAACAACCGGAGCATTTGGTCCAGTTGATCCTGGCAGAGGGCGGCAGAGTAAGCGCTCTGGCAGCTCCGCATCCTCTCCAGATCGAGCGGATCGGAGGCCACTAGGAGCGCGTCGTCGGCGTAAGCCGACAGGACCACCCTCGTGTCCGGCGCGCGGCGCCATCCCGTGAGCCTCCTGCGAAGGAGGCAGAGGAAGGGCTCGATGCACAGCGCGTACAGTTGTCGGACAGAGGGCAGCCTTGGCGTACTCCTCTCCTGAGCGAGGGTGCGGTCAGGGACCAGTTCACCTTCAAAGGCACTTCGGCAGGCGTACAGCGACCGGAAGAGGCCGGCGAACTTCGGCCGAATCCGAATGCTCGCGGGGTTCAAAGAGATACTCGTGATCCACCCGGTCGAGCGCCTTCTCTTGGTCAGAGACAAGAAGGCGACCGACCGACCGGTCCTCCTGCAGTAGTGCAGCAGGTCCCGAACCAGGAAGATGTTGTCGAAGATCGTCGGTTCGGGACCGTGTAGAACTGGTCGGGGTGGACCACGTCTGCCAGCACGGACTTGAGCCTCAGGGAGGCGGCCTTGGCCACGATTTTGTAGTCCGTGCACAGCAGCGAGACCGGGCGCCAGTTCTTAAGGCAGCGGAGATCCCCTTTCTTGGGCAGGGCGTGATCACCGCCCGCCTCATCGAAAGGGCATCTCCCGGTCTCGTAGGCTTCCGCCAGGACCAGCGCAAAGCGGGCCCCAGCAAGTCCCAAAACTTTCTGAAGAACTCCACGGTCAGCCCGTCGATGCCCGGCGATTTGTTGTAGGGCATCAGACTAAGGCGTCAGAGAGCTCGGCCAGGGTCAGTCGGCCCTCGAACTCTTCCCTGGCGCCCTCGCCGACCGTGGGAAGCCCGTCCCAAAGAACCCTGCAGCGTCGGGTCGGCGGGATCCGGAGAAGAGGTCGAGTAAAGGCTCGGGCCCTCTCGTTCACGCTCTCGGATCCGTCAGAAGGAGCCGTCGTCCGCCAGAAGGCAGGTGATGTTCCTGCGGTCTCCCTTCTTTTTCTCCAGCAGCGTAGAAGAAGTGTGAGCAGCGGTCCATCTCCCGAAGGAACTGGATCCTTGGCGCCGTAGGCCCCGGGACGCTGGAGCTGCAGGTCCCGCAGGGTGCACTTCTTCTCCTCGTGCAGCTCTGCTCGAGTTGGCCCCAGCGAGCCAGGCGGCTCTCCAGATCGAGCAGCTCCCTTTCCAGCCGCTCGATCCGTGAGTCCCTCCGCCTGCTCGCGCCCTCGTGTACTCCTGACAGAAGATCTTGATCTGCGCTTTCCCCACGTCCCACCACTGGCGCCACGTGGGAAGCGAGATCGTCGGCCGTGCCAGACCGTCCAAAAGTCCCGGAGCGACTGCTCAAAGCGCTCGTCCTCCAACAAGGCGTTGTTAAAGTGCCAGTAGGCGGGCGTGCCCGACTGGCACCGGGGCCACCGCCACGGCCACCAGGTTGTGGTCCGTGAGCGGCGCCCGGCCTTATGTCGGAGGAAGCGAGCGCGGTGGCGTGGCTCCTGGTGACGTAGAGCCTGTCGATCCGGGACTGAGACACCCGCCCCTCCCTCACCCTGGTGAAGGTGAAGGCGGGGGCGTCGAGTGATGCCAGCGCCAGATGTCGACCAGAGAGCGGCGGTCAGCTCTCTCAGTGCTGCCGGCGAGAGAGGTAGTGCTCTCGCCCCCACCCTGTCCAGCGGCCTCGAGGGTGCAGTTGAAATCACCCCGAGGACCACGCACTCGTCGGCGCTGATGTTGTTCATATAGGTCGACATCTGGCGAAAGAACTGGACCCTCGCCCGGACCCGTGGGCGGCGTACCGTTCACCAGGTGAGCGATACTGTCGCCGTCCGGATCGGTGGTGTAACAGGCGGCCCGGCACGGCGTCTACCACATCGAGTACCGTGGGAAGAAAGGACCGGAGAAGGCGTCGCCACCCACAAGAGGTGGCGGTGAGATGGCTGAGCGACACTCTCCCCCACTCCAGAAGCCAGTTGGCTTCCGCCTCTGGGGTCGTGTGGGTTTCCTGCAGGAAGCACACAGAGTAACCCCCTTTTCAGGTAGGAGATTACCTGGGCCCTGCGGAAAGGGTCCCTACACCCGTTGGCGTTCACAGTACCGATGTGATACATGATCTTCTGTCAGGAGTTGTTGGCGGCGCTCACGGGAGATCCTGAGTTCTCGAAGCTCACCAACTGGTCGTGTAACTTGCGGGCCCGAATGTGCGCGTTCGAGCCGAAGTTTTACTGGCGTGGCTGGCCCTGAGGAAGGATCTCACAGAGTTTAAGATCCTCTGGAAATCCTTCCATTTGTCCAGGGCCAGCTGGACCTTGTCCCTGCGGTGGATGGTGGCCTCCAAGAAATCCAGGAGCTCCGCCACAGGGATGTCCGGAAGAAGGCGGACAGACTCTCCGAGCCACGCTGCAAGTGGACTCGAGTCCTCCTCCCTCTCCTCGGTTCTCCACCGCCCCCTCGCGGTGGAAAGCTGCTGCACTCACGTTGGTGGGTGGCGCGTTGCGTCTTATTTTGATTTTCACCGACTCTCCCAGCGCCCCAGGGGCGGCGGGAGAAGATCGGCGGAGGACCCTGGCGGGGACCGTCTGCACCCTGGACTTTGGGGGTGCAGGCGGGCGCTCGGCGTACACCGTCGAGCCCGATGGTCTCGCCGTCCCGCTCTGGGTCCCTCTTTTGAGGTCGAGCGCGGTCTCAGGCCCGTCCTCTTTCCTCGAAGGAAGGGGATCCACCCTCTCGGGTCCTTCCCTCCCTCCCCTAGAAAGGGGATACACCCTTTCGGGTCCTTCCCCTCCCTCCGCATCAGTCACGGGACCGCCTCGGGCGGCGTTTCCCCGGCGGCGGCGCAGGGGCGGAGCCCTCGTCGCCGCCCGGAAGGGAAGCCCGAGGCGGTTGTTCTTCGGGGCTCCTCCGAGCCCCTCGGTGACTGGAACTTGGCCCGTTGCGCCGGGGAGGGATCTACCTCGAGGCACCACCTTCTGCCCTCTCTGGTTCTTCCCCTCCCTCTGCGCTCCGGAGACCATTGTAGCGTGGGCTCCGCAGAGCCACGTCTGCCTCAGGGGTGTTTCTCGTCCCCCTCAGCGGCAGCACGAGGGCGGAACCCCGTCGCCGCGAGAGAGGAAGCCTGAGGCAGCTCTTTTTCTGGGTGGGGGCTCTTCTCCCCCTCCGGCCCCTCGGCGGGGTCGCCTGCATGGGCTCCGCGTTGTCCGCGAGCCACGCCAGCCTCGGGGGCGAGTCCGCCTCCTCCCGGAGGCGGGAGCCAGAGGCAGCTCTTTTTCTGGGAGGGTGGTTCTTCCTCCCCTCCGGCCCCTCGGCGGGGTCGCCTGCATGGGCTCCGCGTTATCTGCGGAGCCCATGCCTGCCTCGGGAGCTGGTTCCGCCGCCCCTCCTCGGCAACACAGGTTTCAGGACCCGTGTGGCTGTCGGAGGAAGGCGGTGCCGAGGCAGCTGCTCTTCGGGGGCCCCTCCTGCGCCCCTCGGCGACCTCCTCTGCGGCCGGCCCCTCGATGGTAGAGTCGGGGCGGTTTCCGAGGTCTCTTTATTGGCGGGGAGGGATCTACCCGAAGGGCTCCTCCCTCTGCCCTCTCGGGTTCCTCCCTCCCCATTTGCCTCTCGGTGGGGGCCTCTTCCATGGGCTCCGCTTCTTCTGCGGAGCCCGGACGCCTCGGGGATGGATCCTTCTCCCCTCTGTGGCATTACGAGGGCGGAGCCCTCGTTGCGGTAGAGGGGCGCCCGGCGGCGCTTTGGTTTTGGGGGCCTTCTTTCGCCCCGGGGACCCTCACCAGAGGCGGGGCGTGTGCACTTGCGTGCACTGCGTGGGAAGCGCGCTTGCGCCTTCCTCTTCCCCTGATGCTGCGGAGGCTGCCCCTGCCCTGTCGCGGCGACGGGAGCTCGCCTCCGGCAGCGCCTCTCTCCTCACCCTCTGTGGGGATGAGGTGCTTTGGTTTTCAGGCGGCTTTGCCGCCCTGCCTCGAGGGGTGCCGTCGAGGGAGTCCCTTTCTCAGGGCCTCCCCTGACCCGCCGCCAGATGGTGCGGCGGTGGGCTTCGTCACCCCTGCTTGGCCTCCCGGTGGACCTGGCCGCCGCCTTCTTTGTGGCGGGCGACCACGGTCCACTCGGCGGCCTTCTCCCCAGCGCTTTCGGGAGCGCGGAGGGTCCGGCCGCCTCGGGGCCTTCTCTCCCTTTCCCCGGATGTTACTGGGAGGGGCGGGTGCTTTGCCCCCTCTGCGGGCCTCTTGGAGGGCCCGAGGCGAGGTGGACTCGGAGGCGGTGCTGGCGCGGGTGGCTTTGCGCCCTGCTGGAGCTTGGGGCACCTCTTTTCTGGTGCCCCAGCTCCTTGCAGTGGTAGCACCGCACCTCCTCCGAGGAATAAAAATGGCGTAGTTGGTCCCCTCGAAGGGGACCACAAAACTACCCTCCACGGTGTCCCTCCCGCCAGGTGGATGGTCACCTGGCGTCGGAAGGACAGCGCGTGGCGGAGGGGCTGGTCCTTGCACCCTAGGGGATGGGGTGGATCCCGTTTTAACTCCCCTAGGGCCTGAAGATGGGGCTTCAGGAGGTCGTCCTTCAAGAAAGGTGGGGCGTTTGAAAGGGCGACCCTGCTGCCCAACCCCTCCAAGGGTTCTATGGGGAAATACATTCCCCGGCGGCGAGACCCCTCTCGATAGCGGTGTGCGTGGCGGCCTCAGATTTTAGAAAGAAGGCGGCCTTGCCGTACATCTTTGAGGCCGCCCACGATGGTCGATGGCCCCACCACCTTGGCCATGGCTTTCACCATGGCCTCTATCGAAGGGTATCCTTCAGGAGGCACCTGACCCGTGCCTCCTGGTCATGTTTTAAAGGGGCTGCAGCCTCCCCTGCAGCCACCTGTGCCCACTTTTGGGGCCTGTGGAGCTTGCCCACTCATGGTTTTATTTTATTTTATTTATTTATTTATTTATTTATTTTTAATAAATTAAATAAACGAAAAATAACTACCCCTGCACTCCAATAGTGCAGGAGTAGTGAAATTAAAAATAAAACAAACAAACAAAAATTATTTATTTATTTTTAAAACAACAAAATAAAAATAAAACAAACAAAAACACAAAGGTTTTTTTTTTTTTTTAATACAAACAAACGTATTTATTTATTTTTAAATAAATAAATAAATACAAATTCACACACCCTGCACTCCAATAGTGCAGGGGTAAAAAAATTCAAAAATAAATCAAAGTTTAAAACTAAAAAATAGTTTTAAACTAAAAGAAAATCAAAAAATCAAACAAAGGGCAAACAAAGGAGCACACGGCCTGTGCTCCTGCCTGCCCTTCCCCACTCTGCACAAGGCAGAAGCAGGGGATTTTAAAACAAAAGGATTTTTAAAACAAAAACTAAAACAGTGTAGTGATTTAAAATAATTTTAAAATAAACTAAAGAAAGTGCTCTTTAATAAAAATTAAAAAGCAAATAAATGAAACTAATTTAAATGAAGTAAAAATTAAAAGAAAAAACAAAGGAAAAACCAAGCCAAAATGGCTGCCCTCCTACACTTGCAAACAATGCAAGTGTAGGAGAAAAAAAAAAAAGTGTGTTTTAAAACACTAAATAAAAGGTTTAATTAACAAAAAGGTGCCCTGCTGCTTTAGAAATAAAATAAAGTAAAAGATTTGAAAATAAAAAGTTTAAAACACTGTTTTTAACTCTGAGCAGGAGCTCTCCTCACACACGTCTGCTCTTGCTCAAGGGTGCAGCCTATTTAAAAGCCGGTGACAAACTGCGCCGACTGCCTATTGGCAGCCTGCACCAACTACAAAGGCAGCCGGTGAAAAAATTCAGTTTGGCACCCCTAATCAAAGGGGTGCCAACAAAACCGACCGTTAACTAGCCCAGTGGTGGGGGTGGGTGGGGATGGGGGTTTCCCCTAAATTAAATGTTCAAAACAAAGGGGGTGGTACAGAGCACGCCACCCAGAGCCCACTGGTCGACAAAAGCCGTCATGTCGCCAGTGGACTCAGCGTCGGCGTGCTCTAAGCCACCGGGGAGCGGAGGAGGGCCCTGAACATGGCCCGCAGTCAAAGACCCTCCCGGTGATCTTACGCTTCCTGGTCTTGTAGATGGTAAGTTTGCCAAGAGCCAGGAGCAGATTCACCAGGAGGTCTCTCTTCTTGCTGGAGCCACGAACAGGGTGCCCAAAAATAAAAAGGGTGGGGAAAAATGCAGCCAGAACTGCAGCAGGAGGTTCTTCAAGAACAAAAGAGCGGCTGCAGCCTGGCGCAAAGGAAATAAATGTGGAACACCGACTCGGACTGACCGCAGAAAGGGCATGCGGGGTCGAGTCGGTGAAGTGGCAGGGACCTCTCCTGGCCTTGGCGCTCCGTGTAGCACCCTCCATCCCAGGTCCCCAGCACCTCTGGGGACCAGCGGGAAATACAGAGCCTCCCACTGGGGACTCTCGCCCTCCGGGGGTTGGAGGGGCTCCCATAGCGGTGTCTCGGCGGGAGGCGAGGCGAGAAGTGGAGGTGTGGGCGTCATCGCGTACAGGGTCCTCCTCGACACGGAGCGAAGGGGTCGAGGAGAACTGCGAGATCCTGCTCAGGTGATTCTCGAGGGAGGCTGAGGGAGCCCTGTCCTTTGGTCTTATCAGCAGGACCGGAGAGCGGGGGTAGGGAGGGACGATGGCTCCCGGTCCTGAGGACCTCCTCGAGATACCTGACAGAGTCTGGGTGCAAAGCTGCTTTGCACTCCCGGATCGCTTCGGCGGGCCGTTCTGAGGTCCCCGAGTACGCCCTGGCGACCAGCGACTCGAGGAGTCAGCCACGCCCGGCGTTGGTGATCCAGGAGATCCCAGACTCTGGTCACCTGGGCGAGATCAACAGGCTCCGCACGCGAGGATTCCAACGCCTGCGCACCTAGATGGGGGTTGTGCAGCAGGGGCTCCAGAAGGAATCTCTCCCCTCGGTCGGAACAGCGTCTCGGCCGATGTCGAACATGCTCGGGTCTTGAGCAGGTCCCTGTAAAGACCGGCAGCTCGAGGAGGCGGATCCCGGGAGGTTGAGCCAGAACAGCTGCGGTCGTAGCCCAAGTGGTGCAGCTGGCGCAGGAGGAGGGAGGCCAGCGCGCACCACTGCGGGGCGGGTCTGCGTGCAGGTATCTCTGCAGGGTCTGGAGGCGGAAGGTGTGCACCTGAGTCCTGATGCACACCAACCCTTGTCCTCCCTCGGCCAGAGGAGGCTCAGCACCCGCAGAGACCCAGTGCTTTCCGGCCCAGAAGAAGTCCGTCAGCTTCCTCTGGACCCTGGCCACAAACTCAGGGGCGGGCTCAGGGCGGTGAGTCGATGCCAGAGCATCGGCGCCACCAGCTGGTTGATGACCAGAGCCCTGCCCCTGAAGGAAAGCACTTTCAGCAGACCCGACCACGACCTCAGTCTCGCAGCAACCTTGTCCTCCAACTCCACCCAGTTGGCTGCGACCGAGGTCTCCAGCGGGGCTCAGGTGGACTCCCAGGTATTTGAAGCTGTCCGCTCCACTGGAATTGCTGGGCGCGGCAGGGAAGAATCCACCCGCCAGGGAACCTACTAACAACCCGGAGCATTTGGTCCAGTTGATCCTGGCAGAGGGCGGCAGAGTAAGCGCTCTGGCAGCTCCGCATCCTCTCCAGATCGACGGATCGGAGGCCACTAGGAGCGCGTCGTCGGCGTAAGCCGACAGGACCACCCTCGTGTCCGGCGCCGGCGCCATCCCGTGAGCCTCCTGCGAAGGAGGCAGAGGAAGAGCTCGATGCACAGCGTACAGTTGTCGGACAGAGGGCAGCCTTGGCGTACTCCTCTCCTGAGCGAGGAGTGCGGTCAGGGACCAGTTCACCTTCAAAGGCACTTCGGCAGGCGTGCAGCGACCGGAAGAGGCCGGCGAACTTCGGCCGAATCCGAATGCTCGCGGGGTTCAAAGAGATACTCGTGATCCACCCGGTCGAGCGCCTTCTCTTGGTCGAGACAAGAAGGCGACCGACCGACCGGTCCTCCTGCAGTAGTGCAGCAGGTCCCGAACCAGGAAGATGTTGTCGAAGATCGTCGGTTCGGGACCGTGTAGAACTGGTCGGGGTGGACCACGTCTGCCAGCACGGACTTGAGCCTCAGGAGGCGGCCTTGGCCACGATTTTGTAGTCCGTGCACAGCAGCGAGACCGGGCGCCAGTTCTTAAGGCAGCGGAGATCCCCTTTCTTGGGCAGGGCGTGATCACCGCCCGCCTCATCGAAAGGGCATCTCCCGGTCTCGTAGGCTTCCGCCAGGACCAGCGCAAAGCGGGCCCCAGCAAGTCCCAAAACTTTCTGAAGAACTCCACGGTCAGCCCGTCGATGCCCGGCGATTTGTTGTAGGGCATCAGACTAAGCGTCAGAGAGCTCGGCCAGGGTCAGTCGGCCCTCGAACTCTTCCCTGGCGCCCTCGCCGACCGTGGGAAGCCCGTCCCAAAGAACCCTGCAGCGTCGGGTCGGCGGGATCCGGAGAAGAGGTCGAGTAAAGGCTCGGGCCCTCTCGTTCACGCTCTCGGATCCGTCAGAAGGAGCCGTCGTCCGCCAGAAGGCAGGTGATGTTCCTGCGGTCTCCCTTCTTTTTCTCCAGCAGCGTAGAAGAAGTGTGAGCAGCGGTCCATCTCCCGAAGGAACTGGATCCTTGGCGCCGTAGGCCCCGGGACGCTGGAGCTGCAGGTCCCGCAGGGTGCACTTCTTCTCCTCGTGCAGCTCTGCTCGAGTTGGCCCCAGCGAGCCAGGCGGCTCTCCAGATCGAGCAGCTCCCTTTCCAGCCGCTCGATCCGTGAGTCCCTCCGCCTGCTCGCGCCCTCGTGTACTCCTGACAGAAGATCTTGATCTGCGCTTTCCCCACGTCCCACCACTGGCGCCCGTGGGGAAGCGAGATCGTCGGCCGTGCCAGACCGTCCAAAAGTCCCGGAGCGACTGCTCAAAGCGCTCGTCCTCCAACAAGGCGTTGTTAAAGTGCCAGTAGGCGGGCGTGCCCGACTGGCACGGGGCCACCGCCACGGCCACCAGGTTGTGGTCCGTGAGCGGCGCCCGGCCTTATGTCGGAGGAAGCGAGCGCGGTGGCGTGGCTCCTGGTGACGTAGAGCCTGTCGATCGGGACTGAGACACCCGCCCCTCCCTCACCCTGGTGAAGGTGAAGGCGGGGGCGTCGAGTGATGCCAGCGCCAGATGTCGACCAGAGAGAGCGGCGGTCAGCTCTCTCAGTGCTGCCGGCGAGAGAGGTAGTGCTCTCGCCCCCACCCTGTCCAGCGGCCTCGAGGGTGCAGTTGAAATCACCCCGAGGACCACGCACTCGTCGGCGCTGATGTTGTTCATATAGGTCGACATCTGGCGAAAGAACTGGACCCTCGCCCGGACCCGTGGGCGGCGTACCGTTCACCAGGTGAGCGATACTGTCGCCGTCCGGATCGGTGGTGTAACAGGCGGCCCGGCACGGCGTCTACCACATCGAGTACCGTGGGAAGAAAGGACCGGAGAAGGCGTCGCCACCCACAAGAGGTGGCGGTGAGATGGCTGAGCGACACTCTCCCCCACTCCAGAAGCCAGTTGGCTTCGCCTCTGGGGTCGTGTGGGTTTCCTGCAGGAAGCACACAGAGTAACCCCTTTTCAGGTAGGAGATTACCTGGGCCCTGCGGAAAGGGTCCCTACACCCGTTGGCGTTCACAGTACCGATGTGATACATGATCTTCTGTCAGGAGTTGTTGGCGGCGCTCACGGGAGATCCTGAGTTCTCCGTAAGCTCACCAACTTCGCCTCTGGGGTCGTGTGGGTTTCCTGCAGGAAGCACACAGAGTAACCCCTTTTCAGGTAGGAGATTACCTGGGCCCTGCGGAAAGGGTCCCTACACCCGTTGGCGTTCACAGTACCGATGTGATACATGATCTTCTGTCAGGAGTTGTTGGCGGCGCTCACGGGAGATCCTGAGTTCTCGAAGCTCACCAACTGGTCGTGTAACTTGCGGGCCCGAATGTGCGCGTTCGAGCCCGAAGTTTTACTGGCGTGGCTGGCCCTGAGGAAGGATCTCACAGAGTTTAAGATCCTCTGGAAATCCTTCCATTTGTCCAGGGCCAGCTGGACCTTGTCCCTGCGGTGGATGGTGGCCTCCAAGAAATCCAGGAGCTCCGCCGCAGGGATGTCCAGAAGAAGGCGGACAGACTCTCGAGCCCACGCTGCAAGTGGACTCGAGTCCTCCTCCCGCTCCTCCGGTTCTCCACCGCCCCCTCGCGGTGGAGACTGCTGCCTCACGTTGGTGGGTGGCGCGTTGCGTCTTATTTTGATTTTCACCGACTCTCCCAGCGCCCCAGGGGCGGCGGAGAAGATCGGCGGAGGACCCTGGCGGGGACCGTCTGCACCCTGGACTTTGGGGGTGCAGGCGGACGCTCGGCGTACACCGTCGAGCCCGATGGCCTCGCCGTCCCGCTCTGGGTCCCTCTTTTGAGGTCGAGCGCGGTCTCAGGCCCGTCCTCTTTCCTCGAAGGAAGGGGATCCACCCTCTCGGGTCCTTCCCTCCCTCCCCTAGAAAGGGGATACACCCTTCGGGTCCTTCCCCTCCCTCCGCATCAGTCACGGGACCGCCTCGGGCGGCGTTTCCCCGGCGGCGGCGCAGGGCGGAGCCCTCGTCGCCGCCCGGAAGGGAAGCCCGAGGCGGTTGTTCTTCGGGGCTCCTCCGAGCCCCTCGGTGACTGGAACTTGGCCCGTTGCGCCGGGGAGGGATCTACCTCGAGGCACCACCTTCTGCCCTCTCTGGTTCTTCCCCTCCCTCTGCGCTCCGGAGACCATTGTCTGCGTGGGCTCCGCAGAGCCCACGTCTGCCTCAGGGGTGTATTCTCGTCCCCCTCAGCGGCAGCACGAGGGCGGAACCCCGTCGCCGCGAGAGAGGAAGCCTGAGGCAGCTCTTTTCTGGGTGGGGGCTCTTCTCCCCCTCCGGCCCCTCGGCGGGGTCGCCTGCATGGGCTCCGCGTTGTCCGCGGCCGCCACGCCTCGCGGGGCGAGTCCGCCTCCTCCCGGAGGCGGGAGCCAGAGGCAGCTCTTTTTCTGGGAGGCGGTTCTTCCTCCCCTCCGGCCCCTCGGCGGGGTCGCCTGCATGGGCTCCGCTTTATCTGCGGAGCCCATGCCTGCCTCGGGAGCTGGTTCCGCCGCCCCTCCTCGGCAACACAGGTTTCAGGACCCGTGTGGCTGTCGGAGGAAGGCGGTGCCGAGGCAGCTGCTCTTCGGGGGCCCCTCCTGCGCCCCTCGGCGACCTCCTCTGCGGCCGGCCCCTCGATGGTAGAGTCGGGGCGGTTTCCGAGGTCTCTTTATTGGCGGGGAGGGATCTACCCGAAGGGCTCCTCCCTCTGCCCTCTCGGGTTCCTCCCTCCCCATTTGCCTCTCGGTGGGGCCTCTTCCATGGGCTCCGCTTCTTCTGCGGAGCCCGGACCGCCTCGGGGATGGATCCTTCTCCCCTCTGTGGCATTACGAGGGCGGAGCCCTCGTTGCCGGTAGAGGGGCGCCCGGCGGTCGCTTTGGTTTTGGGGGCCTTCTTTCGCCCCGGGGACCCTCACCAAGAGGCGGGGCGTGTGCACTTGCGTGCACCGCGTGGGAAGCGCGCTTGCGCCTTCCTCTTCCCCTGATGCTGCGGAGGCTGCCCCTGCCCTGTCGGCGGCGACGGGAGCTCGCCTCCGGCAGCGCCTCTCTCCTCACCCTCTGTGGGGATGAGGTGCTTGGTTTTCGGGCGGCTTTGCCGCCCTGCCTCGTGAGGGTGCCGTCGAGGGAGTCCCTTTTCAGGGCCTCCCCTGACCCGCCGCCAGATGGTGGGGCGGTGGGCTTCGTCACCCCTGCTTGGCCTCCCGGTGGACCTGGCCGCCGCCTTCTTTGCGGCGGGCGACCACGGTCCACTCGGCGGCCTTCTCCCCAGCGCTTTCGGGGGCGCGGAGGGTCCGGCCGCCTCGGGGCCTTCTCTCCCTTTCCCCGGATGTTACTGGGAGGGGCGGGTGCTCTTGCCCCCTCTGCGGGCCTCTTGGAGGGCCCGAGGCGAGGTGGACTCGGAGGGGCGGTGCTGGCGCGGGTGGCTTTGCGCCCTGCTGGAGCTTGGGGCACCTCTTTTCTGGTGCCCCAGCTCCTTGCAGTGGTAGCACCGCACCTCCTCCGAGGAATAAAAATGGCGTAGTTGGTCCCCTCGAAGGGGACCACAAAGCTACCCTCCACGGTGTCCCTCCCGCCAGGTGGATGGTCACCTGGCGTCGGAAGGACAGCACGTGGCGGAGGGGCTGGTCCTTGCACCCTAGGGGATGGGGTGGATCCCGTTTTAACTCCCCTAGGGCCTGAAGATGGGGCTTCAGGAGGTCGTCCTTCAAGAAAGGTGGGGCGTTTGAAAGGGCGACCCTGCTGCCCAACCCCTCCAAGGGTTCTATGGGGAAATACATTCCCCGACGGCGAGACCCCTCTCGATGGCGGTGTGCGTGGCGGCCTCAGATTTTAGAAAGAAGGCGGCCTTGCCGTACATCTTTGAGGCCGCCACGACGGTCGATGGCCCCACCACCTTGGCCATGGCTTTCACCATGGCCTCTATCGAGAGGGTATCCCTGAGGAGGCACCTGACCCCGTGCCTCCTGGTCATGTTTTTAAAGGGGCTGCAGCCTCCCCTGCAGCCACCTGTGCCCACTTTTCGGGGCCTGTGGAGCTTGCCCACTCATGGTTTTTATTTTATTTTATTTATTTATTTATTTATTTATTTTTAATAAATTAAATAAACGAAAAATAACTACCCCTGCACTCTAATAGTGCAGGAGTAGTGAAATTAAAAATAAAACAAACAAACAAAAATGATTTATTTATTTTTAAAACAACAAAAATAAAAATAAAACAATCAAAAACACAAAAGGTTTTTTTTTTTTTTTTTTTTAACACAAACACACGTATTTATTTATTTATTTATAAATAAATAAATACAAATTGACACACCCCTGCACTCCAATAGTGCAGGGGTAAAAGAAAAATTCAAAAATAATTCAAAGTTTAAAACTAAAAAATAGTTTTAAACTAAAAAGAAAATCAAAAAATCAAACAAAGGGCAAACAAAGGAGCACACGGCCTGTGCTCCTTGCCTGCCCTTCCCCCACTCTGCACAAGGCAGAAGCAGGGGATTAAAACAAAAGGATTTTTAAAACAAAAACTAAAACAGTGTAGTGATTTAAAATAATTTTAAAATAAACTAAAGAAAGTGCTCTTTAATTAAAAATTAAAAAGCAAATAAATGAAACTAGTTTAAATGAAGTAAAAATTAAAAGAAAAAACAAAGGAAAAACCAAGCTAAAATGGCTGCCCTCCTACACTTGCAAACAATGCAAGTGTAGGAGAAACAAAAGAAAAAATGGTGTTTTAAAACACTAAATAAAAGGTTTTATTAACAAAAAAGGTGCCCTGCTGCTTTATTAATAAGATAAAATAAAAGGATTTGAAAAATAAAAAGTTTAAATCACTGTTTTTTGAACTGTGAGCAGGAGCTCTCCTCTCACACAACTGCTCTTGCTCAAGGGTGCAGCAGCAGTGTCCCCCACCTGGGATTGAACCCACGACCTTCCGGTCAAGAGTCCAGCGCCCTAACCACTACTCAACACTGCTGCCCCTATATAAAGAAATACTTTGTTTATGTTAAAAAAAAACAACTCCCAAATCTCTGTTCAATCAATGTTCTAATCACAATTGTTAATTTGTTTAGCTTTTAAGCATCAGTCTGGTTGTTGTTGGTCTAGACAGAGAGTATGGTGGCTAACATGTTTCTGTATTGAGGCAGATTGCTTAAGTTTTAGAAGATGGAGAAACAGTAAATGGGATTTGGACTACTTTGCATGTTAATGAAACTTTTACGTTACATTATGTTTCATTTAACAAACAAGCTTTCTAACAGTGACAGATGCCAAATGGTTTGCAATTCAAATGCTATTTCTTTGTTGCTTTTGAACTTGTTGCAAATGTGAATTTCATTTAATGGGTACAAAAGTAATACCACAGTATTCACTATCTTATAGAATAGTAGGGAATTTGGTGTAGAATCAGCATTTGTGTATTGCTTATTGCTTTAATCTCCTGCAGGATGCACATATCCCTGGCAAGAGGGGTATATAGTGTAGGTCAGAGGTCTTCAACCCTGGTCCTGGAGAGCTAAAGGATCTTCTGGTTTTCATTTTAACCAATCTCTCAGTTACTTAATTGCAGCAATTATTGGCTTAATTAGTCAAGATTTGGGATGCACCGAATACAGGATTCGGCCCGAATACCTACTTTTTGAGCAGGGACCGGATTCGGCCAAATACTACATACGCACATCCGTTTTAATACATCCCTTCAATGTGTACAGTTCTTCTTTAAATAAAAGACACAAATCCGGTATTGAACGTAACTGTTGTACGTATTTAATACCGGTAACAAGAACACGTTTGATGAACTCTGTCGCGGCTCTCAACTGCCTAAATTACTGGTGGCGCACGCACTAAACACACGCAGTTGCTGAATGCAACCATACCCCTGTATGCAACACATCACACGTTTCATGGAGTAAAGTTATGCAGTAAACCTGTAATATATAGTAACAGCAAGCTGTTGTAGAATTTTGTGCTTTGTTGCTTTGTCTGTCAAACGTGTTCTAGAGATTATCTGAGATAAAGAAAAAAAAAATCGATGCACAGATGTGCAAGACATTGTTGAACAATATGCTTTAGTAAATAAAATTTTACGTTATTGAAATTTGCCATTACAAGTTGAACCATTTGGGAACTGCTGTGTTTTATTAAAATATTTCTTTAACTATTTCATAGCTTATTTGATATGTGTTACACACATGGTGCATTTAAATCAACGTGGGTTTTATTTCACAGGGAGATCATTCAAGTCATTCATCACGGTAATTTTTTCCTCATAGCTCTCAGTCTCAGATCAGGTGACACAGGTTGAAATGTCATAAAAGAAAATAGTGGGTTATGGCCAGTGGTGTAGTTCTAAATCTACCAGAACGCCAATTAAAATATAGATTTTTCTAACACAAATGATTGGAATTCACGTTTTATTTGCCATTTAGATTGCCGTTTTTCCAGCCAAATTTGGCCTATTTTGAAAGCATCTAGCGGGTTTATGTTGTCTATGGTGGTTTGGTTATTTTTTTGGCTATTTTATCATGCATGTTTTTTCTATTCTTTTCTATTATGTCATCTCCAGTGCAGAACTTCAATCACCACGCTGTATATCATGTCCTCCCCCCATCTTTCTTCTGGAGCTCTGCATCCAATACAATTACGAATCACACTAACACTCAGTATTTTTATTTGTCACCAATTTAAGAACTGTATCAGTACAATTTTTTTAAATTGTATCTTTAAAGACTATCTGCCAACATTTTTGAACAATTTAAATGTACACTACATTCTGAATATTAGCTAAAAAAAAACAACAAAAAAAACAACAGCGGTTCTGGTATTGTAAGTTGTGAGTTACATTACCTACTAGTGTTTTTTTTTATTTTAAATAAATGTGTAGCACTTATTTATGGTTTTGTGTAATATATATTAAATCTTAAATGCAAGGGCAGTCGTTCACTCCAATCCCCGGGTCTCTGTGACCGATGTACAAAACAGCTTTAAACTCTTGTTTATGGCCAGAATCGTAGCATGCACTTTTGATGTCAGCTGTTGTCCTCAGCATTTTTAAAGTAGTACTGTAGTTTGTAATAAAAGTACTAATGCTCTCTTCAGTGCATCACAAGGACGACTGAATCGGACAATTGTGCGGGAGGTTTGACTACAAACATTTAAAATACGTGCTATTCAGAGACTTGAATTCTGAATGTACCATCAAAACTAGTATGTAGGGAATCGAACACTGATTTGTTTGTTCCTAGTGCTTATTCAATGGAAAGACTTACTGATTTCCCGACAGAAAATAGATTGCTTCATTGATGCCCAGCCACCAAAATTAGAGTGGTCTGGCTCTATATAAGCATTTTCATAAAAGAAAATTGGTAAATGTTCTTAGTTAATTCTTAAGTCAAGATTCTGCCTGTAGAAAAAAGTACCGAAACGGTGTTCTGGCGCTTTCCGGCTCGACTACACCACTGGTTGTGGCAAAGATGGTGGTCTCCTTTCTTGTAAAGGTAAAGTAAACAGTTCTATATTTTGAAATTTCTATTGTGGGGAGGGGAGGGGCTAGCGGTAAATTGTGTAAGTTTCAAACTGAAATCTTACTCAGGGATATATTTCCATTCAGTAATAGTTAATACTATTAACTAAAAGGCTCAAAACTATAGATTGTGCACGTCCCTTGTTAGTAGCTGCCAGTCGGTTAGGTATTCGGCTGAATCTTTTGAGATGGATTTGGTATTCGGCCGAATCCCAAAAACTTGGATTCGGTGCACCCCTAGTCAAGATTAACAGGTGTTCCAGATCTTTAGCCATTGATGATGTAAGGACACCTAGAAAACCTGCAGGAGAGGGGCTCTCCATGACCAGGGTTGGAGATCCCTGGTGTAGGTGTTCTTCCATCTATCAGTGTGTGTGTATATATATTACAGTTACCTCTAAAATTATTGGCACCCTTGATAAAGATGAGCAAAAAAGACTAAAAAGAGTATAAAATAAATAATACCAGTACTGAGCTATATTGTAATTTTCCAACATGTGGAATATATTTGACTTTATTAATGATTCAATGGAATCAACCAAAATTACACATTTCACATTTCCAAAAAAAATGTGTCACAATTATTGGCACCCTTGTTTTCAGTACTTTGTGCACCCTCCACTTGCAAGGATAACGGCACTTTATCCTTGCAGTCTTTTTCTATAATGTTTAATGAGATTGGAGAACACTTTGGGAGGGATCTTAGACCATTCCTCCATACAGAATCTTATCCTTGATATCCTTCGGTCTGCGCTTATGGACTGCCCTCTTCAATTAAAACCACAGGTTTTCAATGGGGTTCAAGTCCGGAGACTGAGATGGCCATTGCAAAATGTTGATTTTGTGGTCAATTGACCATTTCTTTGTTGATTTTGATGTGTGCTTGGGGTCATTGTCTTGCTGGAAGATCCACTTGCGGCCAAGTTTCAGCCTCCTGGCAGAGGCAACCAGGTTTTTGGCTAAAATATCCTGGTACTGGGTAGAGTTCACGATGCCGTTGACCTTAACAAGAGCCCCAGGACCAATGGTAGCAAAACAGCCCCATAACATCAAAGATCCACCACCATATTTTACAGTAGGTATGAGGTTCTTTTCTACACACGCATCCTTCTTTTGATGCCAAACCCACCGCTGGTGTGCGTGGCCAAAGAGCTCTATTTTTGTCTCATCTGACCATAGAACCCAGTTCCAATCGAAGTGCCAATGCCGTTTAGCAAACTCCAGGGGCTTACGTTTGTTGGTTGCTCTTAATAAAGGCTTTTTTCTGGCAACCCTTCCAAATAGCCTATTTGCATGCAGGTGGCATATAATTGTAGATTTGGAGACTTGGTGACCCCAAGATGCAACCAAGTTCTGTAATTCTCCAACTGGCCCTTGGATTTCCCTTTGCCTCACGAACTATCTGCAAGATACACTTGCATCCTCTACCAGGCAAGTTTACCACTGTTCCAGTGGTTTTGAACTTCTTAATTATTGCCCTAATAGTGGTAAGTGGTATATTTAGTTTTTAGCTATTGTTTTGTACCCATTGCCTGATTTATGAAGATCAACAACCATTTGTCTCTTTTCATTTGTGAGTTCTTTGCCTTTCCCCATGGTGATGGATGACAAATGGATTTCATATTCGTGTTACCTCATTTTTATACCCCAGTGAAACAGGAAGCCATGGAAGGCCACAATACAGTTCCTTAAGACTGAGATGAATTTAAAGAAGCAGAATGTTAATGCAGATTTAATTTTGTTTGATTTTATTTATAATAATCTTTAGGGGTTCCAATAATTCTCACACCTATCTTTTTGAGAAAGATGTTTATTACTTGTTAATAAAAAACGTTTTCTCTGAGCAATTGTATTAGAATTGTAAAAGAATATGGTTTTCCCATATATTTGAGCATAAAATATAGCTCATTACCTGTGTTGTTTATTTTATACAGCCTTTTTTCCTCATCTTTATCAAGGGTGCCAATAATTTTGGAGGTGACTGTATAAATATAATTGCAGTCAAAAGTTTACATTCCCCAATGGAAATTTATAATTTCAAGAAATTTCTCAAAAACAAAGAATTTTAGGAAAAATCATTTGTAGCAAAAGTTTTGCGTTTGTGGATGAAGAAAAAAAGTTACAAGAAATAGATGTCTACAATTATTTATTTCAGCAATTTGTTTGCAAAACTCAAAAAATGCTAATTCAAAAGCTATGATAGTATTGCCTACACAGTGCTAGAAATTTCAATGTGACAATGCAGAACCTAATGCTAGAAAAGTCTAGAAAATGCTGGATTGTAGTTGAACCTTCTTAGAGAGTATAAAAGAGTTAGGCATAGGATGATTGCCGTTATTACCAATAAGTCAATATGGGAAAAAGTAAAGAGCTATCTGAAGCTATCTAAAATGATTTATTGTCATAAAGCTGGAGACGGATACAAGAAGATTTCCAAGCATTTGAGTATCTCAATTTCAACTATTGTTTCTATTATCAAGAAGTACAAGACTCGTGACAATGCTCCCTCTGTCTGGAGGAAAGAAGGTTCTTTCACCAAGAACAAGTAGAAGAATTGTGAGGAAGGTTAATAACAATCCGAGATTGACTGCCAAAGATCTTCAAAGTGAATTAGCTGCAAGTGGGACTGGGGTTTCCATTTCAACCATAGGTTGAGTATTGCATGGTGAAGGTCCCAATGGTCGCAGGCCAAGGAAAAAGCCACTCTTAGGAAAACGTCACAAGGACAATCACTTAAAGCAAAACAGCATTTGAATGATGGATATGAGTTCTGGTCAAAGGTTTTGTGGAGTGATGAAACAAAAATCGAGCTATTTGGTCACGTTGATAGTTTGGAAAAAGTCTGGTGTACAAAGAAAAGAACACCATACCTACTGTCAAGCATGGAGGTGGCAATATCATTCTATGGGGCTGTTTTTCATCTAATGGCACAGGAAATTTAGTTCCAATACATGGTAAAATGGATTCCATAGCATACCAAAAGATATTGGCCAATCATCAGAAACCCTCTGCTACAAAACTTGGTTTAAAGCGCAGCTGGATGTTCCAACACAGCAACGATCCAAAGCACACATCTAAATCTACTTTAGAATGGTTAAAGAAGAATAAAGTCAAGGTTTTGGAATGGCCTCGTCAAAGTCCCGATCTAAATCTGATTGAGAATCTTTGAAGAAGGCTGTGCACAAGAGAAGTCCTCGGAATTTGAATGAACTGGAATAATTTTGCTGTACAGACGTTCTATATTGTTTATCCATTTCTCCAGTTTCTCTGAGATACAAATGTACCAGCTTTACATCTTTCTCATTTTGTTGATCGTTAATGAACATTTCTGTAATGCGAGTGTTGTCGAGTGATTAAAAACGAGACATTTTGTGTTTGAATTGAAAGTGATGGTCTCGAGGAATCGAATAGGTCAAAGTTCAAGTATATTTTCCTTTAGAGGAATTATCACTTTTAGAGGAATTATCACTGTGTGTGTGTGTATATATATATATATATATATATATATTGTGAGACAGCAGGGAGGGGGTTAATTCCTCCCTAGAGGAAAACATGTGCGTAAGGCACATTTTGGTTTTGTTTTGTTAATTATTTGATTTGTGTTAATTGTTTTGTTTAATTGTTTTATTGTTTTATTGTTAATCATTACCGGCACCTGGCTACTATTGAAAATTGGAGCCAGGTGCCCGGTATTAAAGGAGAGCAGTCAGTCTGCTCTGGGCGGCTGCTGAAGAGGGTAGAAGCCCGACTGTGCTGGTGTAGGTACAGCCAGTATTTAAAAAAAAAGAAAAAGGTAGAGCAGTCCTTTTTTTGTGTACGTGATTTTGTTTGTTTGTTTGTTTTGTTACAGGTAAACAGCTTAGCTGTCCTGTGTTTAGTTTAGGTTCCTGTTTTGTTTTAGTTAGTGCTCAAAGAGAGCTAGGTGTTTGTTTGTTTATTTTGTTTTTGTGTTTTGATTAAAAATAGCTGACCGCGCTTTCAAAAAATCCATTTGTGTGTTGGGTCCGTGTTTTTAAAGGGCAACGAACCGAAGAGGTTCCGATCTTTACATATGGTGGCAGCGAGTGGGGGCCCCTAATGACCCAAGAATGGATTTTAAAGATTTAATTGAGAGGATTATTAAAAACACCGCTGCTCAGGAGGAGCAGACAAGGAAGATGGAGAGGCAGACACAAGAGCTGGGGTTGGCCCGTGGATAATACCGGGCGGGAGCCAACCGAACTGGAGCTGCTGCTACAAAAGTGGGAGCTGCCGTCCCGAGAGCCAGAGGGGTGGAGCTGCCGTCCCGAGAGCCAGAGGGGTGGAGCTACCGTCCCGAGAGCCAGAGGGGATGGAGCTGCCATCCCGAGAGCCAGAGGGGTGGAGCTGCCGCTTCCAGAACAACCAACCGTGCAAGTGAGTCCGGCCTTGCTGAGGGAGGTTCCCTGTCCCGCCATCGTGGGACACCTGGCCGAATGCCCAGACCTCCCTGCGCTGGACCTTGCTCCCAGGTCGCAGTACAGCCAGGCACAGTCGCTTGCCTGGTCCCTTACTCCACTCCCCTGGAATCCCAGACGTCGCTGCGCAAGAGGCAGACGCCGCCACGCTAGGGGCAGAGGTCACTAGCGTTCCCCTGCTGATTGCTCCGCTCCCTTGCATCGTGCTGCGCTCCACCTGGAATTCCAGAGGTCGCTGCGCAGGTCCACAGGCGCACGCCTCTGCCTGTCAGTCCTGGCTCCCGGTCACCGGTCTGCGCTATGGTCGCCCTGGACAAGCCGCCTGGGTCCCTCCTCGCCGGTCCTGGGTCCCTCCTGGAAGCGCCGGAGGGACCAACCCACTCCTCAAGCCCGCCCGTGGAAGGGGCGAAAATTGACATTTGTGGACTTGAGGGTGGGTGGTCTTTAAGGGTGGAGGGAGGTGGCCGTTGTATGGCCGATGTCTTGAAAAGACATGGGGGGGGATGTGTGAGACAGCAGGGAGGGGGTTAATTCCTCCCTAGAGGAAAACATGTGCGTAAGGCACATTTTGGTTTTGTTTTGTTAATTATTTGATTTGTGTTAATTGTTTTGTTTAATTGTTTTATTGTTTTATTGTTAATCATTACCGGCACCTGGCTACTATTGAAAATTGGAGCCAGGTGCCCGGTATTAAAGGAGAGCAGTCAGTCTGCTCTGGGTGGCTGCTGAAGAGGGTAGAAGCCCGACTGTGCTGGTGTGTGGGTACAGCCGTATTTAAAAAAAAAAAAAAAAGGTAGAGCGAGTCCTTTTTTTTGTGTACGTGATTTTGTTTGTTTGTTTGTTTTTGTTACAGGTAAACAGCTTAGCTGTCCTGTGTTTAGTTTAGGTTCCTGTTTTGTTTTAGTTAGTGCTCAAAGAGAGCTAGGTGTTTGTTTGTTTATTTTGTTTTTGTGTTTTGATTAAAAATAGCGCACCGCTTTCAAAAATCCATTTGTGTGTTGGGTGTGTTTTAAAGGGCAACAGAACCGAAGAGGTTCCGATCTTTTACATATATATATATATATATATATATACACACACACACACACAGTGCTCCCCATTTATAAGGCAGCCTTTTATACTGCAGAACAGGTTATAAGGCGGTCATGGTTCCCATTTGCCCCATAATGCCATTACTATAACACTAGTATTCTCGTTATGAGGCGGAACACAAACAGCACAGTTTCTTAACTATTGCTCCCGACTACAGCGTTATAAAGGGGGAGCACTGGATGAATAAATAATAATAATAATAATAATAATAATATGTCACAGTTTATATATACTGTATATACATTGCATTGCAAAGCAGTTGTCAATACTCTTTGGAAACCATGGTATATATGTGTGTGTGTGTATTTGGGACATCACTGAAAGCGAATTCTGATGTTCAGTGAATTTTTTTTATTTTTTTTGCCAGTTACCAAATTAAATATATACATACATGTACTTCATATGGTGCCCAAAAGAAAATACAAGAAAAGCTCTGTTTCACGTTGATCTTATTACCACATAGGAAATGTCTGAATGCATATACTATAATCATTTTATCAACACTTGTTTCTGAAACATCTGGATTAGAAATTATGATGCAAAATATTACTGACTGAATGGGGCAATGCATATTTTATATTCATGGTCCATGCATGTATTCGTTTTCAAATGAATCCTTGTAATCCTTTTCATAGTAGTCTGTCTTCCTACTTTCAGATACTGGATAACTGGAAATATCATAAACCAAAGGTGGCCTCCTACTGGCTTGTGAAGTTAGATTCTGCAAAACAAAGGAAGGTAAGTTTGCAGGCACTTTCATTGGCAAATAAAACAAATGGCTTCAAGGGATTATATTTACTGAGAATGAATTAAATACGTATTAAAAACAAAGTTGCACAAAGGACTGTTTATCTAATTAGTCGCCAGAAACCTCCTGACATTTTACTGTACATTTTTAGATGCTGGGATTGAATATTTTAGTAAACAGAACTAAATAATGAATTGCATTGTTATGAGCCTAAACTGCATATTCTCAAGTAATCAACACACATCTGATATATGTAAATACATATTTTCACTTGAGCCACTTCAGTTTAAATGTTTATTCCATCAATACGTTGCTTATATGACTCGTATAAATGCCAGAATTTTGGTCTAAATGCTGATTTTCTGTTTGGGTTCCAATGTGCATGTACAGTAAACAGTGGAAGCTGTCTGTTTATTAAGCCATCATCGGCTGCTTTACAAACTATAGTAACAGTATTTAAAGGGGAGCTGAAATGACATTGAGATGTCCATTAAAAGCAAACTTCTCAGGCACTGTGGCCCATAGTCCGGTGGGTATTCCTTTAAAAATCTATACTACAGGTCAAAAGTTTTAGAACACCCCCATTTTTCCAGTTTTTATTGAAATTTAAGCAGTTCAAGTCCAGTGAATAACCTGAAATGGTACAAAGGTAAGCGGTAAACTGCCAGAGGTTAAAAAAAGTTTAGGTTACCAAAACTGAAAAAATAATGTACATTTCAGAGTTATACAAAAGGCCTTTTCAGGGAACAAGTAATGGGTTAACAACTTACAGCTGTTCTGCAGCAATGGAAGTAAATTAAGCCTTGAAAGTTGATGCTAACAATTCCTACAGGTGTCCCAACTTTTGTTGATTACTTACAAACCCTCTGTCTGTATAAAAGCAGTGTTGGAACAGACTGTGTTACTACACCCTCTTAAGCATTATTTGGACAGTATTGTACTGCAGGAAGTAGTATATTGCTATCATAATGGCGAGAAAAAGGCAATTAACAAAGGAAGACAGACAGACCATTATAACCCTTAAAAGTGTAGGTCTTTCCTTTAGAGAAATTGCAAAAGAAAGCCAAGGTGTCAGTGAGTACAGTTTCCTACACCATCAAAGGCACTTGGAAACTGGAGGAAACTCTGACAGGAAGAGGTCTGGCAGACCCAAAGCCACAACAGAATCAGAAGACAAGTTTCTGAGAGTCAACAGCTTGCGTGATAGGCGGCTCACAGGACAACAGCTTCAAGCACAGCTTAACACTGGTCGAAGTAAGCAAGTCTCAGTTTCAACTGTGAAGAGAAGACTTAGAGCTGCAGGTTTGACAAGTCGAGTGGCAGTAAGAAAGCCATTGCTAAGATGGCAAAATAAGAAAAAGAGGCTTGCCTGGGCCATGAAGCACCGCCAGTGGACTACTGAAGACTGGAAGAAGGTCTTATGGACCGATGAATCAAAATTTGAAATCTTCGGTTCATCACGCAGGGTTTTTGTACACCGTCGAGTAGGCGAAAGGATGGTTCCTCGGTGTGTGACACCAACTGTCAAACATGGAGGAGGAAGCATGATGGTCTGGGGCTCTTTGCTGGATCCAGAGTCGGCGACTTGCACAGAGTGAGTGGCACCCTGAACCAAAACGGCTACCACAGCATTTTGCAGCCATGCAATACCCTCTGGTATATGCCTAGTTGGTCAGGGGTTCATCCTACAGCAAGATAATGACCCAAAACATACCTCCAGGCTATGTCAGAACTACCTTAGAAGAAAAGAACAAGACGGTAGGCTTCAAATCATGGAATGGCCAGCACAGTCTCCAGACTTAAACCCCATCGAGCTGGTTTGGGATGAACTGGACAGAAGGGTGAAAGCAAAGCAACCTACAAGTGCAACACATTTGTGGGAACTTCTGCAACAGTGTTGGGAAGAGCTTTCCGAACAATATTTGATTTCCATTGTAGAAAGAATGCCACGAGTGTGTTCGGCTGTTATATCTGCAAAAGGTGGTTACTTTGATGAGTCAAAAATTTAGATTAAATTTTGTTAAACTAAACGATTCCATGATTTCTTTTTTATCTCCAATTGTTTATTTGTTCTATGCTTTAATTTCAGAGTACATTGAGACATTAAACTGTGTAAATTTCAATAAAAACTGGAAAAATGGAGGTGTTCTAAAACTTTTGACCGGTAGTGTAGGTGCCAGTCAAAACGAACCTCCAGGCACCGGGTAGATTTGTACCATCCTTCACACTACAGTGATTAATATATGATGCTGGGCTAGCTATTGTCTGAAAATGTTCACTCTCTCACTCATGGAACATCATTAAATTTGTCATCTTTTTGTTGAACATTCAATTTCAGACATTCCTAAAAGGGGTACAACACAAAGGCCTAAGGCCCCCAAGTAAATATATGTTAAAAAAATATATCTATTGTGCAAGAACTTTTCATATTGTTTGCATCAAACTGACATTTGCTGCAATGAATATTCTTGTTGTGAGTATACTCTATTGTACCCATGTGAAGAGTACTCTGTAATTACATCTCTTTCCCCATTGTCATCTGTAATTTTCTCTGCTGAGTTAGCATAATTGTCACTAATTTGTCTACAAGTGCATTATATGAAGGTGTGACCTTACCAATGTGTTTTACCAATGTATTCCCACACTGCATTTTAATGACTAGGAAGACAGCTGTTCGTGGATGTTGTTTTGTTGACAGACACCTGCAAGAAATGCTTAGTTTTGTTTTTGAATATTATATTCCACTAGGCTTTGGACATAGTTAGAACATATCTCCGCTCTGCTGTGCAGAGGATCTGGAAGGAGCCTGACGTTGACAGTTTACATATATACCGGCTTTTCAGTCGTGTTTTCAATCGTCTTCTCTGGAGCCATGGACAAGGGCTTTGGAACTGCTTCTCCAATTCGGGGTAGGTCTGATACAGGTCAAGAAATTTTTGTTTTTGGACAAAATCACAGCACACTGTACAGTGTCCTTTGTGAGTCCTGTATATATAAAAAACATCAACCAACTATTTTTTTTATTTTTATAAACTTAGAAAGCATATCCTTTGATACATCTACAGTATATACAGGGCAGTTTACAAAGTATGTTTGTAACTTTGCAATGATGCTGTGTTGTGTGTCTCTGGGAAAATGAGAAAATAAGTACAGTAGTTTCAAATGTCATTTTAATTGTTACACTCCGCTACTGTTTTATGGTGTTTGCATAGCAGTAATTTGAAGTAGTTCTGGGTTATTGATTTAGTATACATTTTCTCTAAATCTGCCTTTACCTGGCTTTAAGCATGTCTGGACAATCCCACGTACCCCTTGGTTAGGCAGATTTAGAAAAATAATTGTAAAAAGTAAATATTGATGCAACAGGACCATTCAGAATAATTGCAAATAGTATAAAATAACAAGGGAAGTGTAATTACCACATTAACACATTTGAAGCTGCTTGCTCTCTGAACAGTTAATGCGACAGAACCAGGCCTGTTTTACTGTCTGTGGTGATTACACACCCTATTTGATGTATGGAGGATGGGCAATAGGTTAGTTATAGAAAAATAAAGTTATAGTAAAAATAATGTGTAAAAAATAATGAAATTGTATGTGATATCTTGTAACAATTGTAAGTTGTCCTGGATAAGGGCGTCTGCTAAGAAATAAATAATAATAATAATAATAATAATAATAATAATAATAATAATAATAATAATAATAGAGGGTGGGCAATTGGGAACCCCATTCCCAGCATAGGCTTTTAAATTATATATGGATATTGGAATTTTACCAATACCTGACACCTCACTTGATTCCCATTTTACATTGAAATGACTCTAGACGGGCATTATTTCAATACACGATGTATCCACGTGGACCTCTCAGAACTACATTTCCCATCATCCCCCTGCTCACTGGTAAATCCATCTCAGTTACATATGTAAGCAGGAGGATGATGGGGAAATGTAGTTCTGAGAGGTCCATGCGGGTCTATGGGAAGCCATTATGAGGCAGAGAATGCAATGTAAAAGTTTTAAAAAGTGGTCAAAATGTTGTTTTTTTTTTAAATTAAACAATACACACACCTTACGTAAACAGTTGTAGCAACACATGGGAACGTGTATCACATTAAAATAGGTCCTTATGTACCCTTTAAACGAAAATGTTACTGGGTATTTCCATATATAATGCTCTTTGATTTGTAATAGCAGTAGCTTTCTTCACTACCTAACTGTTCCTCTTCACTACAGTCATAACTTAATGAAACTGCAAGTGTGCTGCTATCTTTGGGTGTTTTTGCTAAGCTGGGGACTTGGGGGATTTTTAAGCACAGCAACACATGTCTTGAGTTTGAAATGTTCTAGCTCCAGCTTTTAGTTTCTAGCACCTGTGCCACTGAACATAATTAACTGATGCTGTCGTGTGCTTACACTGTTTCAACTGAGGGTTTGTTTCACTTGATCTGTAAACAAGTGTCTGAGGATCTATAAGCCATATGTTACTTATTTTAATAGCTCCAAAAGAAGGTAAACAGTTCATTACAGCAGATCTGTTTTTTGTGTTTACTGTTAAGGAATGTATTTTTGTGTTTGTTTCTATCTGCCTTTGTGATTTTGAATTCACACTTTATACCCAAGTCTTTAGTTACATTACTGCAGTGAACAAATAAAAACAATATAAATATTAGGTCACATCGGGGTAGGTTGTGCTGACTTTAAAGACCACTAGAGATTACCTATCGAGATGTGACCACAGACAAGTATAACTCTGGTATTATAGCTAGCCCAGTGAAATAGGCATTTAAAAAATGTGGCTTGTAAAGCTGATGTTTCGTTGGTTCATTTCACAGTCATAATTTCATAGTTCTGATCACAACCATAAACACAGATGTTGTTTTGTTTCTATGACAACAGGCCCTCGTGGGAAATCATTTTCAACAAAAGCACAGAGGTGGTCACCCCTCAGGAACTTCAGTGCTGCCAGCGGCTAGTACAGCTTTGCAGAGACTGCCTTTTAGTGGTTTATAAGTTTGTAGCAGATTCCAGGGGTTCGTTAACCAGGCTCGGTCCAGAATGGGATGACACAAGGTAAACCTCAATCACTGTTTTCTTTTTATTTCTTTTTATAACCATGCACTGTAAAACCAGGCTTTCATTTTAACACAACACTGGTACATTGTTTATTTGTTGATTTAACAGAAGTGTATGAAACAGATCACTTTATTTGTAATCTACAGTTAAATACAGTTATGATACCTCAACTTATACTGTTGGGGTATCTGGTAAGAAAAGTTTTCTGGGAAGTGAAAGATGGAAATGAACTGCTAGTATAATCCTGAGTTTTTCTACCACGACTGATCATCATCATACAGCTATTTAACAGAATTGTACACTTACATTCTCCAATAGTTGCATGTTTGTTTTTATAGGAACACAGTTGCTCTCATTAAAACAACAGCAAATGTTTTACAGTACTGTTACAAACCAACTCTGCTGTATTCTTTAGCACATAGGCCTGTTAGGATACGGAGGGTGTTGTGAGTGTGATCCCTAATCCGGGTTCCTTTGTTAAGTCTGAAATGCAAACACTAGAATATGGTTTGAGTGCCATTTGTAATACAAACGAGGGCTGGCATTAAGCTATGGAGATTGACCCTGAAAGGAATTGCTGTGAATTGATGAAAACAAGTATTTTGATTAATTATGTTACATTAGATGGACCAACTCATCCCATTTATAATTAAGCATCACTTGAAAGGGGGTGCGTCTATGTGCCAGTCATTCCACAGCTGGAGCTGAAGCCAGCACCACATTTTCAACACCTTATATGTCTGAAACCATATCAAAGGCAGGCTTCTTATTTAATGTTTAATTTTTAAATCTTTAATTTAGAGTGACCAATTATTATTTTTTATTTATTTTTCCCCCCAATTTGGAATGTCCAATTATGTTTTTTTCTCCTCACCACACTGAGTCCCCACACAGCACAGACGTTATGAGGGCGTGTGAGCGTACTCCAATCTCACAAGCCTAAAGCCAGAATCGCTTTTACACTGAGCAATCCAGAGCAGAGGTGGGCGGGCTACCGATCCTGGAGAACAGAGATCAGACATGCTTTTTCTCCACTCTGAATATGCTCGGTGTCTGGCCAGTAGGGTTCTTTGCTGCGCGATGAGGAGAAGCAATCCCTGCCGGTTTCCCACCTCCCACACCGGCAGCAGCAGAGCCAGTGTGACGCCCCCTTCGGCGTCCCCAGCAAAGCTCGGCCTCTTTGCAGAGCCCGGACATGAACTGGCACCGTCCAAGCTGTATGACTCATCCTGCTCTCCCAGCAGCAGCGCTTTAACTGGATGAGCCACTCGGGAACCCCAAAGGCAGACTTCTGGGGCAAAATGTAATGGTGGTCTTGGCCATGACATCTAATCTAAGATGGCTGCCATTCTGAGGTCATGTGATTTGTTTGCTTGACTTATGATAGAAACTAAACGCTTTGGCTTCACAGTTCGTACACAGCTCTATTCGATGCTTCTCTCAGTCAAATTAATGTATGGGCATGGAACAATCCAAATGAACCCTGCATCGGAAATGGTCCATCTAATATAACATAAAGGGTTCATCATTGATACGTAATGCCTTTTTTTACAGTATTTGTTCCCACTGACTCTTTGCTGCCTTTGAATTACACTTCATTAATAACTATTAGCAATGTGAAAGATTTGAATCGAAGTTACTGTAATCAACTATATGTCAAAATCTGTACAAGTGCTTTGAATGGCAAGACTTTTGTTAAAAAACAGACTTCATATTGCAACAAAAACATATGGAACACGTATTTAAGATTGCGTATCAGAGGATTTACAGTACATGTTCTTATTTACATCACCTCTCAAATCAACTGAATATGGTGAAGATCACAATTGGTTCAAGAACCGGTTGTTTCACAAGAGACTGCTGTGCGACCATCAACCTCCTCATTCTTCGAAGTAGGTTTAATAAGCATCTTGGTTGTATTTTGAATTCCCCCTTCCTGTCCACAGTTTCGTAAGACCGAGTGCACACTACACATCCTTTCACTACCTCTTTGTTTGTCTGTGATATGACATGCTGCGGGAGGCTACACATGATTTAGCATGCTGAATATTATAGTTATCTCCCAATCTCCCATTCAACCTGTGGCTTTCTCATTCCTCTCGTTACCCTCAGTCTCAGTGTACTTGACAATTGCCATGCGATTCCTACAATAAATACAGCTCTCTCCTTTGTAAGGTACTTCATGAATGCATTGCCAGAGATGACCCACTTTCTAAACGGAATAGAAGCTGAACTTTGTTATTTTTTCATTATCTGATCATGCTTTTTTCTCACTGGAAGTCAAACTTGATTATACCACTAAAATTGGTTTTGGGAGTACTGTCTCATATAGTCCTTCATGCTCACAACCCCTGTTCAAGTGATTCATTACTGCATTGGCATGTGCCTGAACTTCTGAACTGAAGTCCCTGATTGTTCATCCACCCTCACAAGCACACATCTCTTAAGTGTTCCTGTTATGCTGTTAAGAGGTACAAACCTTTATGATGGAGGGTCCAACTACTTCCGTAGGCAATTTAATCTACCACACATTTAATTGGAGGGTTCTTACAAGAGTACACCCCCGGAAATCATATTGATTCAGATAATTATTCATTCTTCTTCTTTTTTTTTTTAAACCCTATGTGGCCGAGCTGTTGTTGCAGTGACATGTGGGTAATGATGTCACAGACCAGGAAGTAAACAGAAACCAAACAATGGATGACGGATGTGAACCTGAGTGCTACGGTGCATAGCTATTTTATTAAATAATAAAACAAAACAAAAGGTTTAAACAAACACAAACACCAAACAAACAAAAGAGCATGTTGGCCAAACAAATAGAAATAAACAAATAAGCGTGCTGGTTTTACCACCAGCACGATACTTAGCAGTTATTTTTAAGTTTTGTTTTCTCTCTCCTTGCTCTCTCCGCTCTCACTCCTAATACACTCTCCACTGAGGGTAGAGAGCTGCAGGTTTATATACAATGACCATCTCCCGATTAGCAACAATTAATCAATGAATTAACTCGGGAGATGGTCACTGTCTGCATGAGTTTAATAAGGATGCGTGACTGTCAGCTAGCTAAATAAATCACTAGCTGATCAGTCACGCATCCTCACAAAGTTTTTAAACTATAAAAACAATAACAAATACGCGGTGCTTTTATCTGCGCCGCAAACAGTAATACAAATCATAATAACAAATACAAATTTTGTGTTCAGGTGCCTAGTGTTAGCTTTTATTGTAGTATCGATATTGAAAAGGTTTCCACTACTTCTGATAATAAACCCCTTGAGTTTTAAACACATTCCTCAGATTGTCACTGCTCTGGTTTTGCATTTTTATGTTCTGTAGCATTTTTTAACAAATAATCAGTGATGTATTCACAGCTGCACCTGCCCCAATGGATTAAACACATAGTCTAACACTATTTCATGTAACACTATCTAACACTATTTCATCTTATGTTGCACGTATGATAACAAGCAAGCTGCATAAATATTTTAACACTATCGACCAGGTTATATTAAAGCCCAGCTATTTGCAAAATGTGCTGTGTTCCTGCTGCTCTAAAATATCACAGATTGGGTAGTTATGCAAAGATTCAGATTTATGTAATGTTTGTAACACCAACACTTTAAAACACATTGACTTAAAAAAAAAAAAACTCTTGGATAAAACGTTTGTATATTGCATAAGGAAAATTACACACTTAAAATAGGGTTGACAATCTGAAAGTCAGCCCTTTGTTCAGCCCACTTATGGGTAATATCAGACCCAACCAATATGTCACACATAAAGCCAAAAGGGCCTTATTCATGTGTTTAAAGTTACATGGATTCTGTTTCTGACTTTTATTTTAACACTTTCAATTTAACACTCTGTAGGTACCTTAATTGTTTTGTTTTTTAATTATTATTATTATTATTTTTAACATTGCTGCAACTTATTCCAAATTATGCCCAGAGCTGCAGTTTAGCAAATTAGACACAGAGGTCTTGGCATTGGTATGTGTCTCAGCAAGCTTGCTGACAATTGCTTTTTTTGACCAAACAAAATTTGAAAATTAAATTGGATGTCAAAGGAATGTCTTAAAGAACGAGAAAGACAAAGGAGAGAGAGGCAGTTCAATCTTGTCATTTTTACAACAGACTATGATGGACACATGCTAATGACGCATGTTGTTGCATGCCTGGGAAAGGGCTATGCATGTAAAAACAGCAACAAAGAAAAAAACTCTCTCTCCCCCACTGGCATTTTAAAACATTCCTATAACTCCATTGATCCTATGAGTTAATTAAATCTACTAATTCAAACTAAGGATTCGTAAAATGAACCAGACAACAAATCCAGTGTGCTATTTCACCTAATTGATCATCAGCTAGTCATTTACAAAGGTGTAATACATTTGATTTATTTTCAGTAGATGGACAAACAGCTATTTTCAATAAATACTAGTTTATGTTTCCAACTCTTTTTTGTTGTTTGTAGAAGGTTCAATGAACAGTGGGAACTTTAAAAGTGTGATTTCCTGTTGAAATAATTCCCAAAATACCTTTTTTTGTTTTTGAACCCACAGAAGTATTTAATATAATTTAAAAGCTGATCTTGAACAAATTTAGGTTAACTGAAACTAAAACTAAACTAAATATTAGAAGACACTACTAAGTTTAGTTGGTACTGAAAGAAATATGTTTTTGCTTGCGAAACATTACTTGCACATGGTAAATAATATTTCTGTTTAAATATTCCAAAATTAACATATTTTCAATTAATCTACAGCCATGCATAGCATTTTCACCAGGTAGAAAAATTAGCTTTTATGAAACATCGGCCTTTGTTCTTCAAAGGTTACTAACAAAGAGAGGGTTTCTTTTCTGTAAACAAAGGGCATGACAGTGCTTTACAGGGCACAATCTAATTAGCTTTAGCTAAACAAAAAAAAGTCAATTCATGATGTGTTCATTCAATGCTATTTAAATTAATTCAGAAGAGAAACACTGAACTCAGATTGGCTGAACACTAATTTATAGTGCGCATAGTATAGAGCTGGCTCTGAAGTTTGAATTGTATCTGCTCACAAGAGTTTGGTCAAAATCAATGGGATTTTTTAGCCAAATTGGGGTTTAACATGTGCTTTGTGTTGAAGAGGATAAGGGTCAATAATATGGGAATTTTGCCTACAAGTGACGGCCAAAAATAAAATCAATACTATGGAAGTTGTTTCACCACAAATGTAACCTACCTTCAGTGTCGTGACAAAACCTTGTATGTCAATTTTTGGCACTTGTTTTTTTACATGATGTGGCGGAGTGTCCTGCCCCTATATATATATATATATATATATATATATATATATATATATATATATATATATATATATATATATATATATATATATATATATATATATATATATATATATATATGTGCACTGTGTTATTATGATTTGTATTATTGTTTGATGCACGGATAAAAGCGCCGCATATTTGTTATTGTTTTTGTATTTTTAAAAACCTCATGAGGATGCGTGACTGATCAGCTACTGATTTATTTAGCTAGCTGACAGTCACGCATCCTTATTAAACTCATGCAGACGGTGACCATCTCCCGAGTTAATTCATTGATTAATTGTTGCTAATCGGGAGATGGTCACCTGTATATAAACCTGCAGCTCTCTACCCTCGGGGAGAGTGTACAGAGGAGAGTACGGGGGAGCGAGCAAGGAGCTAAAAACAACTGTTAAAAACAACTGCTAAGTGTGCTGGTATACACCAGCACGATACTTATTTGTTTATTTGTTTGGCCAACGTGCCTTTTTATTTGTAGTGTTAAGTTTTGTTTAAATCTTTTGTTAATTTTTTTATTTAATAAAATAGCTGAGCACCGTAGCACTCAGTTTCACCACTGCCATTCCATCCATTGTTTGGTTTCTGTTTACTTCCTGGTCCGTGACATCATTACCCACACGTCACTGCAACAACAGCTCGGCCACACATGAATAGAATTCTCTCAACTATTTCTATGTCCTGTTAATGTCTCATAACTCAACAACTAATAAAGTTTATTCAAAACACAATGTGACAGTGAAGCAAGGCATTCGAAAGAACAGTGTTGCAGTAGCCATCACTACACAGAATATATTCATCATATTCACTGTGCTCATTGGGATAGTCAGTGATGCAGGAAGCAAATTCATTTCAAGATAATCCTCCTTCTCCTTCATGCCAAACATAGCAGGTGGCATCATGGCTACTCATGTTGTATACTGTAAAATTGTGAACTGAAAGCTTTGTTTTGTAGTAAATCCTTGAGGTTTTAAGCACTGGACTAAAAGGAGTGCTTGGAGGTCCATACTAAGAATTAAAACCTATTGTTGCCATCATTGCCACTTTGTTTGTCTGCTTCTTTTGATTCACAGGCTTCTTTTTTTCTCTGACAGTGAACTTGCCATGTATCTAAACATTACCTGCCTTGAAAGCACAACAGGTGTTGCACTGATCTTTTCTAGGATGGTAAAGACTCTGATTTAACTCTCTAATCTCCTCACTGAGGATCTGGCGACAAAGGGAAGTTTTGTTATTTTGTTCAAAATATTCTGTGTATTTTTTGTGTAAATGGAGCAAAGAAGTAAAGACAGGTTCCAGGTATAACTCTGAACTTGAAGAATGACAGCAGTGTGATGGTACATTTGGCAAACTGGTAAGGAATGCTTTGAGAAATTCAAATGTACGAGTACGGGAACGCTGCAGCTTCGTGTTGTCTTCAACTACAGGTAGGTTTTCTTGATGGTTTTGGATCCAGTTCCTCATAGACCAGTCCCCAAGCCCAAGTGTGGAGAGGAACATGTTTTTACATACTGGTTTTCTTATTCCATCTTCTTTCAGGTGGTAAAATAGGGAAGATGATCATCTAGAATTCTCAAGTGCTGTTTTTTTTGTTGGTTTCACGGCACATTCTCTACTAGACCTGCCACATAAACATTTCTTATTATTCAAGTCTATTATTAATATTCATGATGCCAAAACCTTGTATCGCCTAATAAGCCTAAACTTGTTATAAAAAACTTACTAAACAAAATATAAACTTTACAATTAAGAAATCTAAATAATCTAAATAAGGAATACAAATATATCAGAAAAACCTCTTACCTCAATTAAACTTGCAAAGAGCACACGGAATCCTGCTCAGTAGTTGACACTGTATTATCAATATAATTGTTCTTGTTTTGGTATTATAGTTAAGATAGTACTGTTAAGTTTTATACAGAAGGTTTTTTTTATCTTTAATGTGTTCAAAGATATTTAGTTTAACATCACATTTTAATATGACTAAAAATGAATTTAACAATTTCAAATTATATTTTATTACATTTTATAATTAAAGCTTTTGTTTTAAAAACAATATGTATACATTTATAAAACCTTGTATATCTTTCCATTTTTGTGTAAAAACCTTGTATCCATTTTCTACTTTGTTTTTTTAATTGTTGCAGAATTAATGTTTTCAATAAAGTTCTGAACTAATCTGTGATGCTTTTTCTTAATTTCATAGTATTACTTCTCTAACTCATCAAATGAAACAGTTTTTTGCAATTCCTGAAAAATGTATGAATTTGACATACAAGGTTTTGTCACGACACAGGCAATTTTTGCTGGTTTTTAAGGTTGTTTTTTTCTACTTTGCCTCCAATTTTTGAATGTGAGCGCCATCTTTAAAGAACTTCAGTATGTTATTTAGCGTTATATGATGTGATAAATATTAGAAGATGGCGCTCGCATCAAAGAATCATTTCAAAGTAGGAAAAATGCACAAGTGATTTGATACAAATGAGAAACATACGAATGTGACAATAGACAAGTTCATTTCTGCAAATAAAAAAGCAAAACAACTTTCATAATAAATCTAACATGTTTGGCCCTCAGTCCATTTCAAATGATTTAACAGCAATAAAGAACCCTCTGCGGTTTGAGGATGGTAGTGTTGTGGGGGTTTACAGTCCCCACATTATGAGATGTAATCTAATTTTGAATTCTTCCTTTCTAATGCTTTAGGGATCTGTTGCCAGTCACATCCCAGTTCACCATGAAGTCACCGCCTTCAAGCTTCAACCACACCCCTTCAGGAATGCCTCGATCCCGTAGCCTGTTCTCCACCAGGCTGGGCCAGTTCTAATCAAATGGAAAAGTTGCCATGCTTTATAAATAATCCCAATCCATTTGAAAAGAAATATTTGAAGCCGAGTTGAAATATATCTGCTGTATCATATTTGCTCGCTGTACAGTAAGAGACATAGTACTGTAATGAAAAAAAACAAAACAGAAATTACTAATTTATTTTAAGATGTAAAAAAATATTCTGTTCCACCAGTGAACACAAGAATGCTTCAGTGAAATTTAGACAGAATGAGATATCAAGTAATTGCTTGCTAAAATGCTTATTTTTGCTACTTGTGGCAAATGCAAAAAAGAAAAAAGAAGTATTCATAGCTTTTTCTTGTGTTTGTTACTTCATACATTTTAGGGTTGGATTGAAAGATTTGAGATTGGGCATGGGAGATTATTGAACAGAGTTCCATTCCAAGCTCCAAGTGTTGTCCCTGTATGTACAGTAGAAACCCAAACAGGATGTGCCTTTCAATGTGAATAAATAAATGCACTCAGAGATAAATATTCTATGTACATTTACTTTCAATAGGAGTGAAAAACAAAAAAGCCAAAATTGCGTCAATGCTTACAGTATAAACAGTGGGCTATACAGTACTTTGTATACCAAGGTCCTCTGTTTATTTATTGTGTTTGCCATATACAGTGATGACATCTGCATTATGTTACATTGGAAACAAAGCCAACAGAAAACAAAGCACTGTCATATTGTTTTGTTACAAAATAAGTTAATTGCAAACTGGTCAAAGGTTAAGAGTGTGGAACATTTAAGAAAACAAAAAGAATTCTTAAAAAATATATATATCGGGGCTCCCGAGTGGCACATCCAGTAAAAGCACTTGCGTAGAGTGCAGGATGCGCCCTATAGTCTGGATGTCACGAGTTCGAGTCCAGGCTATTCCTTTGCCGACCGAGGACGGTACCTCCCAGGGGCAGCTCAATTGGCCGGCGTCGCCGGGGAGGGAGGGTTAGGTCGGCCTGGGTGTCTCGGCTCACCGCGCACCAGCGACCCCTGTAGTCTGGCCTGGTGCCCGGGCTTGCTCTATAAGCTGCCCGAGAGCTGCATTGTCCTCTGACGCTGTAGCTCTTGGGTGGCTGCATGGTGAGACCGCAGTGTGAAAGCGGTCGGCTGACGGCACACGCTTCGGAGGACAGTGTGTGTTCGTCATCGCCCTCCCGAGTCAGCGCAGGGGTGGTAGCGGTGAGCTGAGTATAATAAAATAATTGGCCATTCCAAATTGGGAGAAAATAATAAAAATAATTGGAAATGACTAAATTTATTTAAAAAAAAGAAATATATATCACAGCCTTTGAAGAGTTTCTTTATTGCAACAAGCTGCATAATTTCCAGGATGTTTATTACACGCTACACAGATCTTTTCATGTACAGCAAAACTGTCAGTCGGACAGAATTTTGCCTTCGGGATAAGTGCTTGATAAAGTAAAAACTTTTTTTTTTTCACATTTAAGTAACTTGAGAGTTTTTTTTTTAATACATGTATTTGTCATTTTAAGGTTATATGTTTTTTTTTGTTTACAATTCCAATTTAGAGAGTGAAAGTAAAATATTAAACATAAATCTATTTTGTACCACAAAAACATGTCCTGTTTTATCTGAAGTGCTTTGTTTTCTACACAGAGGAGGCTCTGTTGTAGGCTTTTCGAGCATGTTATGAAATAAAGTGCCAGTTTCAAACTGTGGTGAGTCAAAAAACAGAACAGTCAGAAACAGTTCTTCATTAACATTATAAGGTTACTGAACACCTGTGCTCAGGATGTGTCTTGTGAACATCATAGTGTATCCAGATCATGATCCCTCCTGCAACTCATTTTCAGTTACCACAAAGCCATTCATTTCTATCAGAACATAATTACAGGAAGGAGCATGATCTGGATACACTATGATGCCAGTAAGAAAAATCCTTTCTCCTGGTACAAGTGACATGTTCCCAGCTTTATTCCCCAGCTGATCTGTCACCCATGGTCTATGAAAAACAATTGAGATGATGCTGAAAAATATATAGCTGCAATAAGGATAATACTAGTAAAGGTAAAGCAACATGCTTCATATAAACACTGCAGAGTGTTCTATAACCATTATATTGCAAAATGCTACAATGATTGTTGGTATTATTATTATTATTATTATTATTATTATTATTATTATTATTATTATTATTTGTATATAAAATGAATATGGGTGGCTTTGTTTTATATTTACTATAAGTTGGATTTTTGTTAGAATATTTTACAAAGGTTATAGGTGGTTAAAACACCTGACTATAACATTAAGCAGTTTTTAAAACAGAAGTAATTCAGATAAATGGGTCTATTGTAATGTTCTAAACCAGAGCACCTCAAAAGTTTTTAGGCCATGGGCACACATTTGCATTTCTCATAAGGTACAGGGCTCGATCATTTTTTCTCTTTTGATATTTCACTAACTTCCTTTTCCAAAATGTCAATTAGAATATCATTCAATTATAGATTTATCATATGGCACAAAGGCAGATTGATTGATTTGATGACTTGAATTCTACATCAGTGTTGCAGAGTATTACAGATTACAGTTCAGACACATTTGTGCCCACGGACATAGTTTAGAGGACCACTGTCCTAAACTGTTCTAAATACTGACCTTCTTAAACTCCCAGCTGTCTTTACCATAAACTTCCATTGCATTGCGGTTGTATTTATTCATGTTAGTAAGGAGTCATAGGGCAGCAGCATTTAATTTATGTTTTAAATAAAATAACAAACAGCTTTGTGCAACATATAATAATGTATTTATTTTTATATAGCGCCTTTCATAGTGGACCACTATCACAAAGCGCTTTACAGAGGTAGGCTGTGAACTGTGCATTATATGCAGAGTCACTTACAATAGGACATTGATTTAACATCTCATCCACAGGATGGAGCACAAGGAGGTTAAGTGACTTGCTCAGGGTCACACAGTGAGTCAGTCAGTGGCAGAGGTGGGATTTGAACCAGTGAGTTTCTGGTTACAAGCCCTTGACTTTAACCACTGGACCGCACTGCCTCCTCATATTTTGTTACGAAGATGCCAAATATATATGATTGTGCTTGCATATATATTTTAGAACACTATCTTACCCATTCTGAAGAGTTTTCAGTTTACATTTGAATAAATGCTTAAACATACAACTCAATTTCTCAAGCTTCTTTTTTTGTTTTTCACCAACGACAATTTTACACATTTGAAAATATTTTTGAAAGAGAAAATCATGTTCCTTTTTTTTATTTAAGGGTTGAAAACATTGAACATTAATGGCAAGATATAGAGCCCAAACAATTTAGTTTTACACATTTTCAAGTTAATTCATGTTTTTGTTGTTGTTTTTTAAAAAATCCTACACTTTGAAAAGCATTTAGCATTCAGAATTGACCTAGTTTTCCTAGTATCCAACATCCTGGTCACAGGTGAGCGAATGTGCCTGTAAATGCAATATGGATCATTCATTCACCCTTGCTGAACTGAGGGAAGTGTTTTTTGTTTCAGTGGTGCTTTTATTCCTTTAGTGAATTAGTTTCCTGTTTTATTTGACACTATTATAACCACTGAAAAATGAACTTTATTCCCATTTCATTTTGACACTGCAGTCAATACCATTCAGGTACTTTTCTGTGAACTCCAGAGACCCACCTTCATCATAGATGGCAGAAATATTGTGACAATTGGTGAGATTTCAATTCTGGGAAAGAGCAGTGTGCATTCCTCAGCACTGGTAAAATGATTAAAATGAATCACTTTTAGAACACCCAGTGGTAGGTTTTCATCCCACCTTTTCAGACCTTTTACAAGTTCTATGTTCCATTGCATGTCATTTATATTAACACTTATATATGTGCTTGAGTTTTTTGCTCTTGGATTGTAGAGGTTGCTTCTAAAAATACAGGCTGCAGACACAGTTATTGGGGTCCATCAGTCTGAAGAATCTCTTCACTGCTAGCAATATTTCCCAGAGGAGGTCAAGGCACAAAGTAACAGGTGCCCACTAAAAATAATAACATGGGCTAGATACAAAATGTTATGCCCTAAGCGTTGACAATTGTAGCGTTAAATAACTTTTTTCATATTCGACGGTAGAGAGAGTTTTTCTACCAGATATCAATTTGGAATCTGTCTTGCATTCATTTCAAACTAATGGTAGAATGCCTGGATGAATCACACTGTTCCAAATTACACATTCTTTGGTACTCTTTGTGTGTTGTATTAATACTAAAAAGTCGGTGAAAGATCATAAGTCTAACCTGAAGGGGAAAGACATGTGTCTTTGTTAAGCAAATGCCAGGTTTTTTCAATGGTTACCTGAATTAACACAATGTATGGGCAACTTACATTTGCATGGGTAAATGACATTAATAATAACATATTCATGTATTACGTTACGTTACTTATGCATCACTAAACTATAACAGTAATTTGCATGGATACAAATACTGTTTTAAAGATTTTCTTTTGGTACCTATTTCAAAATGATTACCTTAAAGACCTCCTATAGATAATAAACACTTTTACTTGTAAATGTAATCAATAGTGTGCTATTGGTTCTGCTGTGACTGCTTAAGCCTGCATTTATTGACCTACTAACACTTCTTCAATTGTCTCAGATGCAAGAAAATATTAGAATCCACACTGCAACAGAAAACTTGTGATAGGTTATACATATACTGTATACTCAGAACTCTAACTCAGATTGCACACGTCTTCATCCATTTTCCACAGCATGAGGTATGTGTGCAGATTTCCATGACCAGCAAATTGTTCAAGAAAATTACAGAAGACCTAATAACAGGTCTTAAATGAAAACAGAAACACATTTAGTTTTATAACTGTATTTTTCTGCTTCCTGCAGTTTAAGGAATAAGGTTAGGTGGCAGGCTGGATTAGTTTTGTGCTTTATTTAATTTGACTTCACCTCACAGACCTCTTATAAACCTGAACTGATGAAAGTGAACAAAACTAATTTCTTATTTGAAGACTCCTATTTAGAGCAAATTGCAAGACCCATTCGGTTAACGGTGGCTCGTGCCTCGCTGGACACCCTGACTGCATTATACTTCTACAGTACAGTATGTTGGCCCAAAGCCATTTCTCTAGCTCATGTTTATAATGTATGTAGTTGTGGTCTCCAGCACCATGCCTGCTATATCATACATAGATTCTGTTATTTAATCCTAAGGAGGTGCAAAAGAGAAATGAGCCAGGCCCATTATCTTATTATTATTATTATTATTTATTTATTAGTAGACGCCCTTATCCAGGGCAACTTACAGTCGTAAACAAAAATACATTTCAAGAATCACAGTACAAGTATTAATACAATTAAGGGCAAGATAAAATACAATGACTTTTGTTCCAGCAAGTACAAGTATATGACAAAATACGATTCAGTAATGGAGCAGATAACAGTGTCAATGGTAGTTACATCAGGATATAATTAAATACAAAATACTACAAATTAAATAACATTTGTGACAGATTACAGTACTCTAAAGTACAGGATTAAATGCAGTAAAATAGGGAGCAGATAAGAGCAAGTAAAGCACATTAAGGAAGAGTAATAAAGTGTCCAGAGGAAAAAGAGCTGTCTGAAGAGGTGAGCCTTGAGGAGGTGCCGGAAGGTGGTCACGGACTGGTCAGTCCTGACCTCTGTAGGAAGGTCATTCCACCACTGCGGGGTGAGTGTTGAGAAGGAGCGGGCTCTGGAGGCAGGGGAGCGTAGAGGAGGTACAGCCAGTCTTCTAGTGCAGGAGGAGTGGAGAGGTCGAATGGAGGTGTAGGGAGAGTTGAGGGTCTGGAGGTAGCTGGGTGCAGTCTGGTCAAGGCATCTGTAGGCGAGTACAAGAGTCTTGAACTGGATGCGAGCGGTGATCGGGAGCCAGTAGAGTGAGCGGAGCAGTGGAGTTGCGTGGGAGAAGCGAGGCAGAGAGAACACCCGGCGAGCAGCAGAGTTCTGGATGAGTTGGAGCGGACGAGTGGCGGACGCAGGGAAGCCAGCCAGGAGGGAGTTGCAGTAGTCTAGGCGGACTAGTACCAGAGCCTGGATTCGGATTCTTCTTATGTTGCTCATGGAGGAATCGGCAAGTGCGTGCCAGAATGGAGATGTGCTGGGAATAAGAGAGGCAGGGTTCCAGGGTGACTCCGAGGTTCTTAGCTGAGGAAGAGGGAGAGAGCGTGGTAGATTCCAGAGGAATGGAGATAGAGAGATCAGAGGGGGAGGGAAAGAAAAGGAGGTCAGATTTAGAGAGGTTGAGTCTGAGGTGATATGAGTGCATCCAGGAGGAGATAGCAGACAGACAGGTAGAGATACGGGAGGGGATGGTGGAGTCGGGAAGGAGAGAAAAATCTGAGCATCATCAGCATAGAAATGGTATGAGAAACCACAGGATGCGATGAAGGGGCCTAGGGAGCGGGTGTAGAGAGAGAACAGGAGAGGACCCAAGACTGACCCTTGGGGGACTCCTGTTGAGAGAGGGCGAGGTGTGGAGGTTGCTCCACGCCAGGTTACCTGGTAAGTGCGGTTGGAGAGGTAGAAGGAGAACCAGGCCAGAGCAGTGCCAGAGATTCCCAGGTCAGCGAGAGAGGATAGTAGAATAGAGTGATCAACAGTGTCAAAGGCAGCAGAGAGGTCGAGGAGAGAGAGTCAGCTCAGGCAGAGTTTAGTGAGTTAGTGACAGACAGGAGGGTGTTTTCAGTGGAGTGAGCAGAGCGGAAGCCAGATTAGAGAGGGTTGAGCAGAGAGTGGTTGGACAGGAAAGCAGAGAGCTGGCAGTGTCCAGTCTGCTCGAGGGTTTTGGAGAGGAAGGGTAGGAGGGAGACAGGGCGGTAGCTATGGAGGGAGGTGGGGTCGAGGGTAGGTTTTTTGAGGAGGGGAGTGATAGAGGCTTGTTTGAAGGCAGAGGGAAAGAGACCAGAAAGGAGAGAGGTGTTGAGAGGAGATGAAGGGAAGTAGAGCAGGAGCAGCAGCTTGAAAGAGGTGAGTGGGGAGGGGGTCCAGGGCACACGTGGTGGGTTTGTGACCCTGGAACATGGAGGAGAGGTCTGAGTCTGAGAGGGGAGAGAAGGTGGAGAAGGAGGGTGAGTTAGTAGGGGACGAAGTGGGTGTAGGGGTTGGAGCTGGAGGGGGTGTGGGGAGGGAGAGGTGTTAAAGAGTTTGCGGATATCTGAGATTTTAGAAGAGATGAAAGACGCAAAGTCATCAGAGCAGATAGAGGAGGAGGGGGGAGGGTTTAGGAGGGAGGAGAAGGTAGAGAATAGTTTGCGTGGGTTCTTAGTGGAGGCTTGGATTATAGATTGGAAATAAGAACATTTAGCAGATGAGAGTAGAGGAGAAGGAGGAGAGGAGAGAGCGTTAGAGGTCTAGGGCAGCAGGGAGTTTGGTTCTCTTCCATTTCTTTTCAGCAGATCGCAGTGTGGTTCTTGCTGAGCGGAGCACAGAGGAGAGTCAGGGTTGGGGAGAAGAGGGGCGAGCAGGTCGGGAGGTGAGGGGACAGAGGGAGTCTACAGAGAGTTGGAAGAAGGAGTTGATAGGAGGGAGGTGAGAGAGGGCGGTGGAGGCAAGGATAGAGGGGGAGAGAGAGCAGAGGTTACGATGAGAGGTGACAGTGGAGGTAGGAGGAGCAGGGAAAGAGACAGAAAAAGAGATGAAATAGTGATCAGAGATGTCCAGGGGGGTGACAGAGGGTGGAGGGGCAGCAGGCCCTGGAGAAGGTGAGGTCCAGTTGACGGCCAGCTTTGTGGGTAGGGGGAATGGAGAGAGACAGAAGTCGAAGGAGTGAAGGAGAGGGAGGAATCTGGCAGAGTGGCTGGGGTTGGTGAGATGGATATTGAAGTCACCTAACAGGACAGTTGGGGTAGACAGAGAGGGGAGGGAGGAGAGTAGATAGTCGAGTTCATCGAGAAAGTGAGCGAGAGGCCCAGGGGGACAGTACAGTACAATTAGCAGGAGTTGACAGGGAGAGGTTAGTTGGACAGCATGAAATTCAAAGGTGTTAACAGAGTGAGGAGAGGTTGGAGGGGACAGAAAAGAGTAAGGAGGGAGAGAGGAGAAGACCTTACTGAGACAGAAACACACTTACTCTTCATGAAACAAAACTAATGGAGTTAGCAGTATTGGCACAAGCTTAGCATTGTCTACAGCAGGGGTAGGCAACCCTGGTCCTGGAGTGCCACAATCCTGCAGGTTTTGTAGGTATCTCTTAATCATCAATTGCTAAATACCTGGAACACATGGTAATTTTGACCAATTAAGCCAATCATTGAATCAATTGCAAGGGCTTGGGTAAAACAAAAAACAGAAGTGTCTGTGGCACTCCAGGACCAGGGTTGCCTACCCCTGGTCTACAGTATTGACAGATCTTTATGAGGGAATCCTAAGGGAAACATTCAACCAGTCTCAGAGAAAGAGATACAGTAAAGCTAGTACGGCAAAGTAGAACAACCCAGTTACATATGTTGTAACCCAGGTGGCTGAGATAAGGTAGGAAAACTGGAACAATTGTGTATTATCATTCTACATTTTACAAAGTTGTTCTGTCTCTGTTTTCCACGTCATATTCACCTGATCCTATTAAAACAATCAACAGAAACTTTGTTGTACATCTTGTATGTAGGCCAGAGCTATTTGAAAACAAACTTCCCAGATATTTAAGGCAATCAGTACAAGCACATGTCATCTCTAGTTACCGGTCAGCACTGCATATTTCATGTGTAAATGTATTAACATCCCCTGAGCATACTGTACCTAGGGCCGGACCAAGGCTCGGACCAAATCAAAACTTTGACAATCTGCTAATCGCACTTAACAAAACTGCATTTAATAGCGTTTTCTTTTTTTTGTAAGTATCTTATTTGTTCTACATAAAAACACTATTAAATACAGTTTTGTTAAGTGTGATTAGCGGATTGTCAAATCAAACCCCGATTGCTCTTGCGAAAGAGTGTTTATGCGATAATATCGCTAGTTTCCATATCGCATTTTCTTTATCACAAAACCAAAACTAGCCATTTCCAATCCACGAAATGGGCGGAGAGAAGCTTTGCAGGAGTTGGAGGGCCCGCCGAAAGCAGCATGAAAACAGCTGTTGACCAGTCTTCAGCCGGTATTTGTGACATTTTCAAAGGGCGGAAACAAGGCAGTAACATACGAAAAGGCAGGCAGCCAGGGTAGAAAAAAAAAAAAGTCTGTGTTGTACTACTGTTTCGTTTGAATATCAGTGAATGAATGCTATTACACACACAACTACTACTAGTAGTAATAATGATAAAAATATGTCTAATAATAATAATAATAATAATAATAACAGTTATGGTTTTTCTAAAAATCCATACCGTGCCCTGGCTTGTGTCAGCACCATGCAATGCCAGCATCCTCATACCCGACTGGCATGGTGCTGCCCACAGCCCTGTTGTGCACAAGGCTGCATAATAACTGCACAAGAACAAAGATTCAAAAGAAAAAAAAAAAAAAAAAACTTGGGGTGAATAGAACATCCAAAAACCAACGTAACACTGTCGCCAGAATCAGTACCGGGTACGTATTATATACAATAAGAAGTCAAATGAAATGCTATCCAGTGTTTATTTATGATGCTATCTCTCAGCACCCTACAGAGTCCACTGCTCTAGCTGCTTGCCCTGGAACCACACAATCAGCGTGTAACGCCCACTTTTATAACTTAGCTCCGCCCATTTATGCTAATCAGATGCCGGAGTGAACAGCTATCCCATTGGTCTCCAGTCGCACACTAGGACCAATGGGCACACACAACCAACAGCCAATGACAGGGACCAGGGCGCACCATGCGTGCAGGATAGCTCGCACAGCCACAGGGACAGAGCGAACCCGCAACTACAGGTAATACAAACAGGGGGCAACACAATACAGCGGTGATAACAGCACACAGACAGTGGAAACAAGAGGGAGTACAGTACACAAAACATAAATACACGGATCGCTACATTATTATTCGTTCTTTTTATTCGTTCAAGAAAAAAATGGTTGGAGGAGGGTGAACAAAATTCAGCTTATTTTTTTTAAATTGGAGAAACATCACTATAAGAATAATTCCATAAATAAGCTTAACATTAACAACACACTTACAGATAACCCAAAGGAAATAGGTGAGTTTTGTATGTCTTTCTACCAAAATATATATGAATCTAAGATCTCTTTGGATTCAATAGAATACTTTTTTCCATCAATTGAAGAAAATATAAAGACAAATGATGAGAATGATAAAAACTGTGTGATACTCCCCTATCACAAGAGGATGTTGTAGATTGCATTAGAACCCTTAAAAGTAATAAGTCACCAGGTAATGATGGGCTCACTTCTGAACTTTATAAAGCATTTTCCAAAGAACTGGCTCCTTTCCTTCACAAAGTATTTTTGGAGAGCATTGAATCTGGTTGTCTTCCTGTTTCTATGACACAAGGCTTAATTAATTTAATTCCAAAACCCTCAAAAGATACTTTATTTTTTAGATAATTGGCGTCCTATTTGTCTTTTGAATAACGACTATAAAATAATGGCTCTAATATTTGCAAAGAAAATTAAGAATGTTCTTAATAATATAATTGACGAATCACAATCTGGTTTTATGAAAGATAGACACATTGCAAATAATATTAGACTAGTCCTTGATATTTTGGATTACTCTGATCTTGTATCAGAAGACAGTCTTATTCTTTTGGGAGACTTCTATAAAGCCTTCGACACTGTTGAACATCATTTTATCTTTAAAGCCCTTGATTTTTTTGGTTTTGGTGAAGGCTTCATTAAAGCCATTCAAACCCTTTATAGAAATGGTAATTGCTCCATCAAATTACAACATGGAACCTCTCAACGGTTCAATGTAAACAGGGGTATTTGGCAGGGCTGCCCTATTTCTCCATACTTATTCTTATTAGCCATGCAACTATTAGCAATTCACATTAAGAAAAGCCAAATAGAAGGAATCTCAATTGCCAATAAAATTGTCTTTATTAGTCAATTAGCAGATGACACAACACTTTTCTTAAGAGACAAAACGCAAGTATCAAAAGCTATTGATGCAATACTCCTCTTTTCAAAAGCCTCTGGTTTGTTCCTCAATATAAAAAATGTGAGCTCCTCCTGTTAATACATGTACAGATGCAGAGATTTATGGCATCCCTGTAAAAGAAAATGTAAAGTACCTGGGACTCTCAAGAATCTCCCTCAACTTCAACCCACTCATTATCAGTGTAAGAAAAACTCAATTTATGGCTCCAAAGAGATTTATCATTGAGGGGAAGAAGTTTAGTGGCTAAGGCGGATGCTTTATCCAGATTGATCTACGCGGCACTATCGCTTGATGTTTCTTATGTAATATGCAAAAAAAATTGATAGAATATTGTTTAATTTCCTTTGGAAAAGCAAGACCCACTATATAAAAAAAATCTGTTTTAATGAATGATTATAAATTTGGGGGTCTAAACTTTTTAGACTTTTCCTCCCTAAACAAAACTTTTAAAATTAAGTGGATTAAACAATTTTAAAAGAATCCTGCCTCAATTTGGAACTTTATTCCTACCCATGTCTTTAATAATTTAGGTGGCTTAAATTTCATACTCTTATGTAATTATGATATTAATAAAATTCCTATAAAACTTTCAAATTTCCATAAACAGATTATTTTATGCTGGTCTCTAATTTATAAACATAACTTCTCACCTCATAAATATTTCATTTGGAGCAACAGAGATATTCAATACAAAAATAAGTCTTTATTTTTTCCCAATTGGTTTGATAAGAATATACTCTTAGGTTGTCAACTTCTTAACCCTACAGGCCAACTTTCCAGTTATGCAGAGTTTTTATCCGAATTTACATTTCCTGTCACAGTTAAGGAATATGCTATTGTTTTTGATGCCATTCCCAGTGCTGTGAGAATGCTTTTACAGAGTGCAACCAAAGGTGCTTCTTGCCCTTTGCCCTCTTTAGAACCAAATGACATATTTATAGGACATGATTACCTTCTTCATAACAAAAAGAATAACAATAAGGAGATCAGGGCTCTTATTCAAAGTGACAATATCTCTGTTCCCTCTGCTGTTGCATTCTGGAATAGCATTTCTGTAGGTGTTAACTGGGAAGACTCCTGGACACTTTGTAATAAATACTTATTGACCAACAAGGTTAAGGAGATATCATATAGGATTATCCATAAATGTTACCCAGTTAAATACAACCTAAAAAAAATAAAACCTGACATTGACCTTAACTGCTCCTTCTGCAATATTTACTCTGAAACTACAACTCATTTATTTTGGAACTGTAGTTACTCAAATATTTTTTGGACTGATCTAACCAACTATATACATACAAATATAAATAATAAAATTAAATTAAATTTGGGATACATCTTATTCGGAATAAAAAAATATGTGAAAACAGACCAAAAGTACATCTTTCTGGTAAATGTCTTGATCTTGTTGGCCAAATTCCATATCCATAAATGTATATTTACTCTCCAAAAAACAATTTTTTTCATGTTTTCAAAAGAAATGGAACAATATTTTAGTATAATTAAAAAAGTCATTAAGACCTATAATATATGCAAAAGCTATGAAGTCTATGTATAATTATATATTGAGATTCTTCCCCACCCCGTCCATGGTAATCTTATGTTACAACTGATGTCTATTGTATGGAACTATTTTGTCTATATTTTCTGTTTTGTTTTTCTCTTGACTTTTGGTCCAATAAAAATTTATTTAAAAAAAAAAAAAAAGAAATGTGTACCGTCCGTAGTTGTAGCTTACTACAAAGATAAGAAATAAAAGAAAATATATCTAAAAAGCTTTACCATCACTGAAAGAGACACTGTTCAAGCAAACCTCTCCGTGAGTAGAAAATAGTTTATTGTTTGTACCCACTGTAGTCAACAAGCGATAGCAGCTTTTTGAAGGGCGAAAAGGGCTTGTTTTGGTTCTGCGAGATTTCGCTTCGAAATTTTTCTTGTGTTTTGTTACCGTGAATGCTTAGTGCTAACTTTGATTTGGTCCGGCCCACAGTCAGAGCAAGAACATGTTAACCACAGCCTGTCAAAAAATTGATTTTTTTTTGTTTGTTTTAAAAAGAGTTTAACTTGCACTGATGTCACTGAATGTGCAATTTCTCAGTATACTGTAATGATGGCAACACAGAGTACATATTAAAAGAGTGCTTCTGAATGGCAACACAGAGTACATATTAAAAGAGTTGTGCTTCCATGACTTTCTACCTATACAATACTTAAGAGATTTAACCAGAGGCTAACAGTGAGGAATCTGATGCAGTGCAAAAGAAATGTAATAAATTAAAATGAGAAGGTGCACAGACATTGATGGCTGGTTTCACTGACCACGATTAGCACTAATCTTTTACCTTTAAGGTACAGTAAAAAAGTCCAACACTGGAAAACAGGTTCTGTAAAACCAGCCCCGGGAATTTTGATCTAGATTTTATTCACCAGTATCTGAATGGATCACTATGCCAACAATAGAACAATGCCCAGTCCAAGCATCTTCTACATTTATTGTACAAATGTGATTCTGTGGGGCATATGTTATAGGGGTGTGGGAATCTGCTACAAATGAGTGAGAGTGATAAAGGGATTGCTGTTGGCACTCAGGCACCGGTGTTTTGGTTTTATTAATTTCCAAGAAAAATAAACAAAACAAGTGCAATAACATGTACCACCACCGAGCTACCAGCAATGGTGCTACTCAACAGTGGTGTTGTTTCTTTAAAACACTCACAATAAAACACTACAAAAATGCTGCTAACATACAAAAGGTGTCTGACAGTAGCTGGGCCATGTACTAATCTCACTACATAGGGAGGTCCCGCACCAGGAACCTATCCTCTCCAACTCAACTTAGGTTCAATTTGCAGTTAAACACATGCAAAAAAACAGAACCACAAATAGCAAGATACAACTGGCGCAAGATTTTTTTCACTCTACACCTGACCACATATATGCAGTTATTTGAAGTGCCATTGCAGGCTGATGCCACTAGACAAGCAAGGGCATCTGGAATAATCTGTAGCAGTCTATAGCTGGAATATGTTTGTTGGTCAAAGGTAGCCTATTGGATTGGCTAGGCTAGATCATGCACCCTCTTGCAAACTGCAACCTATTATAGTTGTTTTTGTTACATTACTTATTCCTCCCACTCTTCTGGATGTTATGAATTGGTTCTCACTGGAAACCCTCTCTTGAGCCTGTCTTCATATGCAGTGGTCTTTTTCAATGTACCCTGTTTTTTATAAAAATGTCACTTAATTTGACTCTCTGCTGTTCTTCATAAATGGTTGTCAGGACCAACCTACTGTAGCCTGTGAACACACTATGACATAAGATAAAGAATCAATATTTATGCCTCCAAATATACTGTAGAAGAAAATGCATTCTACCTCAATGTCCTTTGCTCTCCTCTAAAAGGACACACTGTTTTTAATTGAACTCATCCTTTCTCAAAATAAACCCTTCTGGATGAGTGATTTTGAGATCTCTTCTCCAAAGTGACGGAATATGTCTCTGGATAGGCTAACATTCAGCTTTAAACTGCTAACAAGCTCTTCGGTTGTATTGCACTTAACCCTGGTTTATAAGGGAGGAATCTCTGTTTGATTAATCTAATGTATTTGTATTTTATTTTATTTAATTGCTATAATAAACTTTAAGCATGAGGTAAAATGCACAGACGGTGTTACTGTACTATAAATGAAAGAGATCTCAGTAGCAGTAATACTAGTCACCCATATGTTGTTTTTTTTTTGTACCAGTTGACAGTCTGTCACATAAATTAGACTCCAAGAAGAAGAAATAAAATTGTGTGAAGTGAAATTGTCAGACAGACAGCTGTGTACTTCACAGGACAAAGAGACTCGGTTCAGCCTCTGAAATTTAAAACCTATTTTATTATCAGGTTATAGCAGACTACACAATGCAGTTGCTGAATTTTGTTATGGTCACAAACTTAGCCCATGTTTTTCTTTCATTTTCCTTTATCTTCAGCTACAGTGTTCCCTCATATCTTAATTCCAGCCACGTGCATTTGAAAAAAGGCACAGAGAGATTTTTACTCTAGGGTTATATTATATTTAATCAATGAGAACATGTCTGCACAGATGTCTATTGTCTCTGTCAGTAAGGTAACATGCAAAGAGGATGTATACTGATGAATAAAGTAATTAAAGTACTTGTCTTGGAATCAGAAAGTTACAATTTATATTCAAAATTCCTTGGAAGGGGAGTTCTATGAAATTAATAGTGGAATAAGATACTGACATGTTAATTAAGGTGGTATTGTAAGATTATAATTGAAGGAAGTGTACCGTAACTTGCATTAGCATCCTTAAGCTCACTTCACTTTCATGTTATTGTATTTATATAATTTTTTTGTGTTGCTACATTCTTGAATTTAGGACTGTAAAGGATTTTATAGACCTCCAGAAATACTGATTTCAGGGATATTTTACCCATAAAAATGTATATTTTCTATATATTTCCAAAGGTTGTTTTCTCTTTGCTGAGAGATGTATGTATTTCTTGTAATATGGTCATATCATAACAAAACCAACACATGGTAATTGTTCTTTAACAAAGCTTGTAGTTGACTCAGAATTTTCTACTGCTGCAGTAGTAAGTAGGAGTGTACCGTATAATGCATATGTATTTACAAGGTGTGCAGGTTTTCAAGTGGTGTGTGTTAAACACGGGATGTTACCATAGTCATGCACATTATACACATGGTGCCTATTTTATACTGAGCGTTACAGCAGCTTCTAGTATGACAGTCAGGAAGGTTTCAAGGTAAAAAATGTTGTGTCCCAGCAACTAAAACTACATTTGAACAATATTAACCTGGGATGTTTAAACAGAGACTCCATAATGCTTTATAGTAAACAAATGTACAGTAGGAGTGTGAAAGGATAGCGTTGCTAGTAAGGCTGGGTACCGGCAGAAAGTTACCGGCAGAGACTGAGACAGAGAGCTGCAGTTAAAGCATGGAGGCACACGTTTAATTACAAAACACACCAAAAGAAGGGAACAAAATAAACAAGGTGCAATGACCAAAATAAAGAGTTAAACAAAACACCAAAAACAATATTCCCCTTCAGACTGACTTCTCTCCAAACTCACCCCACAAACAAAGCTTCTGTTGCCTTTATATAGCATGTGGCAGGAGCTGAATTGACCATCAATTATTCACTCAAGGCCCCAGCCTCATTCCCCACATGAATTCGGGCAGGGATGGAATTAACCCCATCTTTGCCAAACCTAAATTCAAAATAATGAAATATTATTTACAACAAAACACCAAACAGACTATTTACACAAGGAGACAGACACCAAACAGTCTTACTTTAGGAATCAATAGCAGCATGGCTTGTAACCCAATTTTTAATACACACAATGAGAACTGTAAGAATTGTTAGGTATACATATTACAGCAGTATTTTAACTGTCACTTGTGACTTTCAAATGAGGTGCAGGCTGTTTTCCTGTCTTAATGCAAAAGTTGCAAAGTTTTCTAATAAATACAAAAAAATAAACATAAATGGCGAGATTTTGGAGAATCCCCTCTTTGTTTTTCTTTGACAACCATCAATCCAGTTAAGTGATTCAGTTAGCACTTCTGGAAGTTCCTGTCTCTTTCCTTTGCTGGTCTATTGTAATAAGAGACACTGAGAAACAGCGACTCTCTCCCAGAGTCAAATTCTGCTTTGCCTCACATTATCAACTTCCCTCACCAGGGCATCCTGGGAATCAGTCCTTAGTGCTACCATCTGATTAACACAGCAATGGTTTCAAACAGCTTCTTTCTGTTGTGTAACCAGAAAATGTACCCCTATCTTTTCCAGTTTTCAGTATCAGACTGCCGGTTGTTGGCCTTCTCTTCTCCTGTAAATATGGCACTTTAGCTTTCTGTTGCATTATTATTTCGTCCTATCAGCTAAACAAAAGATTACTTGATACTTGAACCCTTAACTATTTCTTCTGAACCGGTGTCAGCAGTTAATGATGAGATGTTTTCACCAATTACCTTTCACTGTAAAAAATAGCTTCTTATTTCACAGCATTTCATGGTCTAAAAATAGATATTTCAAGGCACTTAATGATTAAACAATATTTATTAAAGCAGAAAAAAATAGTGTTGTCACATTCAAAATTGATAATTTTCTCTAGTTATTACACAACAAATGCCCCTAAATTGAAAAGCTTACCTGAAAAACAGTAAATGCTAAATTGTAGAATATTTTGTTTTTATGTCCACCTTTTAAAGACATTCTGTTTTCACTATCAGTGAATTATCAGACAAAGACCAGTAAAAACATAAATAAATATAAAAATAACAACAGACACATGAAATGTCCCCTTGTCCTGTCCTTAATTGAAGACATTTTAAAGAAAGTGTTGAGCTCTATGCAGCGTGTTAAATCGTTTCAAGCGATAATCTGACTGGGGATTTAAGGTGGTGCTAGCACAGGTTATTACATTCAGTGCATTAACATGGGTTACACAGGTTTCTGCAAAGGTGTATCGCTATTTGTTGATTAAAAAACTGTTACTGGTTTTTCACATTTAAATTATGACTAATTAGAAAATGTTTTTTCATTTAATATTTTTTTTTCGTTCTCTCATCATCAAGTAAAGCTACAATTTGAGAAATATTACTAACATCACTTTTGTAATAATGAAACTCCTGTACAACCTTTGGAAAATGCCTGTATCTACGTTTTGTACTGTACCAAATGTGTTTATTAACATGAGTCGGTATTAAGGACCTTGTGGACCCCTCCCCCATCCCCATGATGTCATTTGATACTTACTCGAACAAGTTGTTCAGTGTTTTTGTGCTTAATTGGATTAATGGTGTGTTGAGGTTTAATAAACAGCAGGACTCCTAGCATAATAAAACTACCCTATTGCCTTTGTTCAAAAATCTCCACAGGGAATAAAGTCTTATAAACAACTTTATTCAAGGGGATTATTACTGTTACTAACTCGTTATTTACCCATGGATGATGATCCTCTCTCTCTTTGACCTATTTAAAAACACAAATGATGACTATCTTCAAAGCTTTAACTTCCATTAGAAAGCAGCTATAAATGAGAGAAGCTCTAATATACACATCTAGTAATCCCCCAGTAGATGCAGTGCAGATCACCCTGATAGATGGGTTGAAACGCAGCTGTGCAATTTTTATGAGTTGGTGTTTACTGGCAGTTAACAACCAGCTTTTAACCAATTACATCAGTTATCTGAGTCAAATAGATTAATAAGGACTTGTAATATCCTCCAAGGGCGCAATTATGCTACATGTAAACAACATTTATTTTCTCAAGCACAACCCCTAAGAGGTAAGGTTTAAATTATAAAAGGACTGTTTTATGTAGTCCATGATGATGAAGGTTTCCCACAGAAATCCAGACGGTCAGCAGAGAGAGGCAATAATCTTGTATGGCTAACTTCATTACTTGACTTAGGTAATAAAATACAGTAGAATTAGATTACTTGTACCAAGTTTACAAACACAGCCTTGTTTACTTCCCCTCATTGCTTCCGTAGCATGCATGATGCCAGACAAAGCCTGATTTGGCACAGCTATCCTGTTCCATGCAAGGTTAACCTTGTTTTACAGTCCAACAAAGACAAGTAGGCCAGCTTGTAACCCGAGCACTGCAATGAGGGGCGAAATTTGGACGGTGAAACTTAAAAGGGAGTTGCTTTAATCTTGTTTTGACTGACAACAAGAAAGTTTGCTAATCTAATGGAAAGCAGTAGAACTGCAAACTCAAACTCAGACTGAGGTATTTAAGCCATTTCAAAGTTAGCACTTATAAAAGGGAAAAAAAACTGGATACAGAACTAACCAGCAACATGCTCTTTTTCCTGTTAGATTAGCATATTGTTCCTCACTGGGTTATTTATTTAAAAGGACAGGGCCTATAAGACAGGTATTTTACCTATAAGTGACAACCGCAAATTAAATATTTACTATGAAAGTTGTTTCACCTTTGATGGAACTGCCATATGGTATATTTGCAAAAAAAATTCTTATTTTTTCCATGTGCATCAGATCCTATATACAGTGGGCCCACTTGTGCAGTTTTGCAAATTTAAGGTACATTTTCCTGCATTGCATCCATTTTTTAATGTGAGCTCTACTTTTAACTTCACATATGATCTTGATTAAAGATGGTGCTCACATTAAAAACAATGGATGTAAAGTTGGACTAATGTTCATCTTTGGTTGTTGCTTGTCGGCAAAATTACCATTTTACAGATTCTCATCCTTTTCCTAGATTAACATTTTTTTCTGCTTGCACTGGAGAAATTAGAGTTAGAGTTAATCTAACCCACGGTATATAAAGTGGTCCTTACATTTGAAAAATATAAGCCTACTTTATTTAAAAACACGATTAAGCTTAGATCCGAGTATTATTCGTTACTGCCGTTGTGGTCTACTAACTATTATGCAGTAACTTGATGACTTTTTGAAGCCCTGGTCTTGCTTCTTAGGGGACTGTCAATGGAAATTAGCCTAGTGGCTAAATTGAAAATTTAATGCATCTTGTGTCATGTAAGTGACACATGTTATACTTGTATGTGTCCCTGATAAATAAAAACAATAAAAGAATATTAAAAGTGACTGGTTTACCAGGTTATTAGGCATAGATGACATGCAATTGCCAGGCAGGACTATAAAGTTTGTGTAGTAATATACCTCTTAGGAAGCTCTGAATGTAAACTCTGCTTACTGTTCCCAGGGGGCCTGGAAGATACAGGAAGCTGCTAAACTATCACAGCGAGACAATGGGTAGAATGGCATGAGAACATTCGGATCTGCAGTTGGTGAAATTGTTGAAAATAATCAAAGCCCCAAAAACAGCTGCAAATGGGTTTAGTATTGCAGCATTAAGCTGATACAATGTGATGAAAGCTGTGAGGATGCCTTCCATAAAGACCACGCATTTTAGATTTGGTTAATCCAAGCAATGACTGCTGTTTCTTCTTCAACAAATAGATTTACTCGACAGAATAGTCAAAGTGCCTGTAGTGGGACTTGAGTCTTCAATGAAAATAATCCAGACAGGCCAAAGCCACCTCACGCAACATTGTCCTGTGTGGTTGAAAAGTTTAGCAAAGGATTTTGTATCAGGCCAGTGCTGTATTTCTGTGATGTTTTGCGTTTGGTGTATTATTTCACCCTGGATATAGTTAATTGGATTTGACAAAGCTAATTTAATTCAACCTGATTAGCAACGTAAGAAAATGCTTAGTGTTTGACTGTACGGTAAAATGGGATCTAAATCTGTACCATCTCAATGCTTTAGGTTCATCTGTAAAACAGGGGGGTATATATTGGTTAATGCTAATAATGAAATCCATTCCAATTTTAAATTGAATCGGCCCTTCTAATATCCCATACTCACATTTCACCTTTAGAAACGTAGTGCAAAAAATATGTATTGCAACTGAAAAATCAATTCTAAGTGGTTAATCATTATAAGTCTGACAGTCTGCATGGGTTGTATTGACAATAGCGCAAAGAACACTGAAGACAAACTTAAAACACCTTAAGGCGTCTTAACTATAAGCTTTAGAGACAGGGCAAAGATCAACTAATCTCATTGGCTATGCTTCTCCTGCATTTTTTTCTAACATGCATCCATTCTTGTTTTCATAAACTTCAACAAAAAAAAGACAACCTTGGATAACTATGTAAACCATATACTCACAAGAAGTCTTTAATGTACTTTTCTGCCAAGGTACTCTTGAAAACAAGACCTACTGTAGCATTAATTCACCCATTTAAAAATATCCAAAGAGATAAATGATTAATTATGTACTATTTAGAAAGACCAAATATGCATATGCTATTTTTTTAAATGTATAATGTATTTGTTGTTTTGTCTCAAACTCATTATTATCTGATGAAGAGCAAATCTGTGTCTTAAAACGTAGCTACAGCTTGTGTTACTATGCTTATAAAAGGCTCCATTTTGTTTTAGAATTAAGTGCTTTTGTTTTTGCATTGTGTGATGATGCTGTACTCCGAACTGTGTGGTTGTATTGACATGTTTACATGGCTCGCTTCTCTTTTCAGCCAATCAGAACACTTTGTTCAAACGTGTGGGTCTCTTTAGTAAATGTATAAAAGTATGCACTAACTTATTGCATTGAGGGGCAGTGTTATTTACTGGTGTTGCTTTTGAGATCTGAAAAGCTTATATCCAAGACTGGCAGTAAGCCTATTGTTTAAGCCTATTCAAAATAATATTTGACAAGTATCCTTACAAGAATTCAACAGTTTCAGCACACTAGAAATGTTATTAGCTAGAGTATAAAGGCCAGTATACAAGTATTTTAATTGGCTTAGTTTGTACAAGTGAAGTGCCAAACAATAACCAGAAGGTGGTGCTCCAGTATCTCCTACATAAATCAACCTATCTTGTTGCACGTTAAAGCAGGTGAGAATAATAAGTCCCAAAGAAACTAAGAGCATGTGACAAAGGTAGGGTGAATTATATTATATTATATATATATATATATATATATATATATATATATATATATATATATATATATATATATATATATATATATTTATTTATTTTTTTGAACCTACTCAATGAATATTTTCCAACGCCTACATGCCCTTGTACCGAACATATTACCATATTATTATTATTATTATTATTATTATTATTATTATTATTATTATTATTATTATTATTTTACCTTATAAATTTGACAACACACAAATGTAATTACATTGCCTAATGCAGTCTCATAAGACCACTCTGCATTCTAATGCTTTCAGATGCGCCTCCTAAAATAACTGTTTTAATTTGCCTTAAGCACTTTAAAAGATATGTGCATGCTGCAGGCCTATATTGAGCAATGACGGTTTCATACTAATATTTAAACACACGACTGCTGTGACAGTAGAACATTATTCGGGCATGCTATTAATTGAGCTGTTGTTGTTTTTGGCATGTTTCAGTGATCAGATTATACTGTAAATCTCACATCTGCTGTACATCATTTAAATACAATTAATAAAATGCATTGAATGCGTCAAAAGTGAGTCATTTGTGATTTCCCTTGCAATATACAATGGTGGATTTGTTCAGTTTTATTAGGCATTTGGTAAGCAAACTGAATTGTTACAAGTAGTATCTACTTATAGGCCCAACATGTGAATCCCACAAAATAACAATCATCTTTACAACACTTTAAACCACTGAATAACAACAGGGTAAGGTACTGAAATAAAATATTGGTGTAATGTTTAATTTAATGTTTAATTGCTGCCCAGTCTCATTGTACTGTTTTTTTTTAAATAAATATATTAAAGTCCTCCATGGTTTTGAAAATGAATCATTCATTGTAAAAGTGAGCTTTACCTTGGTGGCACTAGTTACATAAGCTTGTGACTCAATTCAAAGTAGCCCCTATCAATACATTTACCTTCAGTATTTCATCAGAATGGGGATTTTTCAGTTGGAATTTCTTTTTTTTTTTACATGTGAATATGATCTCCTGCAACACTCCAAATGGCCTTTCAATGAACTCTACAGATATGTTATTTAGAAGGGGGTTGACAGTATTTAGTATACTACAGTGTAACGAAACCACATGTGGCTTTCAAATTATCAGCACATTTTCTTTACCAGCACATTTTGTACGTACAGTTATCAATCAAACATATATTTGTTTATCATTCCAGATATCAATCAGTCTGCCAGTATATCTCTCTGACAGAAAGTGTATTTTTAATTTCTTGTTTTTTTTCCTGTTAAATTATGAACTTTGGCAACCTCCTCTTAAAGCAATGAAAAGGGTAGAGGTCATTTGTTTAAGAATGAACAGAATAGTGGAAAGTGTTAACTGCATTGCTTTGACACAGTGGGACAGACTGTCAAAGCCTTTTACTCAGACATACTGTAGCGGTCTGTAAGTGCCACAGTCTGAATTTGTTCCTCATGAGTTTTATTAACAACGTCAAAACAGTCATTCAGAATTCTAAAGTATAAATATAAAAGACTAAGCCAAATGTTTTGGCTAGTGCCTTCTTCAGTGAGGTTTGTCGACTGGGCTTCTTTTCTCATGTCTCTCACAGTTTTTGGAAATGTAATTTTCTTTCCATACTAATAATGATCTGGAGTAAAAAGCTTTGGCAAACCAACCCAATGTGTAAGCTCAAGGCTTTGTACTGTATCTTTCAGAAGCAAAAAAAGTTGTGTTTTTTGTTACATGCATTATATGGAACGCAAACCGTATGGGCCACAACTACATCTTCAAATAGATTAAAAAGATTGCTCTCATCAGTTGGCACACTATGTGAAAACCAGAAACACAAATGAAAAATTCTGGCCTGGAAAACAAACATCAGTATATTTGCTATAGACAACAATGAATATATTCTTTTTCATTTTTTTTCTCTTACTAGTTCAAAGTCAGTTAAAAAAAGCTCAAATATGAATCTGCTACTGTAGCCATGTACCCATCTCCTGCCAGTCACGTCATTATCACAATATGTACAAGGTTCAGGAAAAGCAAATAGGAACACCTGCTATAACAGCATCAACAGAGTGTAGGGACACCTGTCAACTGAGCAACTTCTTACAGACTTCAGTCAAAGTCTGTCAGAACTGTTTAGCCCAAGAGGCACATGCATGTTTTAATATTACTGAATACAGGTCAGGGATTTATTTAGCATTACAAATACAAGTAAGCCCATTTACACAAACGTGTGTTACTTGAGGCAGGTGTATTTATTGTTCTTCATTTATCCCTATCGGTCAATCGATATTTTCCGGAAACTGAATTTTTGACTGTCGTTTTGCTTTAGGGGTTCTGAATGCTTAAAAAAATGCTTCAGAATACAAAGACTGACAATGTATCAAATGTCATAGACTGTTGTTAAAGAAGTCAGGAACTGGAACACTTTTGTTAATATCAAACTGTATTATCAACTGACTGGAATTAAAAAAACTGGTTATCACATTTGAATAGCAGGAACTGGCGAAGAGGAATGAGAAAAATCTGCTAAACCTTCCAACTGGCAGCATGAATTTGACCACGCTATCTAGAAGCATGAAAAATGACAAACTCATTCTGTGTGACCGCTTTTTGACTTTGGCCTTTGCCAAAATGGGAAGCTATGATTGTGTGATATGAATCTATCCTACCTCAAAGCCAAGATGCGTTATATAGCCCTGAAAAAAAAGTGACGATTCTGATGCATTGTAAACCACTCTGACAGATGCAACAAAATACATAATCTCTCTAATCCTCTAGAACCTGTTAATAATGGCCATTTTGAGGCCAGGAGACTGGGAAAATACACAAGATGTTCTGTTATAAACACAGGCCCATTCACTCAATATTTTATTGAATTCAGCAATTGTTTACAAAAATTACCGGGAAGACAAGTAGACATGATATTGTACCACTTGGTTCTTCACACAATTGATGGATAGTTTGTTAAGATTTGAATTGATGCTGTCTAAAAATAAACTAATTTAAAGAAGCAATGTCTAATAATATTTCAGAAATACATATTGAACTCGTTTTTACAAAGTCTGCTTTGAAAGAAAAGGTCCAAAAGTATGTTTCCTGTAAAACAATACCAGTGCAATTTGAAGAAAAAGAAATAGAAGCTGCATTTTATAACCTTCTACTGCTGCACGTTGTAGCAAAATCATGATGGGTACAGGGGCAAGCTGGAATGAAAACATGGTCTGCCATATGATGAAGTTGAGTTCACAGAAGGTTAAACTATGGAAGACTGCACTAAACCGACAACAGTTAATCATATTTATTATAACATTTCAATTATTGCAGCTTTTTTTAAATACATAATTTAGAAAAGGGAATTTTGGACAATGCAAATCTGTGTGGCATAACAAAAGGTCCACACTAAGATCCAATTCAATTCTATTGTCTTCTTGTTTCAAAATAATAATAACAAAATACCTGTACTGCCTTTGCAACAGTCTCTTCAATAATTAATAGCACACAATGCTCAGAAATTCATTCTGAAATGGATCATCACAATTTAATAAAACTAAATCACCCATGCAATCTTGTTATCCAGTGCAGCAGCAGAATGCTAAGAACAATTGATTTAGCACAGGTTATAGTACCTGTAATATTTTGGGAAAGCAATACATTTTTTTTTGCCAACAGTCAGTTGTTTTATTAATCATTATTGACATCAACTAAAACTATTCGGATAAAAACAAAAAACAAAACGAAACAAAACAAAAAACCCTTCAGAACTGACCCCTAGGGGTCACTACAGATTCAGAAAACATTATGATTCAACAACAAAGCAGAAAACTATAGTTTAGGAACTAGGAAGTTAGTTGTAAATAAAACCTGATAAATTACAACATAACTGTACTATTTTAATTACATAAAACATAAACAATAATAATAATAATAATAATAATAATAATAATAATAATAATAATACAGGGGCTTCATGAGTTAAAGGGAAATAATTTCATCCAGGGTTTCTGTGATGTCATAAATTACGAGGCCGCAGGTCGATTAATTTATAAACTGTCACAGAAACCCGAGATGGAATTGCTTTCCTGTAACTCACTGAAGAGGCCCATCTATTATTTTTTATAATACATGGACACCCTTGTGATGCTAATATTAAAGACGATGAGGTTCAGCAATACAGTTCAGGTTTTTTTTCTTTTAAATAGTGTTTTTCAGTGCTGTCCAGACGTTATATGTCATTATCCGTTTAGTTTCTCTGAGATAGGAATGTACCATTTTTTTTTTTTTTTTACGTATTCTCATTTTGTTGATCATTAATGAACATTTCTGTACTGTGGGTGTTGTGGAGTGATTGAATACAAAACATTTTGTGTTTGAATTAAAAGTGATGGATGAAGGCTATATTTGCATCCTGAGCCATTTGAAAAAAAGTGATAATACCACAGTAGTGACGTCAAAAAGTGATAATTCCTCTAGAGGAAAATATACTTGAACTTTGACCCATTCGACTCCTCGAGACCATTACTTTCAATTCAAACACAAAATGTCTTGTTTTCAATCACTCACAACCACAGTACAGAAATGTTCATTAATGATCAACAAAATGAGAATACTTTTAAAAAAAAATGATGTAAAGCTGGTACATTCATATCTCAGAGAATGGGAAATTAAAACAAGGTAAAGGCAGTCATCCAAATAAAGCTGAAGCACTAATGGATAACGACATACAACGTCTGAACAGCAGTGAAACACTGTTTAAAAAAAACACAACTGTACTGCTGAACCTTGTCTTCTTTAATAATAACATCACAATGGTATCCATGTATTATAAAAAAATAATAGATGGGCCTCTTCAGTGAGTTACAGGAAAACAATTCCATCTCGGGTTTCTGTGACAGTTTATAAATTAATCGACCTGCGGCCTCGTAATTTATGACATCACAGAAATCCTAGATTAAATCATCATACTGTAAAATAAAAAACAAAATAGTAACATCTAATACAAACCAGTGATGTAAGCATATAGGGTCACATTTTATTGAAAGGAGAAAATTCCATCTTAATGTTATCAAATTAGAAACAAACAACTCGGCAGTTCTGAAGATATCCTGAAAAATAACACTTTGTATGGCTTTAGATTGTTTAAAAATCTGTTGTATATCCTTTCAAAAACAGGTGTTAAGACTGGAGGAAATGCTTGGAAGACATAACAACAACACTACTAATAATAATATGCTAATTTTACAAAAAAAAAATGTCTTCAAGACTGTACATATCTTGGATTAATTAAATGTCAACTCCAGTGTTTAATTCATTATAAACAAGGATAGAAATAAGACAATCTGACTATGCACTGAAGTCCTTGCCAGTATACAATAAACAAAAGTGTCTATTTTCCACACCATTGTATCAGTTTACGTATTTATACAAATGGTTGCAATAATTATACTGGCTTGGATGCATTTGAAACTTATAAATTGGCATCAAATATATCACATTTGGAAAAAAATGTAATTAGATAAAATTGGCCCAGCCTGTATTTGTCCCCCTTGTATATTCTTGATGAATATTTTCTAGCATTTGTGACAAGCATGAAAACCGTGGAGTCAGCCTGACTCAGTCTTAAAAAGGCTGTCTTTAATCCACTTCCTTTGTTAAGACGTTGCAATCCTGAGTGCAATGGAGTGAGAGCTTGTGGAGATCGAGTGGAGTTGCTAAGGTCTACTAAAATTAGTGAGCCAGACAGTTCAGGGATTTAACCTTTAAAGCAGATCTCTTTCTTGTTGTTTGTTAGGTTTTTAAATATTCTGGTGGAAATATAAGATTCTATATTTAACACATTATTTTGTGTTTGCCTTGTTATTTTTATGACAAAAGCAGAAACAATTTATTTTATACAGTAAACTATGTTTACTCATTGTGAAATATAGTTCTTGTTTGTCAAAAGTTTGCTTTTACAGTATTCTTATGCATCATTTAATCTGACTATTCTCTTAAACTACTCCTAGGTACCAAGAACTTTTAAGGAATAATCCCAAATTCCATACTGCATGAACTAGACCCAAGGGTTCAATAGTAAACATTATAACCCCTTATAATACTGTAGGCTGATAAATGGCACTTAAAGCTTGAATTTTTTAATATCTGGTATGTTAATGAAGTACACTATGTGGAGGAAACATTGTTTTTATTTCCACTCATAAAGAGATTAATTTGACAGCAAGATGATTAAAGTGACCACTAGCCAGTCTGCTGTGTCATGGCAAGTGTTCAATTTCTGGATCTCAGTTTACAAAAATAAGAGGATTCTTCTTTGCGAGGGGATAATGGTTGGATTCATCACATCTCTGGCCAAGGTTACCTGGAGGCAATTTTAGGATGCAGCGGTAGATTTGTCAGGAAGGCAACTGCCTTTCCTAGCTAGTTCTGCTGTACAGCAGACTTAAACTGCAACAGCTACAACTATATTTATTATTGTTGCATGTTTTATACATTTTGCATGGTATCCTGTTTATGAAAATGTTTCCTAATAACCTAAAAATAAAAAGCTTTATATTGATCCTGATACAGTTTCTTTGTGTTTTGAATTCACAAACCTCATTTTGTCCTGAATGCTGTTGACCTTACAATACTGCATCTATATTCTGGATTCTGGATTTTGACACAACTACACATTAGGACTGACACTATTGAAAACACAGGCGAATTACAAGTCCTTGAAAAACAATACGTCTTCTTTGATTTAATGTGTGCTCAACATTTGTGTATTAGTAAGCATCCTGGTGATTTTTTTTCTTCAACAACATTGTAAAGATTTTTATAGATCCAAAATAATTTAGTAAACAATCTATATCTCCTCCCCAGACAGACTGTCTGGCGGTATTGATTTGGAACACATAGTGCACATATATCAAAAAGCAGTCTGACAGTCCTGGAAGAAAGACAGAAGTATATTTAATTTTCACCCTTTTAAACTATTGTGGCTTGTTTTTAATTTGATCCCATATTTGTAGATGGTAGCATCAATACTCTGGGATGTGCATATTGGAACAAGTCCCATGTAATAGATACACTACAGACAGTACGTGCATGTGCCAGACAAGTGCATCTTAAAACATATTCAAATGATGGATGCTTTACTTAAAAACACAAATACATTGTGTTATCCCCATTTATAGATGTTTGTTGTTCACTTGAAATTTTTTTTAAATGTTATATTTATTTTTTGTAATTTTTTTTTTTTTTGGTAAACACATATGACATTTTAATGCACTGTACACATACAACAAATGATATAATGTTGTGTTTAATGGATTTCAGTCACATAATATACACAAAATACATTCAATCTGAAGAATGTTTCATATCGTAACTAACTATTCTGTTACATTGTTTTCAATTTAACAGTGCAAGATTTTATAGGGATGTCAGTTGCTGTATAAAAAAAATAGACATGTAATGTCATGTAATTAAAGATGCATATCAAATCTGACATGTAATTAAAGATGCATATCAAATCTGTCCATTTTAGATTCAACTACATTTAGTTTAAAAAATGACACTGAAAAGTAAAATAAAAAAAGTTAAATAAGTTGTCACTATTAGAAATCAGCATTATGTTTGAATTATTTAGGCTAAATATTTTTAAAACATTAATGTAATGCCAGTTTTGGTCCTGTTAGCTTTAAAAAGTAGTCTGATTTGCCCAACTATAAATAAAATTGATCTACCAATGAAGTCTTTACAGACTAAATCACCTTTTTCCTCTAACAAAGCTGTGGTCTTATAGAAAGCTCATATCACATTTAAGGCCATATGCAAGGCTATAGAAAAGGCTTTCTTTAGGAACAGATTCTTCCTACATGCATTCAATAATATATTTGTATAATTCAGGTCCTATCAGCCTGCAAGTGCCTGAAAATGCTATTGATGATGATGATATCGCTGAGAAAAAAAAACCTGCATCAAATAAGCTCAGATATATGTACTGTATAAAAGGGCTGGACCAAGTTTGTGAAACACCTACCATGACCAATAAGGTATAGGACCAAAATCCGGGACAACGTGGATTTGAGTCTAAGAGACTTCTCATGAAAAAAAGCCTCAGACGTGAGCAGTGTTACGGAAGACCCTGGCACTTGACCACCTCCTCTTAGTATATCAGATCAGCTGCCTTGCCCACTGTGACGGGTAAGATTCTACTTACTTTTTTTTTTACCTCCCTCTATCTACCCATATGAGAAAAGTTCAGAAAAGCACAGCTCAGAAAAGCATTATTTGAAAGTGTTGACAATCACTTTTTCCACCACTCGTGTTATTAACATGGATCCAGCATTACGTATTGTTTTAATCCCCTTGATTAAGACCTGCTGACAGGGCCTGTCAGTGTTGATTGTTTCACTGCTTCACATCCTGGTTGTGTGCTTTATACCAAGCAAGCAGCAAGGACACAGGCAGAAAAAGAAAATGAAAGATCTGATCTAGGAGCTGCTCTGGCACTAATTCCACTATTTGTTCTGTGATGGGAAAACCATGAACATGAGAAAATACCTTTATTATGGAAATACATGTTATTCAAAGACACATTCTTTTCCAAGACTTGTTTAGTCCATTTTTTATTTGTTTGAAAGCATTATGTGACTTTTGTAGCAGTCGTTTCCACAGAACAATGCTGTTTGACAAAATTACTTCCAGTTAGATGAAACACAGTAGAATGGCACAACTACGTTTAAAGAAACATAAAAAATACAATAATAATAATAATAATAATAATAATAATAATAATAATCCCATTCATACTGTGGCAGGATTAGCAGTCGTGCAATATTTGATGCCTAGAATTACATAACAACAAGCAGGTTTCAAGGGACTAAAACTATATTTGGGGGATGTAAATAAACTAATGTACATTTCTGCTTGCTAATGAAATTGAGTGCACAGAAGGCACATGTATTGCAAGATATAGCAAACAGATACCAAATAATCATAGTTTGATATCAAATTAGACATGACTGTGGAATACAGGTTTAAATGATGTAGTATATCTGTTCTGAAGTTATTAGAGATGTTGGCTGGACTATAGACACAATAAGACATCATATTATTATTATTATTATTATTATTATTATTATTATTATTATTAATAATAATACAAAAAGAAATACAAGCTGCATTGACTGTCCCGTTAGAGATACATTCATTTCTGAAATTGCTTGGTTCATTGGTGTTGCTAAGTGTGGTTTCAATCAAAACAGTCAGCCCCACACAGTTTAATAAATCTAAAAAATTCAATAAACCTTTTCAGAATACGTGCACAAAGCCAGCAGGTGCTTTTCTATTTAGTGCCAAACAATATCTGAGGCATTCCTCAGTAGAATAGCAAACACAGTATATTCTTTACAATGATACAAAGGTGCCTGGTGTGCGATATTAATATCTATACCCAGACTCTCTTTTTTGCTGTTTTTAAAAACACCAAATATGTACACTTATTTAAACCAACAACAGAGACCATATCATGTTGCATTATGTATACTATATTATTGCATTTTATATGCTATACTGTCAGTTAGAATTATATTTTTGGTTTCAGGGAACTTTTAGGATACAGGTATATTGGCTCATTGAATGATTTTTGTCAATTTGCCTAAATTACACATGTTTTTATAAGATAAAAATTAGAGTTGTCCTAAACAGCCCTCAGGGTTTGTTATTAGAATCGTGTTTTTTTTTTTTTTTCATGGCTACTTGGGACAATAAATTGCGAAAATGAAAACTCATCTTTATATATATATATATATATATGGCATGTCCTTGAATAAGGCATTCAGCCCAGTATACTCAAAACAGAAGGAAGCCTTTAGGTGTCACTCTACTTTAAGAAATAAAGTACAAACACTTTTCCTGCTACAAAATGGTGTCCCATAAATACTGTACAGAGTTTGTTCAGGTAGCTCATTTAACATGCCTCAATATACTGGAAATTGCATCGTTCTTTTTTTTTTCTCCAGTCTCCAGTTGGTAACATGATATGTATGTATGCTGCTACATATTATTTTAAAACAGATTATAATGAAAACCACGGGGCTCAATTTGCTTGAGGGGTTACGACATCCATTTCCAAAATAGGAACGTCTGCGCAATCTGCATGAGGGTTGTTTTAATTGTAATCTCCCTGCCGTTCGTATTCAGTCATACATAAAACGTTTCATTCATGTATATCAAGCCTGCTGCTAGAATGCTTAGGCTCCTAAAATTGAACATAATTTGAATCCAATAAATATAATGAAAAACAACATCAGAAGGTGCCTTATGCCAGAGCAAGATGAACAGGCTATTAAAAGACTGAATAAACTGATTGAGAATTATTTGTGTTATAGATTTTTACAAAAAAAAAAAAAAAGTTGACTAAAGAGCAGGCAGTGTGGCCTAGTTATCACAGCCGAGGACCGGGAGTGAGGAGGAGTTTAAAAGTCTGAACTAAGACAGTAACCTACAGTATCAAGTGACCTTGGACAAGTCAGATTACCATCTGCTGCCTCGGTCTCTAAAACTGTAAGATAAGGCATGTTTTAGTTGAACTGTGAATGTAGCCTTATTAAAGGTATAATGACCCAAACGGTTTAAAAAAAAAAAAAAAAAGTACATGCTTTGTATAAGGGCATTTTCTGAATTTTTTTTTTTTAAACCTGTTAAATATTATTATTAATGTTTTGTCTAATTTACAATTGCTGTTTCTGATTAGATGTCTAATGTCCTTGTTCAACCACTGGAAAAACTTTAGGAGTGTTTTCAAAAGGCATTAGAAAGCCTAGTAAATAACTATCTTAGCATAAGCACCAATTAAAAATTAAACAAAACACACATTATAGGTTTTTGAATAGGTAAGAAATTACATATTCAGAATATTCCTGAGTTAAAATATCAGTTCTGTATGTATTTCTTATTTGGTAAAGTGTTATTAGTACAAACAATTATTTGTTATGTTTCTGTTTTGCGTCTCTGATTTACAGCAGATCATGTTTTCCTGCACAAAGTGACAAGAAGGCTTAAAGGACGGGGCATGAAGCTTCATGTAAACACAGTGCAGATGTTACAAAATGTAAACAGACTAGAAAACCAACAAGAATGCTACAATGAGTGCTAAACTATGGAGATGAATGTACTACTGTGAACAGTCACCTATGAAGCATATCTAACTATACAACTGTAACCCTGCTGCTGTCACTAACAAACTGCCCCCTCTTATAAATGAGGGTCTAAACTTCAATTTTAAAGTGCGGGTCAATAACATGGTGATTTTGGAGAATAGAAGGAAAGTTTTTTTAAAATAATGAAACAAGTAACCTTGGAGAGAAATACTCTATTTGTTAGGAAGACAATTTGATTAGAATACCTTACGAGATGATGGAGCTTTAAGAGCTGCTAAATAATTAACTGTATTTGCATTAATGTTGTTGTAACTTGTGTTTGACTAACCTGTAAACTAGGTTATTTTAAATGATATCTCAAGTATATAGGATGTTATATACATATCATATATACTATAAACATACTTATTTATTTTTATAGATTGTACTTTTCAAATGATTTATATTATGTGACTAAATCATGTTCTTACTTGTAAAGATCCTAATTTCTAGTTCTGTAGTATAATTAAGAAGATGAAGCAGCTGCCAGTATCTCCTCTTATGTTTTCGAGACACACAGTTTTCATGTATTTGCTGCTGTTTTTTTTAAATAAAAAGGCCTAATTTCAAAGTTGCCAATATCAGTATAATGGACTGCACACCATTGTTTACATAAGACAGCTTCAACTGACACCTGAACTAAAAGAGAATAATGATGTTTCCCATAATCTGTTAATTCATCTCTAAAGTACTCTAACATGTGCTGAGTGCCCTAACTGAGATCTAGCATTCCGAAAGACGTCGGAGAGCTGTGGGATCAAGGATTATCCTCCAAATGAGTCCACAGTGCAACAGGTGGAAGAGGGGGAAGAAGATGGGGTTCTAAAAATGACACCACATAATGGGGACAACTGAGTTGAAAGGTCACAGTGTCACATGATTTCTCTTGAACCAGGAATCGTGGACACATGGCCCAGTAACATAGTATAAAGCAGTGCGAGACGACTTTAAATAAATCCCAGTATTGGAGCAAAATAGCCTGGAATGATTGCAGACACAGTGCCGCACATTTAGATGATAAGAAAGGTTGGTAATCATATGTTTGAATCAGCGACTGATATTAAACACCTTGAGAAAGACAGAGAGGTTGAAACATGGGTTTTATTTTAACACAAATACGAATTTTGGGGGCAATATAAAAGTGCAGCTTAGTTTCTATATTTAAAAACTCATATGTGTTTGTCTTCGAAGATGTCACGGAAGCTAATATTACAATATCCACTGCACTTGCAATTTGATTTATTGTATAGCTCAACGTAGCTTTTCATTTTCGAGATCCGAGCCTTTCCATAATTAGATATTGAGTTGTGGTTACAATGTATATCACAAAGCCAGTGCAACCAATCAACAAATGTTATTAATGTACAGTAAAAATAGACTCAGGTTTTATATACAGTGGAAGATTTAGGTGTCCAAACAATACTGCAGAATTACTGTCAGTACTGTAGAATAACAGTAAATGTACAGTAAATGTTGGAACTTGATTAAATAAAAATGATTGTGAGGCAACAGATGTCAGTGCGGGAGCTAATGATAAAGTGGGAATATATTTTAAATGGCTTTATTAAAGACTGCTGTGGTTTACCAGGGCATACAGAAAGGGCATTGGATAAGAAACTATAATAAGTATTGATGCAATGTCTGGGGCTAAAATACTGTACTGTGGAGGGCAATATTAGTAACTCACATTTTAAGTTAATCATGCACTACAGCATCTTATTAAAAATGTTAATGAATCTTGCTTCAAGCTGCTCCTTCATTATTATTATTTGTTTATTTAGCAGACACCTTTATCCAAGGCAACTTACAGAGACTAGGGTGTGTGAACTATGCATCAGCTGCAGAGTCACTTACAAATACGTCTCACCCGAAAGACGGAGCACAAGGAGGTTAAGTGACTTGCTCAGGGTCACACATTGAGTCAGTGGCTGAGGTGGGATTTGAGCCAGGGACCTCCTGGTTATAAACCCTTTTCTTTAACCACTAGACCACACAGCCTCCTTCAGCAATCATGTACGGTCTGAAAGCTGGTTAAACATACAGTGATAGCCAGTGTACAGTTTACCGAGTGACGCACTGGCCAAATGGCTGATAGGGATGTGATATCATAGAATGGCTGCTTTGGGTTTCTCGGGATGTCAGTTGTAGTTGTATCAAATCTGTGGTCTCACAGCCCATGGGATCATTCTTACTATTTACACTCCTGTGGCATATCATATCCCTGATGATTTTATAATTGCTTCATCAGTGCATTCCACAGACATTATAGAACATGTTACATTCATAAGCAATTATGTTCAGTTCAATTATAAAACCAAAACCAATTAGTATCTCGTGTGCTTTACCTTTTGTTTAGGTTACTGTAAAGCCAGTATCTGACAGCAGGCAATGGCATATCTACCAGAATATCCAGTAGCTCAGTTGTATGATACCTGTATAGTTATTTATTAAGCTGCATGGAGCATTGGAGCATCTCCTTGTATTAGGAGATATTTATGAAAAGAGACCAGGATTTCAAACTAGCAAACATGCAAATGTTGTACGATGGGGAATCATTTCACTCTAACCCTTCTGGTTGTGTCTGGTTGTCCAATGTCCCCTTCTAGTTATCGCTATTATGTTTCCTTTTTTAAGGTTTGTGGATTTTAATAAAAGCTCTTTGCTTCTTTTGTCACACTTCATCCTTTCAGATGTTTGTTTATTGAAACTGCACCATATCCTGTCAGGGCAGGAAAACAGGACTTGAAATCCCAATGAAAACCAATGACAGAGAGATTATTTTCTCTTATTCAATACGTGTTTCAGTAAATTAGTTATTTGCCATTAACAAACTATTTATAAAGCATTTCAGTAATGAAATTAATGTGAATGGGAATGAGAGAATGAAACCAAAGTGAAAAATAAAATAATTTAAAAAAAAGGAAAAATATAGTAAATATACATATATTTTTTTTTAAATCAGCTTCTAAGAACCAGACAAGCAGTGAAGGCCAAAATGACATCCTCTTAAGTTCTTTTGTACATATAACAATATACTACTACCACTATAACTACTAATAATACTAATACGACTACCACTACTAATTATAATAATAATGTTTTTGGTCTATAATAATACAGTGCATAATTGTTATTTTTTCATTACAATCAGGTTTTCTGCACTGAAATGATAATTTTCAACAGTGATAACTGATATTTTTCAACAGTGGAGTTCTATTCGTGGGTGCTTATTATTCCCAATTCTTAATTGGCATCAACAGGACATCCAGGAAGCATAACATAAAATATCATTAAATGGATGCCCAGTCTCCCCCTCCATCTATCTATCTATCAGTACAGCATGATGTTTTGACTTTAATATGGTAATTATCTCAGACTGACTTCAGAGCAGGAAGCTGCCACCCACACAGCGGTGCTTAATTACTCCCGACTGGCATGCCAAGTGAAAAGTTGACTAGTTCGGTTCAATTTCCAGAATAGGAATGATTACATTGTCATTTAGCTCAGATACATTGTTGTATTATTATAAGGCTAAATCACTGAGGCACACACACAGAAAAATAAAACAAGAAACAATATGAAATCCTCTGGCTTGCTCTTTAAAGCTGTACTGCCCTTACAGTTTTAAAATTAGTTCAGACAAAAACAACCCTTTGATTTCTGCCCAGTTATATAACAGAGGTACAATTCAGAACGTCCAATTGCTGCAGGTAATGGCAAGAGCACCGTTCTAAAAGGGGATTGCAGTATACCATGGTACAATTAAAGTGTAGTAATGCAGATTAAAAGCACAGTGAAATCATGGTAATGCACAAGTAAGCTAGGTAAATCAGACATGCATGGCACAGCACTGTAAAGACCATGGTTAAACCTGATAAAGCATGGTATTAACATCGAGAAAGTATCATAAATAAGATCACTGTGCAAATGTAATACTGTAAACTACAGAGTATCATGGCTGCAAGAAGGCTTCAAGGTTGGAGGTTCCCAAAGTTAACTATCTGACAATGTTATGTCAAGCCCTACAATCCGAAACTGATGTTAGTCAGAGCTGTAATTCAATTAACGCAGGTGTAACGTCCACATTTAAGTAGGGTACTTGGTGGATTCTTCAGAGGTTTGGCGAACTACATCAAGCCTGTTAATACCAATGCTGATTACTGTGCTAATTTAAAGTACATATTTTAATTTTTTTAATGGACTCTACTTAAATATTACTCGCGTGTAGATGGAAGTTTAATCAAAAGCACACGTGTCCTGCTCATTCTGTTTCTAAAGCTGAAGGACAAATGTCAGGGGTTATGTTTGCGTTCCTTTACAGGCAAGTATATTTTTTGTAATAACCTTCTCTTCTATGCCCCCCAGGTTGCTTGGATCTCAGACTGACCACCAGACCTCCCCCAGGAGCGCACAGGAACCACACAGACATGTACATAAAATTATGTAAAAGAAAAAACAACAAACAAACAAAAAAACCTAAAATAAACAATGGTTTTCCCAGGGATGCTATAATTTAATATCCACACAGTAAGTATTCAGGCAAGTAAACAGTATAGTTCAGAAGGTAGATTAATTATGTCCACAATACCATTATAGTATCACCTGACCTTCAATGTCCATTGGGTGTCTCGTTCCTCAAAGGACAAAAAGTCCAACTGGCTCCTTGCCAATACTTTGCATCCAGATCCCACGCCCGCCTCCTATTCTGGAGAAACAATGAAAACAATCCGTTCTTAAGGGGCGTTCACACCGGAAGCGGCGCGCATGCCGTCTGCTTGCGCGCCGCGCTGCAGTACTGTTCACACCAAACGCGGCAGGGTAAAGTCAGTGGGCGGTCCGTTGTTACGTCACGGCTGCAGGTAAAGAGGCTTTTGGTTGCTGAGCAACAAACAGTAAATGCCAGCGGGAAAATAAAACTCTTTTGACAGAACTGAAGAACAGAACTTTTATAAAACCTAATTGTAACCCCCACACCACCACAATCACCCCCCTCCTTTTTATTAATTTTGTTAACTGTTAAAATATAATATATGTACAGCAAATAAAACGTTTTGCTTTATCTTTTAAAAGTTTGTCTGCAGTTAAGTTATCAAAAAAAATGCTTAGATTATAGTAGCAGGTGCATAATTATTTTGAATGTGGAGTTTAGCACAAAAAATATATATTATCTCATTTACGAAATTATGTATATTTAATATGCACTCGGTAATCCCATTTGTACACCCACAGACCTCCATGCTGCAGCTCTTTTATTAATATCTTGGTAACAATTAATTGTTGTATTATACAATGCCGAGAAATCTGAAATTAAAGCTAACAGCTTTTCCTCCATTTTATTATTTTATTTCTTCCTCGCAAAGGAACCTCCTACTTTTCCATGATTGGCTGTTGGTAGGTTACGTCACGACACGGCGCGGCAAAAGTTGAAAATATTTTATTTTTTGCGCGCCGCTCTGTGGTGCCGCTTCCCTCTGCCGCTGCGCGTAACCGCCTTCATTGAAAACCATTGCTAGTGCCGCGCTGCGTCCGGTGTGAACGCCCCTTTGTTCTCCCCACCCCGTCTCACTGTCTGAGCGGGCTAATTCACACACCCCGCATTCGGCCCCTCCCTGGAAGAGCATTCCTTTTCCAACCCGGCCACCGATACTCAACTCTAGTAAGTGAGAGCCTCGCTTATCAGGGTGTCTGCAGGTAACACAGCAGTCTGTCTTCTCTGCGGTCCTTCTTGAGGGAGACAGAAAGCAAGCCCTGGTGACAGACAAAACCACAATGCGTCAGCACTCGTAATACAATAAAGATATCTTCCAAGGATGGGTGAATACTTTTGAGAGCCACTGTAATGACTAGAACATTAATGTAATGACTAGACGCTTACATAACACAAGTTATACTCGCAGTCTGTTGTGAAACAGTATTCTATTAGTCTAAACCAGGGGTTTTCAACCCTTTTTTGAAACGGTACCTCTTCCGTCAGAAGGTTTCAGCTAAAGTACCACTTTACAACTTTCGCTTACTTAATGGTACCACAGTTGCAACGAAAGGCAGAATAATCTGATTAATACATTCTCCCCCGCCCATTTATTTAATATATCATTTTTCACAACATAGTCTGGGGCTGACAAACTGCTGGTTCAGAAAATCATTATACTAATACAAAATAGTCTGCACTGTAAATGTTTATCACGTTACCATTTACTTCCCACCTCAGCATAATTGTGTGCCATTAAAAATATTTACACCAAAAACATAACCTCAAGATAAAACTATAATACCAAACAATGATACACTTTTTTTTTTATTAAAGCCAGCATAAGTATCCAAAGGGGACTGTATATAACTGTCACTTTGCACTTTGTGTTTTCTTTCTTCGTTTGTTATACAAGTAAGAAATGTCTACTATTTATGTTTACCGGAGCATTTATACTTCTATAAAAAAGCAGAAACACTGTGCTGCACTGATACGACAAGTTGAAAACAGCAAGTTGAGCAGCACAGAGTGCTCTCCAGAGGCAGACGCCTGCTTCACCTATATTAATTATAAAAGCCAGTCACAAAGTCGCACATGCGTACAGGTGGAAAATGTGGATGGAAAATATGTATTTGTTTTCATCTGAGGCTAACTTTGAGCTGCTAAACAAAGATTAAATAATTATACGGTGTTTTAGAGAATATATAATACCGTTAAATCATCATTTTCTTTTACTTTCATTTTTTATGTGTGCATTTCTGAGTCACCCTGCATACCCCCTATGACTAAGGCTACGATTTGGGCACGGGGAATTTTAGCAAAAATAACTGAAAGGATAAAATACACACATAAAACTCCTTATTGGGGTCTCCCTTTGGGTACATAAAACATATAAATGTAACCCCTTATTGGGGTCTCCGTTTGAGTATAAAAATAAATAAAACACACAGTGTAAAAAATACAATAAATAGTGCAACTAAAGCAGTATACAATAAAACCACCAGTGAATAAAACAATTAAAACTTTAATCATTTATGACACAAACTCCAATTTACCTCTTCGTCACTCATCTTGGAACCCTAGCTATACGCGAACTGTAGGCTTATACTTTACATGAAATTAACTTATACAGTGCAACCTAATCAGCTTTGGAGATTTCATAGCCTTTATATTTTGTACTTTTATATTGTGTGTTTCGGATAACATGTCAATGTCATCTACAAAGAAGTGTCTTGTTCAATTACTACTGTTTATAAAATGCTATCAATGAAATAGGCTTTTTGTTTTACTTGCTTTTATTTGTATCGACTATATTTCTTGGAAGAACGTAAAACACAGCTAAAAAAAGCAGCTTATCCAAAATCCTTTAATTAAATTTGACAATACTGAATTAAATTAGAAACGCATGTACTGTAATGATAGCTTTGTTATTCTTCTAAATGAAGGCTCTCTTAAAGGGTACATAAGGACCTTTTTATTTTATTGTGTCACGTGTTCCCATGTGTTGCTACAACTGTTTATGTAAGGTGTGTGTATTGTTTTAATTTTTAAAAAAAACTTTTTTACCACTTTTTTATACTTTTAAATTGCATTCCCTGCCTCAAGATGGCTTCCCATGTACCCGCATGAACCTCTCAGAACTACATTTCCCATCGTCCTCCTGCTCACTGGTAAATCCATCTCAGTTACATATGTGAGCAGGAGTATGATGGGAAATGTAAATCTAGTTTACTGTTCAACTCTTTTATGTAACATTACGTAGCTGTACACATTTGTTTCCCTCCCGAGCTGGTATTAATATATTAAATCATTACCTACTATTCCTTATCAGACCTTGTATGGGAGAGCAAAGAAGCAGCAAGCAAAATAACGTTTCATTTAATGGTGAAGAATATTTAATATACTATTTTGTATCCATTTATGTGCTATACACTTTTTTTTTTTTTTGGAATCGGCAATTATTTTTTCTCATTTTCTCTCCAATCTGGAAAGCCCAATTATTATTTTTTATTTCAATCTGACTCACCGCTGCCGCCCCCGCGCTGACTAGTGAGAGACGAAGACGGACACATGCGTCCTCCGAAACGTGTGCCGTCAGCTTCTTTTCGCTCTGCTCGGCCAATTGTGTGCCGCCCCCTGGGAACTCCCGTCCATGGTTGGCAGTGGAATAGCCTGGACTCAAACCGGCGACCTCCAGGCTATAGGGCGCATCTTGCACTCCGCACGGAGTGCCTTTACCAGATGTGGCACTCGGAGCCCCTTATACACTATTTTTAATGTATTTTTCGATTTGTATGGTGGGTCTGGAAAAATGTCTATGGCCTGGAAAAGCCTGGAAGCCTTTTAAACCATTTTGGAAAAACAATTTATTTTTTCAGGGGAATATCACCTACTGGTAGTGTGGCTTTCCTTAAATGCATTCAATATCCCCGAAAGAGACCAGCCTGAAATGATCATTTCTTTTTTTTGATTCCTAGTTCATGGAGAACAAACATAAGCCAATTTGCATGCTTTGGCTTTATTGTGGATGTTTTCAGGTCCACATCAATATCGGTAATGTCGGATACTTATGCCCTCTAGCGGTCGGATGAATTTTGTATAAGTCAACCATTGGAAGCATTTATATATTGGAAGCATTTATATATGTTCCAAAAATGTCTGGTTCACAAATATTTCTGGATTTACAGTAATCCATATGAAGGGAATAAAACATTCACATGTTGTTTAACAATAGACAATAGGTTCGAGACATTTCTTTCAATAAAGCTTACGCTATACAGCGCTTTGCTGTCGAGATGGCGAATGAAGAAATTAATGGATGGGCAGACGGAAGATCCAATTTTTGCATGTGCGTAACATTTAATGTGCAATTTATAGTATTCACACATTGTCAAGCTGTTTCTGTTAAAAAAAAAAACACAGTGTGTGAATGCCACCTGATGAAGGTTTAAAACCACAAACTTGATTTAATTGATCAAAATGCTGTTAAAAAACAGTCCTTAGCAAATTGTCCTTAAAACAGTTCTTAAGCATTGTGAATAGGGCATTGTCTGAAACATGAGCAACCCATTTACAGTAAGCACACTCTCACATTTTATGCTTAATAATCCCTGTGGCAGCAATAAATGAATCAATCAGGAGACATTTTTAGTTTTTTCTCTGCGTGGCCGACAGCCAATTTATCAATAATCACCAGCTGTCGACCATGCATTTTCACGAGATGTCTGGCAGAGATGAGCTGCTAACAATCACCTCTGCCAGACCACATTTAACTGTACAATAATAAACAAAACATCATATTTTAAATTAACACAAACCAATACATTTAAATCATACAGTACAACACACAAACCATTATTTTAAATACACACAAAACAATTACATTAAATCACCCGCTCTTAAATCCCCAAAATAATACATTTCTTGCAGGGCTTGGCCCTGCCCCCTGTTTACACGCGGTTTTTCTATCCTGCCATAATCCCATAATAGTGTTTCAGTAAGTATTTTTTAGCTCCACGAGCCCTCAAAGAGCTCATATACTTTATTCAAGCTCAGCAGAAGAAACCAATTCACACATGTTCCTGCCATCTTACCAGAATAAAGATTAGAGATACTGGCTTTTTGGTCTACTCAAATTGCCCACAGCACAAGCCACATAAATAAAATTAAATGCATTCTTTCAGAGTACAGACATACTCTGTTAGGAGATTTCTGACAAAAAAGATCTGAGACTCCAATTTTATTCTCTTTTGGTCAACCAGACAGCTGTGGAACTAACGGGGGTTAAAGTTACGAAACAATAGAAATCTGCTGTGTCTTAGGAGTGTCACAACAACACATACTGGAAAAAGCTGATAGCAGATATGCTTGAGGCCAAAGCACCGATGATTCTAAGGGAGTTTAAAAAGTTTCAGCATGCAAATCTCTGACTAGCAAGAAAAATGAAAAAGAATGCAATGCTGCTTTAAATGTTCATATTTGTCCACTTAGCCACAGGAGTTTAATAAAAAATAATTATGTATCATTCATGGGGTTTCCATGTGGGGCAATTTACATGTGAAATGGCGATGCGCATGCATGTTTGGGAGAATTACTCGTATAAATCAGGTTTGTTTGGGATCCCAGCTATGTCCGATAATAAATATAGTTGGTGAACTGGATGTCATGAGCCAGCGTATTGATTGTGTTTTATTTGTTTGCATCATTAATATTTAACACAACAGTAAATCCAACACAACTTAAAAAAGGAGAGAATCTCTGACAGCACGAGCCTCCTCAGATCGCTGCTGTCCAATTGAAACTGGCGGCTGAGGTAACCTTCACAGTTGCTGTCTGCTTATAATAAGTGGGATTGGGCTTGTTGTTTGAGAGTCGCGGGTTGGAATTTGCATAAACACCCATACTCTAACAGGGGTTGCGCTTGTTTTGGTCTTGTTTGGTCTTGTTTTGAAGAACAAGGTAACTATTTTTCTGTCAGAAATCTGGCAAATCTGCGTGAGACTTGGCAACACTGGTAACCTTCCCTGTCTGTCTCACAGGCAGCCACTGATTCCTGAACACCTAATTTTGTTGTTCACAAGAGCAGGATTCAGCAGGCAGTGGCAATTTTGGGAATAAACTAATGCTGCACTTCAGTCTGTTTCATCAGTATCCGGCACCTCCCTTATTTGCCCAAGCATGGTGTTGAATGCTTCCTCAGCAGCTATCAGCTGTCTGGACGGATAGGGTTTCTAAGCCAGGGTAGTATATGCAGCATCACCTGATCCAGGGACACTCTGGAAGCTACGTAATGTGCTGTTAGTGTGACTGTACATTCCATCAGGTCAGCACTTCTTACTAACATGCCGTGGTCTGGCCAGGCGAAACCCTGCAAGGTTACACCGATATTGTTGAATTAATGGCTAATTTACAACATTGCTGCAGTACAACTTAGTAGCAAGTTGCTGGCCACCCTAACCTGCTGCAAGTACACTAGGCTGTCGCCTTTCTCTGTGTATCTAATAGCAAAAGTAAAACGTCATGCTACTAGTAGTCGTTGTATACTGTACCCAAATTATTTTGGTGCACACTGTCCGTCTGTGGTCCAAGTTACTCGTACCGTATGTACATGCAATTTATATAATCTTGCGTCTGTAAAAAAAAAAAAAAACTACACACGTCACCTCCTAAAATATACGTAACGTTAAATTCTATTGATGTGGCCGAAGGCGATATGTAGTATAATGTTTTATGATTATCGGGAAGTGTCCGCACCAGGGTTGGCGGTAAATTACTTATTTTTTCAATTCCAATTCCTAAAGGGAATTTTTGGAAGAAATTCTGGAATGGGAATTGAGAATTGATTTTTAAAAAAGGAATTTGACATGGAACTGGAATTGAACTAACGGGAATTGCCGCCCCAACCCTGGACCACATACAGTAGAATATTAAATTAGGGTTACTACTGTATTAAGTGTGGAATCAGATTGCCACGTATAGCACACACTTGTTGTGTAACCTGCTTGTTCCCTCACATTCTGTCCTGACACGTGTTCTCTGATGTGTCAAGCTGCATCTTGCTGTCTTGACTCACCATTGGCTTGACCAGGGGTGTGTAGTCAGGGGTTACTGGTTCCTTAGCTGATGCACTATCCTTGCACTATTGCACTTCTAATATGTCATTGTAGATATAACTTGTTGTAATCCTAATGTGTTGCCTCCTAGTTCATATTGAACTCTAGTAGTTTTATTATTTGCACTTACTCTAAACTACACTGTATTTAAATATGAAGCTTGCATTGTAAACCTGTGCTGCCCTGTAACACCTGTGTAAGTTGCCTTGGATAAAGGCATCTGCCAAAAAAATAAAGAAATAAAGAATGATATGCTTTATTGCCTGAATGAAAGGGAAAAATATATAGGGCTTCTGTTTTTCGGGATTTATTAATTGAATTTTTTGGTGCTTATTTTTAGCTATTTTCGAGTTTTATGTAAATCGTTTTTTTTTTCGGGGCTTTCGTTTTTGATATACTGTATGAAATTTAGTGTTTGAGCTAAAAAAAAATGTCTTGAGCTAAAAAAAAAAAAAAACGCATGGAAACTCCACCATTGATACATAATTATGTAAAGCATTATGTATCAAATTGGAAGGAGTTTTGTTTGGATTTTAATTGCAGGCAATAATGTTAGATTGTTAACAGTGTTAAAATGTTTTCTAATAAAGAATAAAGGTTATTAAGGAAACCATTTATAAGAAGTAAAAATGATATGTATTGGTTCAAAAATAATTTACACTTAATTAAAAGGAGCTAAACCACCCAAAGACACAGCAAGATCTATTTAATATAGGTGATCTGTCAATAATAACAACAAAGCTTGCTGGAAGTAAGTTGTGAATGACAACTTTAGGCACTTTATTTATTTTAATACCAGTACTGTGACATGCATATGCCCTAGCAGGGCTTGGTTGCTAATGAGATAATTACCTCAGGGGATTCCCTCAACATTGTAAAATAATTGTAATGAATGCAGACCTCTTAAAATTGTCCTTGTACAGTAACTATGACCCATAACCCACTGATCAAGTACTTCCAAGTGGCAATCCCATAAGGCAACATCTGTTACTTTCCATTCTAGCAGAGAATAAGACATCAGAAAGAAATGTGTGAAGGAAGAGGGAAAAAATAGGAGGCTGTGTGGTCCAGTGGTTAAAGAAAAGGGCTTGTAACCAAGAGGTCCCTGGTTCAAATCCCACCTCAGCCACTGACTCATGTAGGACCCTGAGCAAGTCACTTCACCTCCTTGTGCTCCGTCTTTCGGGGTAGACGTAATTGTAAGTGACTCTGCAGCTGATGCATAGTTCACACACCCTAGTCTCTGTAAGTCGCCTTGGATAAAGGCGTCTGCTAAATGAACAAATAATAATAATAAAAACTGGCAACCGACAGGAGTGGAAGGAAAGACCTGTACGCACTGCAGTTAAAGGGTTAATACAGTGAAAATAATATAAAGAGACTTCTGTTATTACAATCTGTTGCACAAAAATAGTGGTTACATTGTAAATTAAGCATACCACTATGACAGGATTTTTTGTAAATGATATTAAGCATTTTGTCAGTTATGTGGATGCATAGGCAATTCTATTCTATTCTGTTCTAGGACTGACTGCAAACAAGTAAATGTATATTTATTTATGTTTCTAAAATAATGACATGTTTCACACACACACAAAAAGACTGTAGCTTTGCTCCAACTTTTCTTGTGACTGTGAAATGGCTCTCAATGCTAAACATCTGGATTCTGCCGTCTAAATGAGAGGAGTTGGCACTTCTGCAGCTGGAATTGTACATGACAAGTTCTGTAAATCTCACACGTGATTGCCTGCCAGAAAAATATGGTCCAGATTTAAATGTGCACTGGCTTTCATCTTGGGCAAGCAGCCCTGCCCGTCCTTTGAAACATTGAAACATCTTGAAGTAACCAGCTATGCACCATTAACAGCTTTCAAACAAACCAACAGAACTTTTGATCAGGCAGTCTGCAATCCATATTACTTGAATGCATGATGAGAAAAGCATTTCTCAAACCAATGCTGTGTTTCTTAATAACGAAAGTGGTAATTGACGGTGCACTCTTTGCAAAGTATACACAGGTGGAAGTGGGTCTCAGAGTCTGAAACTAGATGCAACAGCACCTATTCACAAAGCTTATGATTTACTGGGCCATATTTTTAAAGTGTTTTCTCCAGTCTTTAATTAACTCTTATTTTTTTAAAGAAGTAAAGCACCTGTCAATTTTTTTAAACTACAATCAAGCAACTTCGTTATATATTTCAACTTTTCTTAAGCACTCTCAAGGTGTTTAGTTTTTTGTTTTGTTTCTAATAGGAGGAAATGCTTTTAAAATATGATTCACTGTATTTAAAGAATGTTTTAAAAGTCTTCTGATTCATAAAAATAAATAGTAATTAAAGTGAATTGAAATGAAATACTAGCTGTAATTGAGCAATTATTGTTGATAAAAAAAATAATGAAATAAATAAATACTCCAACAAAATGGATTGTTTAAGCAAAAAAATAATTGTAACAAAGGGCTGGTGCATGGACTTTGTTTGTGTGTGTGTGTGTTTGAACTGTGCTTGCACTAAACTATGCTTTGCACGGTCTGCAGCCACTGTTCCCCTATACTGGACTATTGGTGCAACCTTGCACCAGCGCTGACCCCTACCAAGCGTGGGAAAAGGCTCCCAGGGATCATTACATGCACCTGGCAGGAGCCAGGGGGAGTGAGGCTGATCGGTTGGTGTTAACCTACACTGTTGCAATATTGTAAGGGTTGTGGGATATAAAAGAGGCAGTCTGGTGTTAGTGGGGGTGGAGACTTGAAGAAGTAACCTGCGTAACCAGTCTTGCTGAGAAGTTTTGCTTATGACCTGTGTATCCTGTGATTTTATGCCAAATAAAAGTGATTGCTGCTTTTGAAGAACTCCAGTTTCATGCTTCCGTTCTTACCGAGACATTACACTACATTTAATGTCTTCAATATCTTCAATATCTATTTAACTGTTTTACTTGAGGGTAGTATAAATGGCAAAATCTGTATGGAAGCTGTTCAGTTCTGCATGCACAATAAAACAAGGAGCAGTCTTCACGTGAAGAAAATATTGATGTTACACACAGACAGGCTTCACTCCTTGTCAATACATCCCAGGTCTGCAGTCCCGTTATTACCATTTACTGATGTGAAAAGGTAATTTAATCACTGTGCTTGTTAAGATCAAAGACTGCAAACATTACTGAACTACAGTGGGTTTGTGACCCTGAACACATAGTATGGACTTGCTTGAGAGCAGAAAATATTTTACTGTTCTCTCTGACATTTTCAGACAGAGCCATCAAAGACAAAGGCTGTAGCTGACTAACATCTACCCTCTTTTGTTGTAACCCGACGAAAAATCATCAAAACAGAAAACAGTGTAAGTTTGTAATTTACTACAGAAAACAGCTGGCTGAATACAGTAAAAAAAAACCAGCCCTTTTGATAACCCTTTCAAGCATGGTGACCTCATATGGGTCGGGAAAAAAAAAAAAAAAACTCTCTTCTTGTTTTTATATGAGAACATATGGAAGACACAAATGCAAGATGACCTCACATTCCTCTTTTCCCCATTTTATATTTTATATTTATATTTTATGCATGACAGGGTTAAGAACACTTCACTCTGTCCGCTTAACTCTGTATTACACAAAACTAATACAGCAGTGAAACAAAAAATAAAAATAAAAGAAAAATCAAGTTATAAAATGTAAAAATATGATAACTCTATAGAAAACAAAATTATTATTTTGAAGTGTATGCCTATTAGTATTATTATTAGAAATGCAGTTTGTATCATTAGAGATGTGGTATCCACCATGAGAATGCAATGCAGCCTGACATAGTTTCCTGTGGCCAGGGCCAATCTTCTGAAATAGATGGATTAGCTGATGCTATCTCATTTCTAATCATAAGCACGGGAAGCATTATTAACACCTGGCTCTATTATTATAAGCAGGATTGCTGATACAGCAAACCGGGTGTTTAGCTGAACAAAGTTGTTGTTGTTGTATTTTTGTTTCAGAATTGCAGAATAAATAAAGGAAGATTATAGTTCCTTTCTAAAAGTAAGGAAAGGTCTCCTCATTTTCTATTTTCTTTTAGAAAACAAATGTGCATTTTTGGATACTGCTAAAGTAAAACGCTTGGACAACCAGCCTGCCCATGTCTTTTATCTTGAAAGGCCTTTCAATGTCCATCCTATGGTTTAGTATTCTGTTCAAGTTGTCTTATCAAAATGCCTTATTATGAACCTCTGTTAGGTTAATAATAGCTTTGCCTAAACACATCTGTGAGTTGGGCCGCTGCGTTGGAGGTGAGAAAGCTGTTAAAAGTGGGAAGGTTGTAGAAAAGATGATCCCACTCCAGGGGGCCTTCCTCCCTAGTTGTTACTATCCAATAGCTAAGCTGTCTGGATGTACCCAAAGAATAACATATATACAATACACGGATCCAGGGGAATTGCAGGGGATTTGTGCTACACTCTACTGTGCACAGACTTTTTATTTGCGAATAAAGGAGAAGAATATTATTTTTACAATAACAGTGTATGGATTTCTTAACCGTACCAGACTGCTATGCAAATTAACAGAGGTATGGTCACCCCTCTTATGTTCTCCAATTCTAATCCTTCGCTGGCACTTCAGTACCCAAGAGTCATTAGGATTTCCAGTATGATGGGATTGCCGTTGTTATTATGTTACCTTACTGCAGTATGCATAGCTGCCAAAATGATTTCAGGACTTGATCTAGTTTTTTTCTCAGTATTAGTTTATCTTAACGCTTATATGTAAATATATACTGTATGAACTGTATTTGCATCACAGACAGTCATCTATCTAGCATGTCATTTTAAGAATATTTTTTATAGCCTCAAGCAGCATTTCCATCTTTCGGAGTAAATAATGGAGCATCAGCCTCTAAGATGCTATAATCTCTCTTTGTAGCTGGCTGTGGCCAAGTGGGATGCAGTGCGCAGGTGTAGAGGTGATGCAGTGCTGAGTAATGACAAACACGTAAGTTCATGGTCCAAACAATGTTTAATTTGATACTGTTTATAATCCAGGTCGTTATGACCGTAAATAATAATCCCAGGCAATGTGTATTACACTGTTAAACACGGGTGTGACAGGCTAGCTTTAGTGATGATGTCAGACAAGAAAGGAGTACACAGACAGTTAGTAGTGGTGAATCTGAGTCGTAATTGCTGCGCTCAGTGTTTTAATGAAACAAATAAAAGATTTAAACAAAAATAGCACACGGCACGTTACGCCAAAATAAATAGACAAACAAAACAGATTAACACTGAAACAGTGGATGAACAGACAAACAAACACGGTGAGTAAAAATAAACAAACAAGTATTGTGCTGGTCCTACCAGCACGCAATAACAATTGTTATTATTATACCTTATTTCTCCTCCTCTCTCTCCCATTCACTACTCACTGAACAACCAACCCCGAGTGAGTGCTTTGTGCATCTATATATACTGTTGTGTCGGGATTCAATTACTAATTAATTATTCACTTGAATCCCAGCACGTCAACTAATTCTGTGCAACCCCGTGCTCACATATTACATACTTTAAATGCATGTGAAGTGAAGTGCAATCCCTGTGCCTAAATACAATTATACATTTTAAACACTTGTGCTCATTACCCACATTATATCCCGTGTACCAACTCCAATACAACAACATTAACTCCATTTCTCCTCCAATCCGCTGCTGTGACATTACTTCCCTTCTGGGGCGATGACTTGGTGTACCGTAGCTCCGCCCCCTTTTTAGATGGCCAACTTCCACCTTTCCCTTGGAATGAACTGTCAGACCATCCAGTCCGGGGCACCCTGTTCCCTTTATACAGTGCCCTCACAGGTCGGGAGGGTGATTTAGAACCAAGATTCATTCTTTCTCTGTCACACTGGCCTTGTGACTGGTAAACAGACATGTTGTTGCCACCAGGGCATATACAATCCACAGAGCTTTTTTTTTACCCTCAAAAATACCCTTTTCCTCAACAATACAGAACTTTTATAATCGTTTTTTTGTTCCAGTCAGGAAAACTCATGAGACAGAGAACAATATTTATTAAAGCTTAGACAACAAATACTATATTATACATATTTTCATTACGTCTTTGGCTTTTGGCCTCACCCTTCGAGGTACCCCTGCCCATTATTTAGTTTGTTGACAGTGGAGAGGCTGACTGTAAGGAGGACATGGGCAGGGGGGCAAGATAGCTGCCCTCTCCCTTAAACGAAGCCGAAAAACAGGTGGCGGCTAGGAGGAGGAGGAGGAGGTGAACTCTGACGTATAGTGGAGACGATGGGATTGAGGTAATATATAAAGCCCTTTCTAGCTGATAATTGAATGAATTGTTTATCGAATGCTTAATAGACAAAATTGCTTTGTAAGGCCGTTTTATAGCAGACAAATTCCCATCTGTGTAAAACTAGATTTCTTTACACTATTTATGTGTATATTAAGTGAATATTCATATATCTATCTATCTATCTATCTATCTATCTATCTATCTATCTATCTATATATATATATATATATATATATATATATATATATATATATATATATCCAATAAAATTGTGACACACACATTTTTAGTAAATTATTAAAAACTGACTGTGGCAGTGTGCCCTGCCCCTATGTTTATTTTAGGTTTATATGTTGCGTGTGTATTAATGTTGGTGTATATTTGTATTTAGATACGAGGATGGCACAATCACTTCACGTGCAGATTAAAAGGGGTATTTGTATGGAAGCACAGGAAGTGCACAAAGTAGTTCACATGCAGATGTACCGAGATTCCAATTGAATGCTTGATTAGCAATCCAATCTCAGTACAGCTGCATAAAAGGGTGAATGTTTCACTCACTTGAGGTTGGGTGTTCAGGGGAGAAGGAACGGGAGAGAGAGGAGAAAATAAAAAAAGTAAATATAACAATTGCTATCGTGCTGGAGGATACTTGTTGTGTGTTTTGTGTTCGTCCCGTTTGTTTGTTTGGCCATTGTACCCTTTATTTTGAGTGTTTTGTTTTGTTCAACCTTTTTATTTTCTGTTTAATAATAAACCGGTGAGTCAGCGTGTTTCATACCCCAGCAGTGTTGTGTGTGTCCTGTCTACTTCCTGGCCTGACATCACCACACACGTCATCTTTGCCACACTGACCTATATGCTTAATCATAAGTTGCTACGGTACATTTGAATACAAAGCATCAGAAACTTTTTTTCTGTTTTTCAGTCGAAGTTATTCTGCTGGAAAAAATAACAGTTGTTCTGAAATAAATAATACCATAGGTTACCATTGTGATGTCAACATTCTGCCTTCTAAAGAAATAACTACTTTTCCTTTAGCAGTATAATATTTTTATTTCTCAGATTGTGACAATAACTTAAATAGTCCTTACATCCTGATTTGTGTGATAAAGGTTGTTACTGCATACACTGTCTGCTATTCGACTGAAATCTTCAGTTAGTAACCTTAAATACAAACCTGTTATATAATAGTAATAATGTTCTTGTGAATGTGCATTATTGGGGAATTAGGGTTGACACAGCCTCTGATCTTCTCCCTCAATCCACCATTCTATCCACAATTCACCAGTAGAGTACATGTACACATACTGCACGTTATCACTGTTATTTTCCACCATTTATTTTCCTTGGTGACATTGCTACATAGGTCACAATATCAACATCATTGTGACACTCTTGTTTGAAGTTAGTGCTGGTAGAATGGAGTGATAGAGATTAATCATTGTTGGATGAACATTCTAAGGTGTGACATCCACAGCTGGGAATAATAAAACCGAGTGAGGATTAAATATTGACAGCACTAACTTCAAACAGGAGTGTCACAATGATGTTGATATTGTGACCTATGTAGCAATGTCACCAAGGAAAATAAATGGTGGAAAATAACAGTGAGTCTTAAATATTGACAGTTTCTGCTACAGATTCCTTTTGTACAGCGATCCAGTTGTACAGGAGTATACACATAATTTTCTTCCCTCTTTCCCTTGTGGACGAGGCTCCATTGTCAGTTTACCTTGCCCCAGGTAATTCTAGGGAAGGCTGCTGGGTTTCCTACTGCAAAGACATTTGGATCTGTTTATCTTCCAATTGATTCTCAGAGGAAGCACAAGATTGACACTGTCAGTCTTACAGTGCCAAAACCTGTTCCCGAAGCAAGCCATGCATCGCACATTAATAATACATAACGGGACATTTTTGATAAGCAGCTGCTTGTCATAAAATTAATACTTAGGGCAGTCAAATATGTCAAGAGTATTTTTTATTCTAATCATAATTGTAGAATCCCAATTAACAGCATACTGAATGATGAAATGTATTTTTAAATAGTGCTACAAATGAGATAGTTACTACTGCAAAAAAAAGCTTGGATACTTTTAAACTACTTTGTGAATAATATTGGCGCTCACTCCCTGGGCTTTGAAGAATTAGAGTTTCAGTCCATTTTTCACACTCAATCTAGTGAAAGCCTACTTTGGAGATTTGCAATTTAGTTTTTCAACTTCAGAATTCAGCACTACATGGCAATGCCTAGAAGTTGGAATAATGGCAGGATGCACCATTTCTCCACTGGCTTTTACCATGGCAATGGAAGTAATCATTACGGCATCAAAATGGGTAGTGGGAGGAGAGCGCTTGGCTTCTGGAATGCGACGACCACCAATTCGAGCATACATGGATGACATGACAACCATGACTACAACAGTAGCCTGCACTAATCGGTTATTGGGCAAATTAACCAATAACATTGAATGGGCACGAATGCAATTCAAGCCCACTAAATCAAGGAGCATCTCTATAATTAAAGGTAAAGTAGTAGATAAAACGTTCTTCATTAATGGTGAGGCAATACCAACAGTGTCTGAGAAGCCAGTGAAGAGTCTTGGGAGATGGTACGACAGGGATCTAAAGGACACAGTTCGTGTGGGAGAAGTTAGACAACAAGCAGTGGAAGGGTTGAAGACATAGACAGCAGCGCTTTACCAGGCAAACTAAAACTCTGGTGCTTTCAGTTTGGTCTACTGCCGAGGTTGCTGTGGCCACTGACTGTGTACAAGGTTTCTTTGACAACAGTAGAGAAGCTGGAAGCTTTAATCAGTTCACACATCAGGAAATGGTTGGGAGTTCCACGCTGCCTCAGCAGAGTGGGACTTTATGGTAAAGGAATACTGCAGCTACCAGTCCCCTCTCTAACCAAGGAGTGCGCCAAGGTCAGACTGGAAATTACATTTATAGAGTCACGCGACAAATGCGTAAGGGAGGCAGCACCTGTGTTGAAAACTGGAAGAAAGTGGGCGGCAAAGAAAGCTGTGGAGGATGCAAAGGCTGCCCTTCGAATTGGTGATATCATGGGGCAAGTTCAGCATGGAAGAGGGGGTCTTGGTCTCAGTTCAGCTTCTCCTACATGGCACAAGGCAGCCCCAGCTCAACGGAGGAAGCTGGTAGTCAACGAGGTGCAAAAGCAGGAGGAGAGGATGAGGTGCATAAAAGCGATTTCCCAGGCCAAGCAGGGAGAATGGATGAGATGGGAGAGTGTGGAACAACGCAAGATTGGCTGACAACATTCCTCCGTCCAGGAGAGCAACCACCAAGAAAAGGTGTTAAAACCAATCCTCGTCCAGGACAACTGGAAGCTGCTTGAGACTGAAAAATGCTGGCAGATCAACGGCTTATTTTTCCACCTGAGATTGCCACCACTAACCTTTGACCAGATATTGTCTTGTGGTCTGGATCAACACGCCTTGTTCACCTGGTAGAGTTAACAGTGCCATGGGAGGATGCTGTAGATGAGGCGTATGAGAGGAAGAAACTGCGGTATGCTCAACTAGCCACTGAAGCGGAACAGCGAGGATGGAGAGTCTGGGTTTACCCAGTGGAAGTGGGTTGTCGAGGATTTGTGGCACACTCTACAACTCGGTTTCTCAGAGATGTCGGATTCAATGGCCAAGAGTTGCGTCGCACAGTGAAGAACTTATCTGAAGCAGCAGAGAGGAGAAGCAACTGGCTGTGGTTGAGACGGAAAGATTCTGGCTGGGAATCTCAAGCAAAATAGAAAGAAAGAAACGCTGATGTACAGGTAAGTAAGCTGGGCTGAGTTGAGTGGGGGACGGAGGGGGGTGATGCTGGGACACCAGAATCACCGTCGAGCCCTCTTGAGGTGTCGTGGGCTAGTCGACGAAACACTGAGGATGGAAGGTTCCCACTTGAAGACCCCAGAGATGTACCCTACTTAGCTCAATCCAGAAGGTTGTCATGCTGATGCGCTGGGGAGACCGCACTATGGTTGATCCCCGGAGCCAGCATCGCAGCCGTTGTGTGTGCTGATGCGCTAGGGAGGGAATAAGCTGATCCCTGGAGCCAGCATTACACTTCAGCCATCAACACCAGACAGAAGGATATCTACATCATATGGAAGGAAGCGCAAATGGATGGAGACACATATGGATCACATTAGTTTACTGTGAAGCTACGTCTTAGTTGGTGCTTATCTTGGCGAGAGCAAAGTTCAAATCAGCATGAAGTTTTAACATCTACTCTCATGTAATGGAAATCTTAGTCAGTGGTCATAGTACTATACACGGCCTGACAAGATACTACTAGATTAAATTAGGAAAGAGATATTTATTAAAATATATTCAGACTCTTCTAGCTACTTTTCCTTTATTCTGGCACTTAAGGACCAGGGTAGTGCAAAACTCTGGCTCTTGAGAGCCAGTCCAGATTTTTATTCATATCTGGTCCTTTATTTGTTATTTTGACCTTTAGTGGGTTCAATTAACTACTTTAGAGCTTGGACCTGGACTGGAATGGATCTTGAAGGCCAAACTTGCGCACCACTGTCTTCGAGGTCTTCTAGAACCCACTAACATATGTTTCTGAAGTTGGTGAAAATGTGAAAGCTGTTGCAAAATTATAATCTTCTGTTGACATGTTCCAACTGCCTGGACTTTGAAACTAGCTGAGCACTTGCAGATGGTTTTAGTATCATTGCTTGTTCCAGTGATCCTGTTATATTGACTGTGACAAGTTCAATCCTCTACTCCTGCCTGTCATGGTCTATTTGTTTGGTTTCATCTTGGCTCTCTTTGGGAATGGATACTTGTTACATGCTATTGTGAACAATATCAATTTATTACTGGGATTGAAGGCGCATCATCTACCAGGGCCCTGTCAAGTGATGTCATCTTTACTGTATGTTGACATGCCAGTTGCCCATTACTTCTCTGACTACTCTGGTGATGTCATTATTCAAACTTATTCTAATGGCTTAGACAATTAACATATATTATCCATTTACTTCTTAACTGTGGCTTCTTTCTTATTTATATTAATAACACTATTATACTTTAATATATCACTGTTAACAATATGTAGGCCATGTTGCAATACTATAGTAAAATAAAGTTAGTCATTTTTTTGCCAAACATTTTGACTAGAAGTATTTCTTAATGTATTCAAACATATTTTGTAAAAGATTTAGTATTAAGTTTCTTTTAGTTTACTATATATTCTGCCATTTAGTGTTGTGTCGTTATGGATGATATAATACTATGGGTTTCTGGACATAAGCCATTAGTGTTGTCCTAAGGTTTCTTTCTGTCAGCTGTGCACCAGCGCCATTTCAATTTATATTTTCTATTTGGTCACCAATCAGTTTGCACAGAACCTTTTTCTTAATTGCAGGTGTATTACTTCAATATAAAGGGTGTACTATACAGAAACATGGCATGCAACCATGTGGCAATAGGGTACATTTCTTAAATATAATTGTGTGTGAAGTGATAAAATTAGACAAAGTTGACATTTTTGGGAGGTTTGTGGTGTCCATATTTAAATATCGTTATTAAACATCAGCGGCCATTAAATGATGTCAAACGGCCATCGGAAAATGAAAGCTATGATAAATCACAAACAGTCTGAACACTCTTGAAATAGGGATACATTGATGAATAGATGCCATCAGTTTGCTTCTTATACACTCTCTCTCACACAGCTGCGTTTGGATGAGTGCCCTTCACATTCCCCTAAAAAGCATTCAGCTAAATTCAGTTGAAATATCTCAAAATGTCGTTCCCTTGAGCCGATGAGAAAATAGAAAGTGCTCTTACTGTATGAGGAGCCGTTGGAATATTCAAATATATTCACTGACTCACTTCCACTCTCATCACTGGAGGATAGCACAGCCTTTTAGCACAACACCAGAGAACAGTTAAAATTGACATCAACTGAAAGATGTATCACACTAATAAAGGGAAACACCTGGTATTCTGTGATGCCCTCAATAACAATAGGACCATAAGTCACTAGCTCATGCCTATTGCATGTAGTTACAAGCACTCTAGGGACGTCATAACACAAAATACACCATCTGTTGTTTTTTTTGGTTTTCTTAAACTTTTTCGATAACTGTGCAGGTACAATATCAGACTAATAATGCATTTATTTTCATCTCCTCAGAGCAAGTAAGAAACAACTTGAAGAGGAACCCAGAACATTTTGGATTTAGAATTTTTGTTGGATTAATCAGTTACTACATAAATACTGTATATGGTATTCTATCAATCAGAACGAAATTAGAAAAGTCACCCCGGTAAATATATCATATTTAGCAAGATGTTTCAAAACAAAAAAATAGTGCTTTAGAATACATGGCATGAATGGTAATTGTATACCTCAGTCATTTCCCATGGTCCCTGCTCTTACACTGGAACTACCACATACTTAGCATAGATCTGACCTTGTGAGCAACATCTTGATAACAGATTTTATTACATTTTCCAAATAATTCCACATTAATTCCACAAATTTTTATCCTGCTATTATCTGTAATGTGATACTTTGTAACAACTGTAAGTCGCCCTGGATAAGAGCGTCTCCTAAATAATAATACAAATAATAATAACCCTTGTGATGCAAATCCAGCAGTTTCCATAAGCATAAAAATGTATTACAAAATATATATTTATATGTGTTTATAGCAGGATCTTGCCCTTACCGAACTAAGCAGTACGGAGGAACTCTGATGCAATGCATTCAGAGGCGAAGATCTATTTCTCATCTCCATTCTCTATGCCTGAATGGAGCCAAGCCATTCAGTATAGATACAGCATGTGCATAATTGGTTTGTGTGCAGCAGATGGTCTCTGAAGGAAATGTGCCTGGATTTCCCCTACAGGTGTTAAACTTTGTGGTTATTCTGGTCACTCTTGAGTAACTCACCAGTGTACCTAATTCATCATGCTTTTAAACTGAACAAGCAAACCAGTCCAGCATTCTCTGTAATAGTTCTAATAAGTGCAGAGTTCTCTGTAATAGTTCAAATAAGTTCAATGAGGGTAAGCACTTAGTCCATATTTCATCATTCTAGGGTATGTCCTACAATGTCCTATTGTAAGTGACTCTGCATATAATGCACAGTTCACAGCCTGCCTCTGTAAAGCGCTTTGTGATGGTGGTCCACTATGAAAGGCGCTATATAAAAATAAAGATATTATTATTATTATTATTATTATTATTATTATTATTATTATTATTATTATTATTATTAGTAGTAGTATTATTATTATGTTTTATATCAATTAAGATTGTTTATTTATTTTTAGAACGGGGTCTCCCCCTCCGCCCCTGTCCAGTGTATTATTTTGTATTTGTTTTGTTTTATGATTTATGTGTATAGATGACAGTGAACCGCCGTGTTATTGTATTTATATGTGACGGCGTAGCCGAATGTTTTGTTTTATTTTGCATTGCTTTAATAGCGTGGATGGGAAGCCCATCCACAGTAATTAAAAACCTCGTGCAGAAGGTGACCATCTCCCGAGTTGTTTAAATTGTTAAAATTTAAAATTTAATTGTTTAAATTGTTGTTAATCGGGAGATGGTCACCTGTATATAAGCCTGCAGTTTTCCCAGCTCGTGGAGGGTTGTACAGAGGAGTGTACGAGAGCGAGGAGCGGAGCGAGCGAGAAAACGAAACTTATAAAATAATAATCGAGGAACAGTGAAGGCGATTTGCCCAGCCTGACCTGGATCATTTATATATTTTGTGTCTGTGATTATTTTATTATTTAGTCTTTTTCTGTTTGAACTTTTTATTTATTTTTGTATTGAAATAAACGGCGTGCAGCGTCTTCTTTTTGACTCAGTACTGCCTTTGTGTTTTCCTTCCTGACTCTGGCCTGACGTCACCACTCGTCCACCCTGTCACAGACATGTAGATATATGGACAAAAACATAAAAATTCCCAATTCTACTCAGCCACTTCATAGGTACAAGTGGTGTATAAAGAATCTGAGAGCCATCCAACAAATAATTGGATCACATGGGCTGTAACTGAAGCTTTGGATTTGTTGTCAAACCCCCCTGTACTGTATGTTTTAAAATACATTTGACAATTATCATTAGAAAGATGTTCTGGCTACCTTCAGAGAAGTGTTGGCAAGTCCATTTCAATGATTGCATGAATGCAATACCAAACCTCTTTTTAGTTTTTGTTTATAATAGTTAACACTTTTGTATTTTAAAACAATTCTGGAATTTGTTTGAATGTATTACAAGCCAGCAGCCTGAATTTAATAAACCTAGAAAAAAACATTTTAAATGCATATTGGAATGATTAAGATGGGACTGTACATTTTCTAAAGTAATTATAAGATTTTATTCATTTCCATCATTAGTCATTCTGACAGTATTTACCCCCAGGCCCAGTTTCCACTACTTTCCTGCTGTTCACCTATCTAAAAAAAAAAATCCATATAATGAATGTTTACAACATACAGGTAACAGAGTAAATATTAGAGTCATCAATTATTAAGGGCTTGGGAATAACAATCAAATCCCATGATTATTGTTAGTTTTAGCACAGTGTCGCTCTGTCACTCCTTCACCTATAATAATCTGAAGCCCTTTCACATCAGAAAAGTAAACATAATATTTTAAATTCTTGCAGTTTATGTAAAGAAAGGCACACAATGTTTAGCTATTTAGTACATGTTTGTTTTCTTAAATGTTAAGTTTGAAAAAGCGACTCAGGATTTGTATCTCTTTTCCATGTAGTTCATCTTAATATAGCCGTAAGCATTTAAAACAGTAACATAACACTTTACCTCCATCTCTCTACGGTTATGTGTAAACTGGCTGATTCAATTTGAAGGACACATTTAAATATCAGTAAAAGTACCAGTGAGGTACATTTTAATAACCTAGTATTCTCATCTCTTCTTAGAACAAATGGTCAACCTAAGCTAAGAGTCTGAGGTTTACAGGACTACTAATGTTTTCCCACTAATATCTACAAGAAGTGAACTAAAAATACTATACATAGTATAGATTTTAAAAGGTAAAACAATATATTTATGTTATTTCAGAATATGGAGAGTAAAGCAAAGAACACTTGCTGTACATGAAATGGGCATAGAGCACCGTGCTCATTCTGTACATCATTATAGTGTCCCCCACATACTGTACTGGACATGTATGAACAGTGGACACTTTCACATGAATAATAATATATATATTATTATCTCAAGACGTTAACAGTTAGTTTCAACGGATTAACTTCCAGTTGGGGTGTATGGAGGAGTGTGTCTGTAGATCACACTCAATGAATGTACAGTAGAGATTTAGTTTTTATTTTATTTAGTGATATCTCAGACGGCAGTTGATGTATGTCACCAACATATGTTTCATAAGTTCCACAATGAGGAGAATTATGGGCTCCTGGAGAGCTGTAGCCGCCTTGGCGGCGTCGCCGTAGACGATGGCGGGGCAGAAATGGTGTGGGATGATCCCGAAGAGGGAGAGTGCCCACCCACTGCTTTCTTCGCCCTTTGACGGAGGGTGCGCGTCTGGAAGCCAGCACAGAGATGGCAAAAAGCACTATCCGCCAACGCGGATGCGGCGTGCTCTGGCCCCAGACACATTACACAATCATCGTGTGGATCGCTGGCAGGCAACTTTGCGAGCGCCGAGCACCGCAGCGTCGAGCGCAGAAGTGTTGAGCGCCGAGTGTCGGAGGTGCATGCGTCGGCGCCGGCGTCGAGCACCGAGGTGCGTGCGTCGAGCACCGAGGTGCGTGCGTCGAGCGCCGAAGCGTCAAGCACCGAGGTGCGTGCGTCGAGCGCCGAAGCGTCGAGCACCGGCGCTGACGTCAAGCACCGAGCGTCGAGCACCGGCGTCGGCGTCGAGCACCGAGTGTCGAGCACCGGCGCCAGTGTCGAGCACCGAGCGCCGAGCACCGAAGCTTGAGCACCAAGCGCCGGCGTCGAGCACCGAGCGTCGAGCACCGGCGTCGAGCACCGAGCACCGAGTCAAGCACCGGCGTCGAGCACCGAGCGTCGGCGTCGAGCACCGAGTGTCGAGCACCGGCGCCGAAGTGTCGAGCACCGGCGCCGAGCACCGAGCGCCGAAGCTCGAGCACCGGCGCGAGCACCGAGCGTCGAGCACCGAGCGTCGAGCACCGAGCACCGAGTCCCAAGCACGGAAGCGCTGCACCAAGCGCCGAGGCGCTGACACCACGCGGAGTGCGAGTACCAAGCGTTGAGACGCTAGCACGAGACGCCTAAGCGTCAGCTGACCCGCAGAGCGGAGACGCTAGTGCTGGTACAGTGCCTGATGCTGAGTAAAAATACTTAACTTAGGTGCTTAAGGAAGTATGTGCTTGGTGGTCGTCTTCCTAATAGTGAAAAAAGGGATTTTTTTTTTTTTTGGGACGCTGCAGCAACACTATATAGTGCTTAGTGACTGTAAGGGGCAGGCCGTACAGCTACCACGCGGTAGGGTTGGAACACACCACAGTGCATTATATATATAGAGACTGCAGAGCAGGCTCCACACACACACGGTCTAGCCAGAGGCAAGACCAAGGTTCCAATGCATGCGTGGCCAAGGCCAACGCAACGCGCGTCCTAAACAATCTATATATATATATATATATATATATACAGTACTGTGCAAAAGTTTTAGGCAGGTGTGAAAAAATGCTGTAAAGTAAGAATACTTTCAAAAATAGACATGTTAATAGATTATATTTATCAATTAACTAAATGCAAAGTGAGTGAACAGAAGAAAAATCTAAATCAAATCCATATTTGGTGTGACCACCCTTTGCCTTCAAAACAGCATCAAGCATCAATTCTTCTAGGTACACTTGCACACAGTTTTGGAAGGAACTCGGTAGGTAGGTTGGCCCAAACATCTTGGAGAACTAACCACAGTTCTTCTGTGGATTTAGGTAGCCTCAGTTGCTTCTCTCTCTTCATGTAATCCCAGACAGACTCGATGATGTTGAGATCAGGGCTCTGTGGGGCCATACCATCACTTCCAGGACTCCTTGTTCTTCTTTACGCTGAAGATAGTTCTTAATGACTTTCGCTGTATGTTTGGGGTCGTTGTCATGCTGCAGAATAAATCTGGGGCCAATCAGATGCCTCCCTGATGGTATTGCATGATGGATAAGTATCTGCCTGTACTTCTCAGCATTGAGGAGACCATTAATTCTGACCAAATCCCCAACTCCATTTGCAGAAATGCAGCCCCAAACTTGCAAGGAACCTCCACCATGCTTCACTGTTGCCTGCAGACACTCATTCGTATGCGCTCTCCAGCCCTTCGTGAACAAACTGCCTTCTGCTACAGCCAAATATTTCAAATTTTGACTCATCAGTCCAGAGCACCTGCTGCCATTTTTCTGCACCCCAGTTCCTGTGTTTTCGTGCATAGTTGAGTCGCTTGGCCTTGTTTCCACGTCGGAGGTATGGCTTTTTGGCCGCAAGTCTTCCATGAAGGCCACTTCTGACCAGACTTCTGCGGACAGTAGATGGGTGTACCAGGGTCCCACTGTTTTCTGCCAGTTCTGAGCTGATGGCACTGCTGGACATCTTCCGATTGCGAAGGTAAGTAAGCATGATGTGTCTTTCATCTGCTGCAGTAAGTTTCCTTGGCCGACCACTGCGTCTACGGTCCTCAACGTTGTCTGTTTCTTTGTGCTTCTTCAAAAGAGCTTGGACAGCACATCTGGAAACCCCTGTCTGCCTTGAAATTTCTGCCTGGGAGAGACCTTGCTGATGCAGTATAGCTACATTGTGTCTTGTTGCTGTGCTCAGTCTTGCCATGGTGTATGACTTTTGACAGTAAACTGTCTTCAGCAACCTCACCTTGTTAGCTGAGTTTGACTGTTCCTCACCCAGTTTTATTCCTCCTACACAGCTGTTTCTGTTTCAGCTAATGATTGTGTTTCAACCTACATATTGAATTGATGATCATTAGCACCTGTTTGGTATAATTGTTTAATCATACACCTGACTATATGCCTACAAAATCCCTGACTTTGTGCAAGTGTACCTAGAAGAATTGATGCTGTTTTGAAGGCAAAGGGTTGTCACACCAAATATGGATTTGATTTAGATTTTTCTTCTGTTCTCTCACTTTGCATTTAGTTAATTGATAAATATAATCTATTAACATGTCTATTTTTGAAAGCATTCTTACTTTACAGCATTTTTTCACACCTGCCTAAAACTTTTGCACAGTACTGTATATACAAATATATAATTATTACCAAAAAAAACCCCAAAACACAACAACAATAATTATGAAATAATTATAGTAATAAGGAAAGACGAAGACCACGAGAGAAACAAAAACGCGATGCCGAAGCAAAGCGTAAAGGAATGTATAATGTAATAATAATATACAAATGTAACAAAATAATAATAATAATACTATAAAGAGTGCAACTGAAATAAACTCGGAGAAGGGGCAAAAACCAGCTTCTCAAGCCTAAGCTTAATGAGTACAGTCAGTCGACAAGCTCTAATGACCTACCGCTACCGATGCTGAAGACAAAAGAGGAAGAGAGTCTCTGCGCACTGCGTATAGTAAGCTCCCAGGGGGGCGGGCTTACGTGGCAGCTTTCCCATACTTGATGGTTATTTTCGACTTGAAAGGGAACTATTCTTTTAATAGGGTTTTAAGGTCTTTTAAGGTAGTGTGCACATACTGTGTATTTATATTCAGAGAAGGCAATCTGCTTCCATTCCAGGTGTGCAGGTGCATGTCATGCTGTACTTGAATGAGCTTTGAGCTGCTAGAGGGTGCCATGTAACAAGCTGCAACAGGAAGTAGTGGTCTTCAATGAATATATCAACCCAACAGAACTTCGTTGAATTGGGTGGCACCTTTGTTTGTGTCCTACTGTACATTGCCAAGTCCCTGGCCAACTGCCTACAGTAGAACTGTTGGATAAATAGTGTAGTGTAGCAGGGCGAAAGCCCTAAAATGAAAATAGTGTGTGCGGGGGAATGTAAGGTTGGTAGGGATGGGGTTAAATCTGTCCCTGCCAACAATCACAGGTGTGGCCATTTCCCAATTAGGTCATGTATAAAAAGAGCCAGATATCCTTTGTTTGTTGGATGAGTTTGGAGGAGTTTGGAGGGTGTGTTGGTGCTGTGAGTGTTGTACTGTTTTGCAACTTAGTAGTGAAGGCGAATGCCCAGCCTACGTTTGTGTATTTTGTTTAAACCTTTTATTTTGGCCCTTGTGCCGTGTTTTGTTTGTTCTTGTTTGTTTTGTTTAACCCTTTGCGGTCCATTTATTCAGCGTGTCTCAGGCGCATCAGGCCCAATTTATTTTCACACGCACAGTTCATTTTAAGACGCGCTGTTTAAATGTATTTTTTTCACAGTAAAACAGGTTTAAAAGGCACTGCATATCAACAGGACACTCAGTACTGCATCTCCAGCCCCGCCCCACCCCTTGTTCGCTGTATTTTTCACATACCTCTTTATAGTCATGCATACCGATAAATCATCTTCTGATCACTCGTTTTATCACGAAATTCCTCAATAATGCGATCCAAGTCATTATTTTATTACTATAATATCTCAAAAAGCTCTGCAAATGTCCGTGATATTCTTTGAGCACTGGATGCAGAAGCAGCTATCTTGTTTTTCATCTTCTCTCGGCTCCTATCGGTCTCACTCGGCCATTGAATGGTTTTCTTGGCTTTTTCCGGAGAAAAAATGACCTGTGTTTTATGTCTTTTTGATGATATCAGACAGGGTCCGACATTGGACCGGAAAGGGAAAATTGTAATGTCGGACCTGCTGACATAGGACCGCAAAGGGTTAATAAAGTGTGCAACAGAGCTTTAAAACTGCAGCTTTCTGTCTCTGGGTCTAATTCCTGCCGGTAACCAGCCTAGGCCGTGATGCTACCCTGTCGCATATAGTATCCCTCATTCTGGAACCTGGTTAACACCTTGATTTAAAAAAAAAAGAATGCATTTTACTTCTTAAAACTGAATGTTATTGAAATGTCTTTGGCCATCTGCTGTACAATCAACAGACTCCAGCTCAGTAAATTACTATTGTCATCATCATCAGCATGTCATCGGCTGTAAATGGTATCTGAAATTGGCACCCAACTTGCAGTAAAACTGGAATTCTTTCTCTGTGAAAATGTTTCAAAGCCTATTATAAGTATAAAATTACATTCCTGCTGCTAAAAACACAAATTTTACAAATGTCACATTCTCATGTTGTGAAAAGGACACACTTGTTAAAGTTGCATATGTAACACATAAGCACATGTTACTTATTATTGTGGTTGTTTACAGTTGCCGTTGTAGTGTGCAAGGTATATTTGTATTTGGACTAGTTTAAGTTGTAATCATATAATACCTTATTTGAATTCAAAATCATGTAGGACCCACCAGTATTGAAATAATCAGACTGGACAATGCTTCTAGTAAATATAAAGGAACAGTTTTATTAGCAATAAAACCAAATAAGAGAAAAATAATAAAGGTGCAACAACTAAACTAAAGTAATACATAAAGGAAGAATTAACTAAACTAAACAGTACAGAAAAGAAAGTTTAAACAACGACGCCCCACTCCCGATAGTTGATTAGCGATCCAAAGTAATCTATGGGAGATTCCCTTAAAGGTTACAACCACACTCCTGACAGTTATTTAAGATGAAGGTTAGTCTTAACGGGTATCATTAGTAACACAAATATTTAATTTCATTAATATTTGATAATCAAAGCATCGTTAAATCTCATGTATATGTTTTGGTTCAGAAGGCAGTTCTCACTCTTGTGAGGTAAAGACGCTCTTTGCGTCCAGACAACCTATTGAGAATTATCTTTTATCAAGACAGCTAAATTTGGATTCTAGCTTAAATGCAGAATGATAATTGCCTTGTAAAACCCACATCAATTTGTATAAATCACATCCAACAAGCAATTACTATAGTGTTAATTAACTCAAAGCATGTATTGAAAGCAATAATACTTTTCTTACATTCTACCTCAAACAAAATGTTAATTTTACCTTAAGGTTGGCTTATTCTCAAGTTCATAACAGGATAAAACACGTGTTGAATACTGAATAATGGATTTTTACTCCTCCTTCAGCGGATCCGTGTCTTCAACAAAACAGGTACTCAAAGGCGCTCCTGTAGACGAAGGGAAAGATTCCAGTTTCTGTTTTCCTCGCGTTTCGTCTCCTTACCAGGGGACTAAAGAAATGTCTTTGCAAAAACAAGTCATTAACTATTTAGGTATTCCACTGAAACAGCAATTCCTCCACCAATATGTGCACTCTTCGTCCGGTTATGTCTGGGATATTCCACCGCAAACTCTGGCACTGCCAGCTAATACAAGACTGAATATATTTCAATCTCTGTCGACTTCAAATGTCCATCCAACTCTTTCTCCGGTGATCAATTGGGGCTGTTAGAGATTTGATTACAAGTAATTTTAGGATTTTAGACATTTTACACTGCAGACTCCCACACCAAGGCAAACACTAGAGTAGTTATTTCAGATCAGAGTTTCTGAAAATTGTATCTCTGTTTAAGCTGGTCGCAGGCTGGATCTTCAGATTGTCAAAGTTCAGAGACTTGTTTGTGTGTCAATAGCCTTGGGTTTTGTGTCAGGAGCCCTGTTTGAATGTTTGAGAGAATTACAAAAGTGCCTGTGCTTTTGTAATTCTCTCTTTACTCCTGTGATTGGATAGTTAGTTTATTTTGGGCTGTGCCTGAGTCCATGTGGGGTGTTTCCCATTGGTTGTTCTTGTTCCGAGACGTCCCAGTGCTCTCAATTGGTCAACTGTTTCGCCCCCTGTCGGCTGGATTTATGAGGTGTCCTGTCCTGTCTCAGTAGTGTCAAGGCATTCAAAACCGTCTGGTTTTACCTTTTGAAAGTCACCGCCATGCGCCACAGGATTTATTCAGCGCCAGTGAAGATAAACCATTTGTCCAGTATTTCGTTTATGACTCTTTTTAAAGGCATTCTTTGACAGTGGGGGAGTTTGTGACAAGAAACCAAGTAGACACAGAGAATGGCTTAGGACCCCCCTCTGCATATTACAATTCTGTTCATTTCATAAACAGAATGATATTATGACCCACTCTGACACTACACCGTATGCTTATTGGGTGTGTTCTCTTTCCCTCCTCTCTAGCGACGCCTATCAATCAAGCTTGAGAGCATATAAGAACTGCACTGGAGAGGGAAATGTGCAAACAGGTTGCAGCCACGAACTTATGGAGGAGCACAGCCTGAAGTTTCTTGTTTGTTTAGTGTTGCGTGGGATGGCTAAAGCGAGCAATTAGCTGTATTAAGTATTTTCACTTGAACTGTAGTTTTGTCCTTGCAGTTGTTGGAGTGGAGTGACATTTTTCTCTATTTAGCTTGGGCTGTAGTTTATCCTTGCGACTGTTTGAGTGCAACGGTAACCACTTTGTGTATGTGAGCTCATTGGGATTCACCGCCTATTTGGATGAAAGCTATCCAGTCACCAGACGCTGTCGGGAGTATTTGTCGGCTTGTGTCATATACCTAATTGCAGTTTTATATGTAGTATATTGGAAAGTGCAGTCTTGTTAGTTAAGGTGATATTTCGTCACTTATATCTTGTTTCAGAGTATTGGGGGATTAGTTTGAACATCGAAGCATTAAAGCGAAAGCCTGTACTTTGTGTTGTTTCATGAAGATTGCCTGTAATTGTATTAATTGCACTTGCGTTGAGAAAATTGAATTTGAATTAGAAAGGTTAGTTGTTTGGATTTCCACATATATATTTATGTAATGTACTATTTTGATATGTAAAGGTGTTATTGATTCTTTCTTTCTTTCTGTGCAAGCTTATTTATTATTACTGTCCAGAGTATAGGATTGCGGTTCTATCGTATGCATTCTTCAGCCTCAAGCTCTATGTGTCACAATCAGGCTAATTTGTACTTCACTATTAATGATTGTGATTATATATTGGCTCAATTTGTAACAACTGATGTTTACAGCATTGTCTTTCCTGTGGTCTGTAAATGGTTCAGTTAGTTTAAGAAAAAATACACTATTGTTATAAGGATTATTATTATTATTATTAATATTTATTTATTAGCAGACACCCTTATCCAGGGTGACTTATAATTGTTGCAAGATATCACATTACTTTTACATACAATTACCCATTTATACAGTTGGGTTTTTAGTCCAAAGCCCTAACCACTACTCCACACTGCTGCCCAGTAAAAGGATATCCCAATAGTATTTATTGAACTTTTCTGTAAGGAATGAGTCATGAGTAAACAGGCACTTGTGCAGCAGTGGCACTCAGACCTTACAGGCTTCTAATTGGGGACGCTTTATGGATCTCAATTATGCTGTTAATCTGGATGTTGAATTGAAGCAATGCAAATTCCCTTGGCATTGCTGAAGGGTGAAGGACACTATAGTTTCACTGTCACACCCAACTTTAAATAAACATGTTTCCACTGGCTAAATTAAAACAACTCTTTGAAAGCACATAGCTTAAAAGATAACTATTTCAATGTAGAGCTTTATTACAACCTGTAAAACTGCTGCTTTTTTCTTTATTCAAATACTCTAGTAACAAAATGTTATAAGATTATGGGTCAATTACAACAAACAAAAAGCTGCAGATGATCCTGTTAGTACCTAGGGACTAGACTAAACTAGTGTGCTAGTTACCACGAATTGCAACAAACCAAGAACTTGAAGATAGTCCCCAGGTGCAGATTAAAAATGTTCCCAATTGCAACTCCAGATGATGACTGCTGCCTCCTAGATGTCCTAGATGTTCCTGATTTACGGTACTAAATTAAACAACCAAGCTCTTTTGACAAGTAGGAGATTTACTGTACTAACTTGATTTAAAATGAGAAACCTCATTAAAGACACGTTTTCTGAAATGAAACCATTAATAAAACCAATATCAAATATATAGAATCCAAAATATGTATCTAACATTCAGCAGAGCTTTCAGATTTTAATAAGGCAGTAAATATAATTAAATAAAACACAATAATGAAATGCTGTTATTAGTGATTCCAGGCTTGCTCAATTATGGAGGTGGCTCGTCTTTAACCTACGTGCCAATTGGATATTAAGCTGTCTCCTATACAAAATTGTGCCTCATTGTTACCGTCTACATCGATTCGATTTGTGCAAAGATGTTAGGCGATTACGGTTGCTTTTTGTATGCACGAAGCGTACGCTCTGCCCGAATGATATCCAGGCATTATCGATGTTTACAAAATCCATTTGTTACATACAGCGAACAGGAGTTTAAAAGACGATATTGCTTATCCAAGGCGGCAGTCAGAAGACTGATCGATTTGCTGAAACCACAGCTGTATACTAGAGGAAGAGGAGGGCATCCTATTGACCCAGTAATTCAGGTTTTAATAACTCTTGGATTTTATGCCACAGGATCCTTCTTGCGTGTTGGGAGGGATCTGATTAACATCCACGAAAGCACAGTTTGCCGTGTTGTTCACAAGATCATGAAGCTAATAGCGGCACTTCATGAAAGCTACGTTGTCATGCCCAATGAAGAGGAGCAACGAGATATTTGAACCACGTTTTATTCTACAGCTGGAATACCTGGAGTTATTGGGGCCATAGACTGCACACACATCCGTATTCGATTTCATAGGCAATATAAGGATCTGAGCTTCATCAACAGGCATAGCTACACATCAATCAATTGCCAGATGGTGTGTGACCATCATCTTCGAATATGTAACGTGCTTGCACGATGGGCAGGCATCACACATGATGCGTAGATTTTTGAGAATGGCCGATTGCAGCTACAATTTCAAGAAGGCTTTTATCACGATGACCTCTTGGCTGACAAAGGCTACTCTTCCAGGGGGTATCTTCTCACACAATTACTAAATATCACATCACCCGCAGAGCTGAAATACAATAGGAGTCATAAGATGTCAAGAGCGTGTATTGAGAGAACATTTTTATTTTGTGTACAACACCCATGAGAGTAAGCCAAATAATCGTTGCATGTGTGGTACTTCATAACTTGTTAATCGACTGGGATGACCCCCTGTGACAGAAAGACAATGATTCTTGACCTGTGAGGGCGCTAAGAAATGGGAACAGAGTACCCTGGACTGCTTGGCCTGACACTTCGTTCCTAAGGTTAAAAGGAAGTCGGTCATTTAGAAAAGGGGCAGAGCTTCGGTACATTAACTCATCGACCCGGAAGGGAAATTATGTGGCAGCCGCGGATTGGAGGAGCGGCTGCAATCGTTTACCAAGGGGTCATGAGTGACGGTATAAGTAGGGGTCGAAGCGACGTAATCTGTTCCTTCGTTTTGGTTAATGAAAAAGAACCTGGAAGGATCTGTGTTTTGTGTATCCGTATCGTGAGTGTTTGTTTGTTTTGTCTAATTGTTACTTGTTATTATCAGACAGCTATCACGTTCCGGAGCTGTCTTCAGAGGCCAGCACAAACCCGGAACAGCACTGCACTTGTATCACAAATAACTGAATTGTCACTATGAGCACTAATTCATGCAATAACGGACTTGTGTATGTGTTTTGTGTTTCGTGTGGATGTACAATAAACAGGACTGTTATTTTGGGACAAACCCAGGGATTACAAAGTAAGTAATACACACCGCTGTATTACTTACCATTATTATTGTATTCTGTTTGTTTTGCCGTCAGGCACTGGACATACAGACCCATTAAACTACTTTGCACCTGGATTATAATTGTCTGTCTGTTCATTGATCACTTGCACCGGCACACTGTTAACCACTTTGCCCCCACCATCCTCCACCCCACCTCGCCTCTGGACTACAAATGCCCTATACCCCTCCCTGTCTGCACCCATGTCCATTTCATCTAACCTGGTCTCCTCAGCTCCAAAACTCTCGAGTGCCTCTTGGATCTGAAAATTGGATTTCCTGCTCAAGGGAAGCGTCACTGTCAACATGTGATACATTTTTAACCTGTTCACTGTTTAATTGTGACTGTACTGCACTATTTTGTGTATTATGGACCTGTATAGTAGTTTGAATTTCAATAAAGGCTTCATTGCTATTACGCCTGCGAAATCTCTTTCTGAAAGACATATGTGCCAGAGTGAGAGCTCTGCCCATGTATATTTATTGGTGTTTGGTGGTGGTTGGTAGGGATGGGGTTAATTCCTCCCTGCCAAAAACATATGAGAATGTGGCTGGAGCCTTAATTAGATAATCTCTAATTATTGAATAATTAGGCTCCAGCTACATCCCATAAAAGTAGAGTCCAGGGCTCCATTTGGGGAGAGGAGTTTGGTGAGTGTACACTGTGTTTTGTTACTGTGTTTCTGTACATGTTGTATTTGCAAAGTTTAGTGAAGGATCTGCCCAGCCTGAACAGTTTTTTTTGGTATGTCTGTTTAAACCTTTATTTTGCCCTTGTGCCTTTTTGTTTGTATTTTTGTGTTATTTTTGTTTATTAAAGTGCGCTTTAGCGCTTGTACTGCGGTTTCCTGGCTTCTGAATCTCTGTCTTGCCGCCACCCTATTACATATGGTATCAGAAGAGGGAAGACTCAGGCCACGAGGAGTAATGTGGGTACATTTTTTTTTTGAGAAGTGTTTTTTTTTTTTTTTAGGAACATGGAGAATTGGGTTTCCTGCGACCCTGACACATCCCCATTCCAGCAGTATGGTGGACTTCAAGACCTCCTCAAGGGCATCGAGGAACAAGGTTGGTGCCTCGCCTGCGGGGTGTTCGGACATTCCGTGGCCTGCTGCCTCCTTCAGGGTGATGAAGAGTTGCCACGTGTTCGGAAGAGGAAGAAGAGGAGGAGCGTCCATGCCTGGAAGGCCAGAGAGGAAGGAGTTGCCTGTCCAAAGACCAGACAAGGAGGAGTTGCCTGCCCAAAGGCCAGAGAGGAAGGAGCTGCCGTCCTGCGTGCCAGAAAGGAAGGAGCTGCCATCCTGCATCCCAGAAAGGGAAGAGCTGCTGCCCTGCGTGCCCCCGCGTGCAAAAGAGGGAAGAGCCGGACCAGTCTCCAGTGACCGAGGGAGAGCTGGACCAGTCTCCAGTGACCGAGGGAAAGCCGCACCAGTCTCCAGTGACCGAGGGAGAGCCGCACCAGTCTCCAGTGACAGAGGGAGAGCCGCACCAGTCTCCAGAGATAGAGGGAGTCTACCTGCCGCTCCTGCCTCCACCACTCAAGGGAAACTATCTGCCGCACCCCCCTCCACCACTAGAGGGTGACTACCTGCCACTCCCACCTCCACCACTAGAGGAAGAATGCCTGCCGCTTCAGCCTCCACCACTAGAGGGAGACTGCCTGCCGCTCCCGCCTCCACCACTAGAGGGAGACTGCCTGCCGCTCCCGCCTCAACCACTAGAGGGAGACTGCCTGCTGCTCCCGCCTCCACCACTAGAGGGAGACTGCCTGTTGCTCCCGCCTCCACCACTAGAGGGAGACTGCCTGTTGCCCCCGCCTCCACCACTAGAGGGAGACTGCCTGCCGCTCCTGCCTCCACCACTAGAGGGAGAAGCCGGCTGTCTCCAGCGCCAGAGGGAGAAGCCCCGCTGTCTCCAGCGCCAGAGGGAGAAGCCCAGCTGTCTCCAGCGCCAGAGGGAGAAGCCCAGCTGTCTCCAGCGCCAGAGGGAGAAGCCCCGCTGTCTCCAGCGCCAGAGGGAGAAGCCCCGCTGTCTCCAGCACCTGAGGGAGATGCCCCCCGTCTCCAGTGCCAGAGGGAGATGCCCCCGTCTCCAGTGCCAGAGGGAGATGCCCCGCTGTCTTCAGCGCCAGAGGGAGATGCCCCGCTGTCTCCAGCGCCAGAGGGAGATGCCCCGCTGTCTCCAGCGCCAGAGGGAGGTGCCCCGCTGTCTCCAGCGCCAGAAGGAGAAGCCCCGCTGTCTCCCGCACTACATTTATTATTGAGGGGAGCATGGCGAAGGCCAGGAGCTCGTCCACATAGGGCGTGCCGGGCCCAGCCGTTGCCTCTCTGGGGTCTGCTGCTGCCGTAGCCTCCCAAGCCTGCACCGCCTATAGCTGCCGAGCCTGCACCGCCTGGGGCTGCACCTTCTACATCACCTGGGGTCGCCTGCTCGCCATCGCCTGGGGTTGCTGCTTGTCCAGCTTCGCCCGGGGTCGCTGCCTGTCCTGCCTCGCCGCCTCCACAGCCGGGATGCCTGCTGTTGTTGCCTCTGCAGCCAGGAGGCCGGTTCCCATCATCTGGGGGTCCTTTACGGCTGGGCCCCGGGTAGTTGTTGCGGCCGCCTGTAGCCCCATGGTTGCCTCTGTTCCGGTGGCAGGACTATCCGGGACTTTGGGACTTTAAGAGGGAGGTGGTCAGGAATGGCCTTGTGTGCGTTACACAAGGGGAGGGATATGTGGCAGAGCGTGAGCTCTGCCCATGTATATTTGTTAGTGTTTTGGTGGTGGTTGGCAGGGATGGGGTTAATTCCTCCCTACCAAAAACATATGAGAATGTGGCTGGAGCCTTAAATAGATAATCTCTAATTATTGATTAGCTAGCTACATCCCATAAATGGAGAGTCCAGGGTTCCATTTGGGGAGAGGAGTTTGGTGAGTGTGCACTGTGTTTTGTTTCTGTGTTTCTTCACATGTTGTGTTTGTAAAGTTCAGTAAAGGCTCTGCTCAGCCTGAACAGTTTTTTTATATGTTTGTTTAAACCTTTATTTTGCCCTTGTGTCTTTTAGTTTGTATTTTTGTGTTATTTGTTTCTTTAAGTGCGCTTTAGCGCTTGTACTGCTGTTTCCTGGCTTCTGAGTCACATATGATGTCAGGAGCAGGATCACAATGCCTCCGGTGTGAGTGTGAGTGTTTTTTTTATTTATTTATTTATTTTTTTTGGGAACATGGAGAATTGGGTTTGCTGGGATCCTGACACATCCCAATTCCAACAGGATGGTGAACTTAAGGACCTCCTCGAGGAACAAGGTTTTTTTTATATGTTTGTTTAAACCTTTATTTTGCCCTTGTGTCTTTTAGTTTGTATTTTTGTGTTATTTGTTTCTTTAAGTGCGCTTTAGCGCTTGTACTGCTGTTTCCTGGCTTCTGAGTCACATATGGTGTCAGGAGCAGGATCACAATGCCTCCGGTGTGAGTGTGAGTGTTTTATTTATTTATTTTTTTTTTTTTTTTGGGAACATGGAGAATTGGGTTTGCTGGGATCCTGACACATCCCAATTCCAACAGGATGGTGAACTTAAGGACCTCCTCGAGGAACAAGGTTTTTTTTGTATGTTTGTTTAAACCTTTATTTTGCCCTTGTGCTTTTTTTGTCTGTATTTATTTATTTATTTATTTATTTATTGTTTATTAAAGTGCACTCTTGCACTTGTACTAAAGTTTCCTGGCTTCTGAGTCTCTGTCTTGCCGCCACCTTGTCGCAGCATAGTTCTTGGTTCTGAAAATGTGTGAGCCCGTTCCCTGTCTGGTACAGGTGATAACGCTGTCTCAATACATGAGAGGCAGACAGAGGGAAGGTTTCCACCAGACACAAGGGAACTGCTCTCCACAGCCTCACCTTCTCCCTGTTCCTGAATTGCCTACAGTAAAGTGTAGAAAAATCTATAGAGAGCTCAACCCAAATATTTTAAAAATATAGCATTATGTATTATTTACTGATGACTATTTCACCTTATAAACAGTTTTCCTTGCTTATTATTTAGTTCTATTTTAGAGGGTGCACCAAGCATCAATCAGCATCACGCTCAGCCTTTCACTATTGGACTGTTTTGTGCTAGAATAAATTTACAATTATAATACATGTAGGTATGAGATGATTATGAAAAATATTTGTAATGGTTACATTGGAATTGTCTGTAGGTATTTCCTCTTCATGCTGTGCTTGACCCATTATGTTTGGGTAAAAATAGTGTTGGTCGTTTTTAAAAAAAACAACCAGTATTATGGTGCAGTTTTTCTCCTTGCAACGAACAGCCAAACTTGGTGTCTCTACTTTTGGAATTATTGAATCATTGGAATTGACAGATGCACAAGCAACTGCAAAACTAAGATTACAATCAAACCTATTGGGCACCGTCACATCTAATGAATTCATCATTAATTGCACCCCTTAGGGACATTTGCTCTTGAATTAATCAAGCACCAGTAGAAAAGCTTATAAACTTAGCCTCTAGTACGTGCAGCATCTGACATTTAAGGACAAAACATGTTGGGGTCTAATAATCACAAATGTGCTGGAACTAAATACCTCCACTCTATGATTTTTTGACTGTCGTACTAATATTACAGCATGCAATGAAACATAGTGGAAAGATGTCTGTGTAGCAGCAAATTGAGTAGGAGCAAAATGGAGGTATTCAGACCCTTCTAATGTTTACCATGGTATATTTGCATGGTAATTTAGCAATCGGCCGATTCTTACCCCATGTTTACACTATGCATTTACCACAGTTTACATGGTTTACTGTGTTTTTAAATGTACTGTACCATGCATCTCTGGGCTTTACCATAAACTAAATTTACTTTACCCTAAATCCGCCACAGTTTAATTTATAAACAATGAAGAGAAACACTGTTTGCGTCACCTTCCCAGGCAGAGGGAAATATATTACAACCTGAGAAATATATCAAAAACAGTGGCTATTAGATCAATAGGAGGCAGTGTGGTCCAGTGGTTAAAGTCCACGGCTTGTAACCAAAAGGTTACCAGTTCAAATCTCACCTCTGCCACTGACGAACTCACTGTGTGACCCTGAGCAAGTCACTTAACCTCCTTGTGCTCCATCCTGTGGATGAGATGTTAAATCAATGTCCTATTGTAAGTGACTTTGTATATAATGCACAGTTCACATCCTACCTCTGTAAAGCGCTTTGTGATGGTGGTCCACTATGAAAGGCGCTATATAAAAATATTATTATTATAAAACTATAAAATATAATTTCAGGTACAATATCTGTAAGTTAAATAGATACATCATTTTAATAATCAGCTTACCTGAATGTAAACACAAGAATGACTTAATTAAAATGCCCTATAAAGAATAATAAAAAAACAACATAAAAACAAGATATGCATCCAGAATAAAGCTTTCCAAGTACTGTGTTAGGGTTTGTTGCACAGGATTAATTACAGTAGCACTTTTAAAATGAACAGATGAATCATCTAGCTTAAGGTAGGCATACAACGCTTTCATCATTTTAACACATAGTCAATACTAAGGCAAGAGACCATTACAGCTGTCATTCATTGTAGGGTCACTTCAAAACTCAGTGCAAACTTTGATTACAAAGACTACAAGTTACCATGAAACTCCAACTATACACCAGAATAAACATCATTAGGATCCAATATTAGGTATGTATTAAGCATGGATCACTAACCGCGGATTGATTTATTAGGTAATTAATAAATATAGGTAATAAATAGCAAATCTGCTTATGTCCTTTAATCTATTAGTCATGTCTAAGGATACCAGTGGGGAGTTATTCAGCTCATTTGCTAGTAATACTTTCATTACACATGTCTAATTGAAAAGATAACAGTAATGTGCCAGGGGCATGTTTTTCAAAATGTTGGTAATCGGAATTCCGCGTTTGATCAGTATTATATTGTGCAATTTTGTTTTTCAAAACATCGAAATGCGATCAGGATAACTGTGATCCAGATTTCATTTGGTAATCCGATGTGAAAAAGTAATCGCCCCTTAGACTCAATAACTGGTTACACTACCTTTAGCAGCAACAACTGCAACCAAACGCTTCCTATACTTATTGATCATTCTCTCAAACTGATATTCAGAGGTAATTTGTTCGTTAAGAAAAACAACTCAACTACCGTTCTCTCTCCTCTTCTTGTCTCGCCCCATAGCAACCAATACACACTCCTGATTCGCTGGTACAGTACTCCCCTGACCTCCCAACTCCCACCTAATAGGCTCTCATTAACTGTCAGTAAATGTACCGTATTCAAGCCCCCAAAACACACAAGAGTGTAGTGCAGCAGATCGGAGCCTCTCATGGAGCCATTTCTAAAATGGCTTAAATCATTTAATAAAATATTGCAGCGTTTGTAAAGCATAGTATTATTAATAAAGGCCACCCTCGTATAATCGCTGCCCTCGTTTATGGGCTGCAGTTATTTTGATCAATTTAAAATGGCGCCAAATTGAAGAAATACAGTATATACAGTACATATATATATATATATATATATATATATATATATAGTATATATACTGTATATATACAGTATATATATCGTAAAACTTCAAATAATTGCCAGTTTCCAATACGCCTTATTCACGCAGCAGCCATGTTTGGTTGAAAACGAGGCTTGGTGTGCAAGCAACTGTCATGGCCGCCGCAGCTACTGATAATAGGACTATGTGGAAGAAATCTTTAATATGTGTTCCTCAAATAAAATTTGAAGAAATTGATAATTGGGCAGATAATAATGTGAGGATTCCAAAAAACATACAGCAAAAAGGGTACAGCAATTGGATCGACGGTTATATTCATGAAGTAGAAGGTAAATTAGCAAGCGTATTTGTGATTGGAAAGTGACTAAGCTACTAACCTATACTAGATTCGTAAAATATGTTTAGATCATGTGTTAATTGTTTTCTAAATACAGTTAAGAGGCAGGAGAATGGATGTAACGTTATACATATTTTTTGTTAACTCGCGTTACTAAATGTTTTTGTAATTTTGTTCAGTTGTGCTTAATAAAGACTCTTTTAGTACATTCAGTGTGTCATATACGTTTTTTTTAATACAAACTGGCCATTGCATCCCACAAGACACATTCCCTTTAGTATCCATGCAAAATCTCAAGCTTCTGCATGTTACTTATCTATTGATTATGACTGATTGGAAATGCTCAATTGGCTCCCAGACAGTATATTATTATTATTATTATTATTATTATTATTATTATTATTATTATTATTATTATTATTATTTATTTGTTAGCAGATGCCCTTATCCAAATTTGTGACTATAATGAAGAATATGTACATTCACAGAAATGAAAGTTGAGATTTCTCTTCAGAAAAAAAAATATATATATATATATATATATATATATATATATATATATATATATATATATATATATATAGTTTAGGTTACCAAAAACTGAAAAATAATGTACATTTCAGAGTTATACAAAAGGCCTTTTTCAGGGAACAAGTAATGGGTTAACAACTTACAGCTGTTCTGCAGCAATGGAAGTAAATTAAGCCTTGAAAGTTGATGCTAACAATTCCTACAGGTGTCCCAACTTTTGTTGATTACTTACAAACCCTCTGTCTGTATAAAAGCAGTGTTGGAACAGACGGTGTTACTACACCCTCTTAAGCATTATTTGGACAGTATTGTACTGCAGGAAGTAGTATATTGCTATCATAATGGTGAGAAAAAGGCAATTAACAAAGGAAGACAGACAGACCATTATAACCCTTTAGAGAAATTGCAAAGAAAGCCAAGGTGTCAGTGAGTACAGTTTCCTACACCATCAAAAGGCACTTGGAAACTGGAGGAAACTCTGACAGGAAGAAGTCTGGCAGACCCAAAGCCACAACAGAATCAGAAGACAAGTTTCTGAGAGTCAACAGCTTGCGTGATAGGCGGCTCACAGGACAACAGCTTCAAGCACAGCTTAACACTGGTCGAAGTAAGCAAGTCTCAGTTTCAACTGTGAAGAGAAGACTTTGAGCTGCAGGTTTGACAGGTTGAGTGGCAGTAAGAAAGCCATTGCTAAGATGGCAAAATAAGAAAAAGAGGCTTGCCTGGGCCATGAAGCACCGCCAGTGGACTACTGAAGACTGGAAGAAGGTCTTATGGACCGATGAATCAAAATTTGAAATCTTCGGTTCATCACGCAGGGTTTTTGTACACCATCGACTAGGCGAAAGGATGGTTCCTCGGTGTGTGACACCAACTGTCAAACATGGAGGAGGAAGCGTGATGGTCTGGGGCTCTTTAGCTGGATCCAGAGTCGGCGACTTGCACAGAGTGAGTGGCACCCTGAACCAAAACGGCTACCACAGCATTTTGCAGCGCCATGCAATACCCTCTGGTATACGCCTAGTTGGTCAGGGGTTCATCCTACAGCAAGATAATGACCCAAAACACACCTCCAGGCTATGTCAGAACTACCTTAGAAGAAAAGAACAAGATGGTAGGCTTCAAATCATGGAATGGCCAGCACAGTCTCCAGACTTAAACCCCATCGAGCTGGTTTGGGATGAACTGGACAGAAGGGTGAAAGCAAAGCAACCTACAAGTGCAACACATTTGTGGGAACTTCTGCAACAGTGTTGGGACTTTCCGAACAATATTTGATTTCCATTGTAGAAAGAATGCCACGAGTGTGTTCGGCTGTTCTATCTGCAAAAGGTGGCTACTTTGATGAGTCAAAAATTTAGATTAAATTTTGTTAAACAAAACGATTCCATGATTTCTTTTTTATCTCCATTTGTTTATTTGTTCTATGCTTTAATTTAAGAGTACATTGAGACATTAAACTGCGTAAATTTCAATAAAAACTGGAAAAATGGAGGTGTTCTAAAACTTTTGACCGGTAGTGTGTGTGTATATATATATATATATATATATATATATATATATATATATATATATATATATAATATTAAATAATACATGTACAGAATTTGGAGTTTTATCATCTAAAAACAGCAATGTGCACTGGGGGATACAATTTATAACTTTACCTGAAAATTAGGACCAATGTCTCTTCTTATTTTATGTACCCATTTATTTCCTAATTTTTTCTTGTTTAGGAAATCGATGAAATGATATATTTTTCGACGGATTATTTCATAAATCAGAACCACAAAGCAGAACGCAACAGTGCAACGCCTTCTCTCCACTGGAGTTGGAGACATCAGCAACTAGAAGCTAGCAGCTGCACTCCACCAAGCCTCGTTTTGAGTCTGGCGTGAATAAGGTGTATACTTGCCAGTCTCTAATAAGCGCCGGGGCTGCTGGGAAATATGGTAAATAGACGCCGGGTCTCTTTTAAGCACCGGGTTATGAATAATAATTTATTGCGCGTCATACTGAATGTTCCAGCCTATACACACACACGGCTGTACAGCGAGCTTACCAATTTGTTTTTCAACAGTAATTAAGTGACCCTGAGGCTCAGGGTTTTTGAGCGTGCTGAAAGTAAGTAAAATACAAACTTGTTTGCTGATATTAACAGGGTTGCCTTTTAGGAGGCTGTGTGGTCCAGTGGTTAAAGAAAAGGGCTTGTAACCAGGAGGTCCCCGGTTCAAATCCCAGTTCAGCCACTGACTCATTGTGTGACCCTGAGCAAGTCACTTCACCTCCTTGTGCTCCGTCTTTCGGGTGAGACGTAGTTGTAAGTGACTCTGCAGCTGAGTTCACACACCCTAGTCTCTGTAAGTCGCCTTGGATAAAGGCGTCTGCTAAATAAACAAATAAATAATTTAGTGTATTTGTTTTTTGTATTCATACAAGCGTGTGTTCCGATATTTACAGGGCTGTCGTTAGTTGATTTTACTGTTTTTTATTATTATTATAATTACCCACTGATACAACCTTTAATGCTGGAATGTTGTAATTTACTTATGTCATTTCTATAAGGCTGTGTGCAGGCAGCTTTTTCATGATTGCAACTGAAGTATTTGCAGATGTTAGTAATGTAGCGATCCTGGTTCCCGCAGGCAGGTGCATCACACAGGGCGAGGCAATCCACACACAGGCAGAGGGTGGGCGCGAACCCGGGACCTCTCACACTAAAGCATAGCGCCGATACCGCTGTACAAAAGAGCCGATACCGCTGTACAAAAGAGCCAGCTCGCTTGCAAGGAGCGCGTCACCTACCAGCCCTACTGCTGCCTTCCCTGTAAATGCTACAGTAATCTTACATAATAAAAGCTGAGTCTCATATAGTTGCTGATCTCCAACAGGTGCCGGGCTACTGGCAAATATTGTAAATAAACGCTGGGGCATTATATATATATATATATATATATATATATATATATATATATATATATATATATATATATATATATATATACAGTACTGTGCAAAAGTTTTAGACAGGTGTGAAAAAATGCTGTAAAGTAAGAATGCTTTCAAAATAGACATGTTAATAGATTATATTTATCAATTAACTAAATGCAAAGTGAGTGAACAGAAGAAAAATCTAAATCAAATCCATATTTGGTGTGACCACCCTTTGCCTTCAAAACAGCATCAATTCTTCTAGGTACACTTGCACAAAGTCAGGGATTTTGTAGGCATATAGTCAGGTGTATGATTAAACAATTATACCAAACAGGTGCTAATGATCATCAATTCAATATGTAGGTTGAAACACAATCATTAACTGAAACAGAAACAGCTGTGTAGGAGGAATAAAACTGGGTGAGGAACAGCCAAACTCAGCTAACAAGGTGAGGTTGCTGAAGACAGTTTACTGTCAAAAGTCATACACCATGGCAAGACTGAGCACAGCAACAAGACACAAGGTAGTTATACTGCATCAGCAAGGTCTCTCCCTAGCAGAAATTTCAAGGCAGACAGGGGTTTCCAGATGTGCTGTCCAAGCTCTTTTGAAGAAGCACAAAGAAACGGGCAACGTTGAGGACCGTAGACGCAGTGGTCGGCCAAGGAAACTTACTGCAGCAGATGAAAGATACATCATGCTTACTTCCCTTCGCAATTGGAAGATGTCCAGCAGTGCCATCAGCTCAGAACTGGCAGAAAACAGTGGGACCCTGGTACACCCATCTACTGTCCGCAGAAGTCTGGTCAGAAGTGGCCTTCATGGAAGACTTGCGTCCAAAAAGCCATACCTCCGACGTGGAAACAAGGCCAAGCGACTCAACTATGCATGAAAACACAGGAACTGGGGTGCAGAAAAATGGCAGCAGGTGCTCTGGACTGATGAGTCAAAATTTGAAATATTTGGCTGTAGCAGAAGGCAGTTTGTTCGCCGAAGGGCTGGAGAGCGTACACGAATGAGTGTCTGCAGGCAACAGTGAAGCATGGTGGAGGTTCCTTGCAAGTTTGGGGCTGCATTTCTGCAAGTGGAGTTGGGGATTTGGTCAGAATTAATGGTCTCCTCAATGCTGAGAAGTATAGGCAGATACTTATCCATCATGCAATACCATCAGGGAGGCATCTGATTGGCCCCAAATTTATTCTGCAGCATGACAATGACCCCAAACATACAGCGAAAGTCATTAAGAACTATCTTCAGCGTAAAGAAGAACAAGGAGTCCTGGAAGTGATGGTATGGCCCCCACAGAGCCCTGATCGCAACATCATCGAGTCTGTCTGGGATTACATGAAGAGAGAGAAGCAACTGAGGCTGCCTAAATCCACAGAAGAACTGTGGTTAGTTCTCCAAGATGTTTGGGCCAACCTACCTGCCGAGTTCCTTCAAAAACTGTGTGCAAGTGTACCTAGAAGAATTGATGCTTGATGCTGTTTTGAAGGCAAAGGGTGGTCACACCAAATATGGATTTGATTTAGATTTTTCTTCTGTTCACTCACTTTGCATTTAGTTAATTGATAAATATAATCTATTAACATGTCTATTTTTGAAAGTATTCTTACTTTACAGCATTTTTTCACACCTGCCTAAAACTTTTGCACAGTACTGTATATATATATATAGGCTATCTTCACTATAACAAACCCCCATGGGACCTGGAGAAATGTTCGTTATATCAGTGTGTTCATTATAATAGGGTTTGGCATTTTTCTGTGTCAGAATAATGACAAAATGGCAAATTTGAATTGAACATCAATATATAGTACTTTTATGAAGATTCCATCACATTGGTCAACATTTAAACAGTATTGTGACAAGGTACTTGTGTCACATGTGTGGGTAACCATATTGCAAGACAGAGAGACATTGGACTTGGAGTTGAAACGCCGGCACAGGCGCGCAGGATTTATTAAACACAAAACAAAGTAAACAAACAGGTCATGTGATGCTACCAACGATGGTAACGCACAGAGGACACATACAAAAGACAGGCAAACATAACAACTCCAAAAAACACACAAAACAAACCCATTTCCACATATAAATTACACCAACACTAATTTCCCCCTGTGCAGGGCAATCACCCTGCTACAGGTATGTTTAAAAGAAAACAGTAAAGAAATGAAAAAGGAAAGAATGTACACTTACATGCTGAATACAGTAATTACATGTCCTTTCTCTTGAAAAAACTATCCAGTGTAGATTGCTCCTCACGCCCGTTGCCTGGTTGAAGTTTGTGTGAAGATGACGGACAGGCAAGGACTTCATTCTTCATGCATGATTTGTACTACAATAGGTCATCTTTGAATTAACGTTATCTTTGAATTAGTCAACCATGGTCTTTGTTTTCACTGAGTAAATAACACACTTGACACTGGAGAAAGTTGTATCCAGGTTGATCCTGTACATGATCGTTCTAATAAGGCTAATTTGCATTGGAAAAAAAACAGTTCTTGCTGTTGAGATAGTTGAAAACGTGTGTTCGTTATAAGAAGGGTTTGTTATAGTGAAGTTAGCCTGTATATTAAGAACTAACCTACTTCAAAAAGCTGGATTTCGTAATCATGATTATTTGTTATCTGGATAAATGTAATCCAGCAGTGACATTTTCGGAAAAAAACAGATCAAACAGATCAAAGTAATCTCAATCACAAAATCTAGGACTACAAAATCCGGATAACTTTGATCCAGATTAAAAGTTTTGAAAACCCGGCTCCAAGAGATTAGAGATGATTGTATAGCTATAATGCAGGATATAGGCAGTATTGACAAGCAAGTTCATTGTCTCTACATACCTGCAGTCTAGTGCATCATTTAGAGCTTTCCATTTGACCTTGCCTGTCAATGTCACTATGTATCAGCAATACAGAATACTTCCCTCATCCCTCTCCTGTCACTATTTTTTTTTTTGTAATATTGACAAGGGCAGGATTTGAACCCAGGAATATCCAGTACATACAGTACATATACATCTTTTTTTATTCAGAAAACTGCAGACTCCTTGTTACTTGTAATGTACTGCAGCACAGCATTGAGTGTCTTAACTGGTTGCCCTGGGCCAGTTATATTTAGGTCAGAGAGCAGTTTACCCTTATTATAAAGAATAGTGGTTAAAAAACAATTTTATGCCATAGTCTTCCATTAAGTGAGGCTAACACATTAATCTTAGAATTGTACAACCATGCTATAATAGTTTTGTTTTGCACACCTATTCCACAGACAATACTTTTCAATTTTGGCTTGTTCGTTCTCTACAATCCTTTATACCCACAGAATAGCAACTCCTTTTTTAAAACCATTCAACCCCACTATTCCAAAGGCTAAACATTGTCACAGAGATTTTGAAACAGCACTGCATCTGTGCTTTTATGTAGACAGTTATTTACAGTGCACTGCAATTAGATTGTTAACTAAACACAGTAAATATATGTAACAAGACACAGATTGCTGTTCACCATAGGCAACACTGTTAGCAATACCACAGTCATTAGGACCAAATGGTAGAGCTTGTTTAGGTAACTAACAATTTCATGCCATTACATTTTTGATGCACTCTACCTCGTTCGCATAGAGAAGATGAAATGAAAGATTCTGCCGCTCACGTAGAAGTCATTGTGAAATAATAACGCAGGAAAATAAACTGCAGTGTTCCGACTGCATTTGTTTAGCATGATATTAACTAGATGCATCTATTTCATGTATCTGCCTTTCAATCTACTGTATCCATGAATCTATCTCATTTCCTTTCTATATATACCCACCCTTCAAACCCGCTTAATGTCCTAGGCAGAATATGATGGGAGTCGATGGAGACAAGCTCCTGATAATATCATTTATTTGCTTAACAATCATATTCACCAATCATACAACTGATTTCTTACCTACCTAATATCACTCTGGGAAAAACAGCATGTCATTAGATGCAAGTAACTTGCTTACAGTATTGTTCCAGATATAAAGTAGGGTAGCACAAATTGCATACAGAACAACAAAATGTGTATGAAACAACTTTCTTTTATTTTATTTGTATGCATTGTACATGTACAGAATACAGTAGACTGTACACTGAAAAGTGTTTATTTTATTTGTATTAATGAACCCTATTCTAATCAATACAATACCAACTTAGTAATATATCAAGTCCCACAGCAAAACTACTTCAAGTATTTGTTGAATAAATACTTCTGTGTTTTAATGCTTATTTTGTCAGGTGATTGGTTAACGCTGCATATTGTCACCTTTAAATGAGTTTATTTTTTCTCAGATCTAGGTGCTCACGTCGCTGGACCATCTCGCAAGCCTTTGTTAATTGAACTCTTGATGTAGTATCACACATCAACCTTTATTCCTATATTCAAAATCATACCTTCATTTACAGGTGATTTTCAACATGTCATTTCCAATAAGGTTTCTACAGAGCAGAATGTCATCTGATTGATAGGCTTTCAGTAGAAACTATTTTCTAAAGGAGCAATGGCTGCCATTTCCCCACATATCAAACACTCCATGATCCCCATTAAATACTTTTTGAAATTGTTGCACCCAAAGTAAATACATCTAATGCACCTCTTGCAAGGTTATGTCTGTGGGCTATGCTTGGGTGTGTGCAGTGATTCACTGTGGCGTGCCACTGGGAACAGCATGTTATTTTACAGATAATTGCAACTGACAGCTTGGGACCTCAGCACTGAAAGTACAGTAATGTGACATGATTGTGTAATACATTCTTTTGAAGGACATCTGTAAGATACATTAACATAAGCATAGACTACAGACACAGCATCTACGGTAGCAGCAAGTCCATTCCACTTTTAGAGACATTTTAATAAAACTGATTTCCGCTTAATGATTCCCAATAAAGTTTCTAGTCTGATAAAGAACAGTATGCCCGTATTCTGAATAGTGCTATATTCTACTCTGAATTAACAACCTTGTTAATATTTATCAAAATGTTGTATTAAAATCTTGAAACACTTCAGACTTACAGCATAGTACAGATAATTCCACTCAGAACAGCAGACCCCTGTTGATGTCTAGGAAAGATAACTTTTGATACCAATGTAAAAATGAGACCAAAAAACAGTTGATCAACAAAATAGCATTTAAGCAGCACAACACACAGTGCTCTTTATTAATAATAATACAAGAACAAAATTATATTGTTTCCGTTGTAGACAAAAATACATACACTTTAGCTGCTACCAAAACACCCATATACCATACTGAAATAGTGAAACCAGTAATGACAGTGATACTGTGCCTCTGTCTCCACAAGTAAGACTGCAGGTAAGAATCCATCCAATCCCCAAACTCCTCTTTAGCCCTCTGACTTATTCCTGTGATAATTCTTCAAACACAATTAAGATTCATTACCTCATTTTAAGGACTATCTGTAGTTACCTGGGGACAGTTTTTAAAAATGTTTAATCTAGATAAAAGTGATCTGGATTTTGTAATCCTATATTTTGTGATCGAGATTACTTTATAAAATAAATAATAATAAAAAAAAAACATATTCTGTGATTGTAATTATTTGTAATCTGGACAGATGAAATCCAGCAGTGACATTTTCTGAAAAACCAGATCAAAATGATCCAGATAAAAGTAATCTTGATCACAAAATATAGATTACAAAATCCAGATCATTTTGATCCAGATTAAAAATTTTGAAAAACCGGCCCCAGGTGTTGAAGTGATTAAATACATTTTCCAGCAGTATCAGACATTTTAAAAGATGTGGAATGGTCGTGGCTCGTGTAAGGGGAATGGAATCCTACTTTCAATCAGAAGACCAAGAACAGAATCCTGAAGAGGCTAATGACACAGGAAAGATGTACCCATGTCATAAAAAACTGGAACTTGACTGAAACTGTGCTGTAGCAATGACCAGTTAATTAATTTTCCTTCACAGTATGTCTTCTTTCTCTCTAAATCATCTGTGTAGGTGATAGTGAGATTTTGATTATCAGACAAACCAAAAAACTGTAGGCAAAACACTTGCTCTACTTCCTCTACTTTTCAGATTTAAAAAAATAATGTGCATGTAGAAACTGATTTCACAACACCCGTGCACCATTTCAGCCGCACTTTGTAAATTTATTATTATTATAAAATACAGGCCTGTGACAGGGTGACGTTGTGGTGACGTCAGGCCAGAAGCAGGAACAGAAAAACTGACACCAGTACTGCGCCGTTTATTTCAATAATACAAAAATAAAATAAATATTTTAACAAAAATAAACTACGCTCACAGAGCAAAACTAAAGGTTAAACAAAACAGTCACAAACACAAAATAACCCGGTCCGGCTGGGCAGTTGCCTTCACGGACTCTATGAGGTAAGTTTAGTTTAGTTTAGTTTTGGTTTGGTTGCTCTCGTTCTGCTCTCGTTCTCCTCCATTCCTCCTCCGAACTCTCCCCCTTCTGAGCTGAGAGTGGGTCTTTTATATTTGTGGCTGGAGCCTTAATTGTCTATTAATAAATTACCTTATTAAGGCTCCAGCCACATTCCCACGAGAGTTCTAGGGAAGGGGTTTTGTCCGCCCGCATACAAATACAATAATAATAATAATAATAATACAAAACATACAAATAATAATACAGGGGTGGGGTGTACCCCGTCACAAGGCCCCACCTAGGTTGCGGTTTTCAGTTCTACTGGAGGTACTTGCACCGGTAAACAAACTCTAAGCTTGGAGAAGAGCAAGCGGCATGCATACATTCTATCTATGCTTTTCAAAAATCTGTTGTACTGCAGCGCTGTTTTTTTTTTAATAATACATTAATGAACTCCCCTAGAATAGGCAAATTTCTCTGCCTAAAAGAAAATGTTCCATGAATTAAAATTGCTAGAAAATGCTCAAACCATCTAACCAACTGCTTGGTCTAAACCATCAGGGCTGTTTAAAGCTTAGCACAGTTGTAGACTATCCCTCATTAGTACATTTGCTAATATAGGTAAGTTGGGAATAAAGATAGGGCATCAGATTTAGATAAGAAACTATGAGGTTATATTGGTCAAAAGGCTGGAACATTCATCTGTATAATAAATTATAATAAAGTTTCAAAAGCTAATGCAATTCCGTTGGTGAATTTGATTTGGGAGGCATGAAAGAGAATCGAGAAGAGACAGAAGGGAGAATACTGTAGATTTAACTACTTTTTTTAACCATTAGGGACCTTTTTCAGTTGGAAGCTCAAGATATGATTCTTGCATTTTTGACCTTTCAATCTTGTAATTAAAATGACACAACAAAATCTGATTTAATTAATAAGCATAGTTATTCTTATGTTGTATGCATATCAAAAGAATACAGGGCAACTGTGTTGTATCATGGGTTCATCTTCAGTTGAAGTTCTGGTTCATGCCTTTATTGACTTCTTCTATTCTATGCTGGCTGGATTACTGAAGTGTGCTGTATTGAAACTCTAGTTAGTCATGAACTGATGTCCGAGTATTGACACATACCAAATTAATTCAGCATATCCCTCTAGTACTGGAAAGGCTGATTGTGACATGGTGGACTGTTTGTCATTTTGTTTTTGTTTTCACCTTTAACAGTAGTCTTTTTGTATGAATGTGTGTATTCATGTGATATGTATATAATAAATAAGTACTTACTGTACCTTTTTCCCCCTTTTTTTCAGAAATTGCTGTAGTGTATCCCCATCCTAGGTTTCTAAGACTGGAAGGCTTTTTATTTTGTTTGGCTTACTGGTCGTCTTAAGGTTATGGTTGTTGTTTTTTGTTTTTGTTTTGTAAAGGATAGAATATCTGAGGAAAGTTATACAGGTTCTCGGGGGCTCCCATGGTTTATTTGTGTTGTTGTGCTACAGGAAGGGAGCTAGCAACCTTCTCTCTTCTGTTTCTATCAAATAACCGCGGCACCAAAGGAGGTGGGTCTTATTACAGGTCACAGGCAGAGTTGGAAGGTGCATTTTTTGTTGTGTTTCAAACCTCCTAGTAATAATAATAAAAAAATCTAAAGAAATATATTAGTATTTTGCATCAATAGCTTGCATGCAGCTGGGATCTTGGTATTCTACCCCTGGGTACTAATAGGTTAATTAGAAATATCAGTCCAGGAAAGAGGATACAACAAAGTTTAAACTATGTTAAAAAAGGAGAATTTATCATCTACAGTCAAACAATCTAGATAGATCATTTCAGCAAGGATAATAGTCAAAATACATTATAAACTGATCTTTTTAAGTAAATCCAATAAGTATAACAAAGACTTCTAATAATAATAATAAAAAAATAAATAGAAAAAAGTTTTCTTTTAATAATAAGTAACCTTCATGGGTCCAAAATAACAAAGCCAATCTGACCCGTAACTGTTATCATTTTACCAGACCCGACCCAAACCGAATCGAAGAATAATGGTTCTCGTGCTTTTCAGGCTTTCCCCGTTATGAGTGTAGTCCCAAAAATGTAAGCTATACAAGTCCATAGAAACACTATGTGGGGGACGTACAATGATAATATCTTTATTTGTACATGGTGCCTTTCATAGTGGACCACCACCACAACTTACAATAGGACATTGAATTAACATCCATCCGCAGGATATAGAGAGATATAAGGAAATAATAAAAACATTGTCAACATCATTTCTGTATTTCCCACACTGCCGTTATGTTTTTCCATTAAATGTGATGAATCGTGCTGAATTCATGGTTACTTCAGTGACAGATGTGATGGAGGCAGATGGTTGAGAAACAACCTTTCAAACAAATCCAACGTGACGGACGTGCTGTAGTAGCAGCAGCAGCATTTTCTTTTAGCCAAATTAATTTTTTTTTTATTGAGAAAAAGTAGTACTTTTTGCAAACAATTGATTTGAGACAGGTGTTTATAAGCTCCTTATTTTAAAGCAAAGGCAAAGAAAAGGTTTCTGAAAGAAATTATTTAACAATCAAATAACTGCTTCAACAAGAAGTTAAGTTGTTTTGTCCAAGTGTTATAGCACTAACGTGATTGTATTCCTTGGTGTCTTTCCCTTGGCATTTGCTTCAAAACATGTAACAATATCCCACAGTATTAATGAAAACCAAACAACTCGCAGATAATTAAGAACACATTACTTGAACTTCCATAACTTTAAACACTCTAACTTCTGAAGTAAAACTGAAGCCCTCCTCACAATGGAAGCATGGGCGAGGCTATTTCTTTCGCAACACTATAGGTTCCTGGCTGGTCATTCCCAAAGTGAATCGACCAATCACGAGAACAGAAACGTGCCAGCCTGCTTTGTACCTCAACTGGTGTGACTGCTTCCATCACTATCAATTTTGTTTGGTGAATGGAGGGCTTTAGGGATTATATACAAAATAACACCTAAATTCACTGTCTCTATAATATTTAATGTAGGATACTATTTAGTATATACATTAACAGTAATGGTTAAAGAAAAAATATTAATAAATAAACCAAGAATGTGACAATTGGAATTCAGGCTCACAGAATAAAATCGTTTTAGAAATATTTCCTTCTTTCATAAACTGGAGTAGATGACCACACAATGAATGATTACATTAAGGGTAAAATTCATAATTTTTTCCTCCCTTGCTTTGCCCTGTCTTTTGCTGTATAAGAGTGTTTTATTGTGAGCATTTTGGGTCAACTGTACATATTATTATTATTATTATTATTATTATTATTATTATTATTATTATTATTATTATTATTATTCATAATAATAATAAAAAGATTCACTGAGATACAACATCTCATTTACAGGGAACCTTGTTTAGAATGATTGGTGAATTTAAGCCTTGTTTTTCTTTTATTATTTTTGCAAATTTGTCGGGAGAATTTAAAAATGAACCTACAGTATATATTAATTTTTTCTGTGGCAGCAGGGTCAGCACTCCTCCTCTTCTTCAAAAGATGTCAATGGGATCTTTTAATTTTCATAAAACTTGGACAGGGCAGACTTTATTCAAAACAAAAGCGGGGTATATTTATTTTGTTAACAATTTTCCGTTTTTATTTAGTCAAATTTTGCTGTCACTCCTCCTTTATAGCAAAAAGTTGTCAGATGATTGTTTTCTAGGCACAAGACAACACTTATGGCAAAATAAGACCTCAGCATTTATATTGTGGTCAAGTGTGTAAGGCACAGAGCATTCCTAATGATATACAATCACGTTAAGAGCAAATTTAATTAATGGAAAAGTTATTATACACAATGGCACCCGTGGGGTTACATATAAATCCTAGTGTTGCTACTTGGGTATACTGTATTTGTATTAGTTGTATTAGTTGTAGTTGTATACTAACAGTTCATATATCATATTTAAAACAACACTCAAAAAAGTAACAGAGAAAAATAGTTTAATTGTCAAATTAGGAGCTTGGCAACTGGATAGATTACCCAAAGGCAACTGCATGGACAGTTGTAATCAATGAAGCTTTGAGCAATTTAAGGACAGCTTCTTGTTATTCTCGGTGGGTGATCCATCCACAGACCTGAGAAGTGCTTCCCAAATACTGCAGTCGGGGATGGAGAATGAAACACCCACAAAGATTCCACAAAAGGAAAGAGAGGCAAAGTCTGCATGACTCCTGCTAATAAAACCTACCTCAAAAGAAATAAAAGACCACTGGGAAAATGTTCATGAGAACTAAGGATGAAGAAAGGCAGCACATGCCAAAATGAAACAGGAGGCATCCACTGGACAAAACAATAAAGGTAAAAGCAGCATAACAGAAAAAAGCAAGGAGAAGATCACTGGCAGGACGAGGCCTCCAGGATGCTAAATGACAGGTAGCTGAAGGAGGAATGAGCATTTATAATGAAAGGAGGCGGTGATACAAATTTAGAAACAATTAGAAAACGATTGACAGGCGGGATGCAGCTAAGCATTGAATTAAATGCACGAGCAGTGCTTTGCACTGGCAACCAGTATTTATTCAGTGTTAATTTGGGGATTTTTATCAAATTATTTATGCAGAACTGAAAAAAGGGATTTTATTAAATGGTTTAGAATGAATCGTCCACAACCAGTAAAAACTGCTTAAATAACAAATGATGGGTGTTGATGTTTTGTCATTAGCAAAAATAAAATTCTGTTTTGCAAAGATAAATATGCTGATGTAAGGTGCATAAATGAAACCACACTGTTGCCAGACACATACTAAAGATACAGGCTAAGCTGTCTTCATCCTAGATTTGATCATGATAGGAGAAAAATGTAGGCCTAACAGTTTACAGTGCCTTGCATAAGTATTCACCCCCCTTGGACTTTTCCACATTTTGTAGTGTTACAACCTGGAATTAAAATGGATTTAATTGGGATTTTTACCATTTGATTTACACAACATACTTAACACTTTGAAGGTGCAAAATATTTTTTTGTTGTGACACAAAAGTTAATTAAACAAAAAAAGACATTTGTTGGTTGCATAAGTATTCACCCCCGAGTCAATACTTGGTAGAAGCACCTTTTGCAGCAATTACAGCTGTGAGTCTTTTTGAGTAAGTCTCTACCAGCTTTGCACATCTGATTCCTGCAATTTTTGCCCATTCTTCTTGGCAAAATTGCTCAAGCTCTGTCAAGTTGGTGAACAGCAATTTTCAAGTCTTGCCACAGATTCTCAATCGGATTGAGGTCTGGGCTTTGACTGGGCCATTCTAAGACATTCAGGTTCTTGTTTTTAAACCAGTCCAGTGTAGCTTTGGCTGTGTGTTTAGGGTCATTGTCCTGCTGGAAGGTGAACCTCCTCCCCAGTCCCAGGTCTCTTGCAGACTGAAACAGGTTTTCCTCTAGAATTTCCCTGTATTTGGCTCCATCCATCTTTCCCTCAATCCTGACCAGTTCCCCAGTCCCTGCCGATGAAAAGCATCCCCATAACATGATGCTGCCACCACCAAGCTTCACCGTGGGGATGGTGTTCTCAGGGTGATGAGCAGTGTTGGCTTTGCGCCACACATAGCGTTTTGCGCTAAGGCCAAAAAGTTCAATTTTGGTCTCATCAGACCAGAGAACCTTTTTCCACATGTTTGCTGTGTCTCCCACATGCCTTTTGGCAAAATCCAAACGGGATTTGATATGTTTTTTTTTTTCCAGCAATGGCTTTCTTCTCGCCAGTCTTCCATAAAGCCCAGCTTTGTGGAGCGTCCGGGTTATAGTTGTCCCATGGACTGTTTCTCCCATCTCAGCTGTGGATCTCTCCAGCTCCTTCAGAGTTACCATTGGCCTCTTGGTTGCTTCTCTGACTAATGCCCTCCTTACCTGGTCACTGAGTTTTGGTGGACGGCCTTCTCTAGGCAGAGTCGCGGTTGTGCCATATTCTTTCCATTTTTTAATAATGGATTTAACGGTGCTCCGGGGGATGTTCAAAGTTTGGGATATTTTTTTATAACCCAACCCTGATTGGTGCTTCTCCAGAACTTTATCCCGGACTTTTTGATAGCTCCTTGGTCTTCATGATGCTGTTTGTTTAGATATGATCTCTGACAAACTCTGGGGCCTTCCAGAAGCAGGTGTATTTAATCTGAGATCATGTGGCACTTTAATTGCACACAGGTGGACCATTCAACAAATTATGTGACTTCTGAAGGCAATTGGTTGCCTTTAGGGGTGTCACAGCAAAGGGGGTGAATACTTATGCAATCAAGACTTTTCAGTTTTTTTATTTGTAAATAATTTTGAAAAATATGTAGATTTTTTTCCCCACTTCAACATTAAGGACTATTTTGTGTAGATCAGTGACAAAAAATCCTAATTAAATCCATTTTAATTCCAGGTTGTAACACTACAAAATGTGGAAAAATCCAAGGGGGTGAATACCTATGCAAGGCACTGTATACAGATACAATCCTGTGACGGGGACACCACGCTCCTGTGTTGATTGTATTAGTTTGTATAAATGTTATTTAAATGTCTTTTTTTAACTGTTGTTTTAGGTCTTAAAAGATCCAGAAACCTCTCAGTCAAGGTTGGGTTGTTCAGAGGAGGATTAGGACCAGCACGATACTTGTTTGCTTGTTTGTTTGTTCATTATTTGTTTTGGCCAACGTGTCTTTTTTGTTTAAAGTGTTTTGTTTTAACATTTTATTTATTATCAATAAAACAAATACGAGCGCATTGGCGACTCGCCCCATAGTACCTTGCTGTGTGTGGTTACTTCCTGGTCTGTGACATCACCACTCGACCATCCTGTCCACAAATACATAAAGAACCGTTCAAAGCAGAGACAACCTAGGGTTAAAATGCATCAAGACAAGAAGGGACACAAATGTTTTGAAGATTTCCTAAATAAATGCAGACGAAATGGAAATTCAATACCCTTTCTATAAATTAATTTAAATGAAAGGGAAAGAAACACACTGCAGAGGCGAGGTTGTCATGCACTAATGATTAGACATACCAGGCTTATGACAAATCACCACTTTTAAGATTGTGGTTGCATTAACAGCTTTGAGCTGAAGCCCCATTATAAAGGAAGACAAAAACAGATAAGGCCAAAATAAAGTATGCGTCTTGATGTTAAAGGACAGTAGACTTCCTGGAGGCAACATGCAAAATTGCAAAGGTAATATCAAGAGACAAATCCAGATTGATAACATTAACCTTAGAGATAAACTAAGTATGTGGCATTAGAAAACATGTTGGATAATCTCCATGCATTTTGTACTGTTATAAAATATATCAGAAGTCTGAGATAAGACCTCTGAGATGAGAGGTAAACAACAAGTCTTTCATTCAAAGAATGCTGCAATTTGCTGTACATGTTGTGCCCTCTTTAGGAGTATCCACTTTGAAGACAATGTGGATTTAACCTGCTTAACCAAAAATGATGAAACATGATATACACTTCTTAGCACAAGTCTTTCCGGGTATCAGAATGTTTAGATAGGTGTGGCTATTGAAGACTACAGTAAATCTTACTAACATCTGATGAATTAGGTATGATCAGGGGTTATTTTGTGCTGGATCGCACCGGATCCCAGATCCAGTACCTTTTTTCTCTGACATGCGGGAATTTAAATTTTCAAATGATGAACCGTATGGGGAAAAAAAAGCAACAAAAAAAACTTTATATAAATATTAATAAAAAACAAAATGCTTTTCTGTGTTGTGGATTGAATGGTGAAAGTGTACTGTAAGGAATATTTCAGTATAGGTGGTTTATTTTATGAAACTGTCTGCATACAAGCAGCGATGTGCAAAGCTCTATGCAGAGACACACAGAAGAAACAAAAAAGTTAGATTCTCTTAAAGGCAGTGTGACAGGGAGAAAATTAATCTGAGCTGCAAATCTCCCTCCCGACCTCACAGGGCGCTAGGCAAGGCTAGAGGTATCCCCAACAGGAGATGCACCGGTTCAAAGCTCACCGTAGAGGCTGAAGTTAGACCAGAAGTCAGCCATCTTTCTGTGGGGCAAATCTGTGGAGAACCCGGATTTCTTTACGGTGATCAGCTGTGTTGTTTGCAGCGATTGGACTGGAGGCTGTGACACGCTGATCACAGGGAGGAGTCTGGTAGTATTTAGGGAACACAGTTTGCTGAATATCTCTCTTGTCCTCTGGGAGGTTGGTGCGTAACAGGCTGGAAGCTGTTTTCTTATCCCTTGTACACAGACGGCAGCGGGAGCCCTTGGAGCTGGAACTGAAATTCACGGACAACCACTGCAGCTGGAATCAAGAGGCACGTCACCCAACCCTACCTCACTACCCCATCACGCACGTCTGAACCCGCACTTATTATTTGTTTTGCGTACCTGTTGGTATGGACATTTTAAAATAACTTGCCTGAAATATTAAAAGGCCCTGCGGGTTAAAAACGTATTTTGAGATCTTTTGTCTGTTTGGACTGCACCTACACCACATCACCCTCCACATCCTGACAGGCAGATTTGCCACACACCATGTAAAGAAAACCAATACTTACAGGTAACGTTAGCAGTTTCCTTTCGTTACATTAATTAATCAATTGCATAAGAATGATGGCACTTTTTTATGAAAGTAAACATTCTCAATTTGTAATGTTTAAATATGAAGAAAAAAAATCTGTATCACACTAGCTTTATTTTATTTTATATGAAAACTACTTCAAATGTCTTAATGTAGGTGTATTCTTATACGCATGCTTTTATAAAATGCTTCTTACTCATAGAATATAATATTAAAGCTGCAGTGGTATTTATGAATTTGAAAATTCAGCGCCTGTGAGAACTGGTACCTTTTTGCTTACAAATGAACCCCTGGGTATGATCATTTGTTATACAGTCTACATTCTGCTGATGTCGTCCATGGCATTTACAACTATAACTTATTATTTATCCTTTGAATCCTACTGAACTTGCTTACCACCTGCATTCTTTTTTTTGTGTGTTATAAATGTCAAGATAAATCCGCTCAAAGATACATGGAACATTGATCCTTGATTTCCTGTCCAGCTGGGGGAACTTGCAAACCAACTCTTGATAAATCTTTGCTTTTGGAAACCTACTTCATCTCCATTTTTAAATAGTATAGTATGTGGAAGGGGGTGGAGAAAACCCATTCCTCATACTTAGAGATTGTCCAGGGATGAATTCACTGGAGGTGGGCAATTCTGCGACTGATTTCATACAAACAATTACCAGACAGTGATTTACTGTTTATTTAACAAGGATTTACATCTTTAAAAACAAAGGTGTATTATTTTCACAGTTTTATTAAGCTCTGTGAAGTACTAGTCCCTCCCCCTTCAAAAAGTACTTTTAACTCGTACAAAATGTCTGTAATTATAATGGATACTCGCCACACCCTACTATGTGGATTATGTGACAAGAAATGGTTTTGCCACCCTCTGTTTATTTATTTATTTAAACAAGGAGCACAAGAGAACATTTACCTTAAAATACTCATAGGATTAACTCATGTCTTGACAACTGAATTCCAGAAGTAGTACCCATTGGTTTGCAACTGGCGTTGTATTCCTGATAAACAAAATACAGTGCAGCGTTGACAGGATTTGATAATTGCAAAAGCATTGAAATGAATAAAGTCAGAGACATGGTCACAGTTACTGTAGATGTGTTAATAGAAATGCAAAGATTTGCATCTGTTGGGAAGACCAGTGGAGGTTAGTTGAAGGATGGCAGGCTTTACACAGTAGGTACCTGCTACCCTTTGTGAAGAGGCAGGTTGAGATGACATTGCATTTATCTTAAGATAATACAGAAAATCTATTAGAGGTCACTCTGACTTATTAGGTAAAGAAAGCACAAAAGGACATGCAAATACATGTGAAAGATATCTAAATAACGCAGTGTTTTTTACTCTCACCAAATCAATTTAAAAGGTAGTGCTTTAAACTGAATAACACACCGCCCCTGAACCTGAGACTGGCACTGGAGGGATACCTAAGTATGTATCCCATATTGCACAATACACGCATCTACTGGGTGTGTCATGTTTTGAAAAAGATGCCTTATTTGGAAGGAAGAGGTTAAGATCTTCTCCAGCTTACTTTGGTTGTATCTGGGTACAAGTAGGCTGATCATATGCAAACATGGCAATGGACATGTGCATGAACATAAAGCTGAACTAAACCAAATGTGAATTGGTACCTATCCTGAATCCAACCATTTGTGAGCCAGAATTAAAATCCTAGGAAGGCAGAGCTTCCAATTGCCCTCAGCACACTACTCTACAACCTTGGTACTCGCTTGGATTGACCCTGGTGTCAAATCCTGAATGTTTGGTCTCCTGAACCTGAGCAGGATTCTCATTAGAAGGACCACCTGTCTATGGCATGTATTGAATCCGATTTTATGGTATGTATAGGGCTTCTGTTTTTCGGGTTTTATTAATTGTATTTTTTGGTGCTTATTTTTAGCTATTTTCGAGTTTTACCTTCTTTCCTTTGCTGTCTTCCACAACGAAATCCCTATGGTCACGAGCACATTCTTCTGGGGCTTTTGTGTGTAGGCATTTTTGTACATTTCGCCACAATTCTGTTTTAAATCCTCTGTATTTTAACTGTAATACAGCTTTAAATCCTGCTAGCAAGCCTCCATCCTGATTGTAATCTTGTTTTAACTCTCACAAGCGGAGTCTCCAATAGAAATGTAGGAATGTGCTGTCACTCAGTAGTTGGGGCGGGTTTAAAGTATTCAGAACGAATCAATGATAGATATAAGTCATGAAGGCGGGACATTGCCCAGCAGCACTGGGAAATGTATTTATTATTATTTTTGTAGTAGGCTTTATTTTTTTAATGGGAAAAGGGTAAAGTCAACGTGAATAGATTAACCATTTCCATAGTCTTTCCGGTGTATTGGCTATCCACTGATTTATTTTTTTTTTGTATCAGGGGTGATTTACCGGGTTTTATCGGTTAAAACTGAAAATCAGAAGCCCTTGGTATGTACCACTTTTTGAGCAGTCTTTATTACAAGCAGGTAGTGCAATTAAAAACCTTTACCTTAACTTACCTTCAGTAATCTGTAGCTTGGGATTTCTGGCTCCTAGATCCAGAAAATTCTTTAAATTATACTGTGCATTTCTTGGCCTTTAAGTACAACTGCTTTCCCTTGGCTAGCTATATTATCACCTTCTGTTATCTGGCCCTAACCCTTATTATGCAAAACAGCTTTTAATCCCCTCGACATTATACACTTAATTCAAGGTTAATTCTGTGTTTCATTATTCTTATTTGGCGAGTTTTGAAGGTAAATCATGCAGATCATCATGAGTCCTATCAAATACCCACACCAGAAGACCAACAGGAATCCCTGAACAAGATACCTACGGAAACGATTCACGAGGCAAATAACTCAAATTGTGAAATACAACAAAGTACACAGAACAAAATGAACAATTCAAAACTGCCTAAAAGACGAATAACGAAATACAAAACCGGCAACAATTAACCTTAAGTGACCCCAATAAAGCTTTACCCTCCCTTTGATTATTAACTAATTTGCATACTAGCCAGTAATTTTTGTATTTTTGTCGAGGTCACACTTTTTGTATTTGTTTCAAGATTAATTTCTGGTGTTTTGAAGAACTGAAACAACTCCCTGTTTTACCATGGACCTCATGTTTGCAAGACGAATGGTGTTAAGACTAGAGATGAATCAGTAGATATTGCGCATAAGTAGACTGTAGATTTCAGTTCAGAGAGTGCTCATTTATGACTGATTACAAAGTTAATAAAAACTGCATTGGATGGTCTCCCTTACTTTTTGAAAGTATTATAATACAAATATAATAAAGGGTGTGAACTGGGGTGAAATCAGCCAAAACTCAAGCAGTGAGATACAAATCTGTCTGACAGTCTTAGCCAGCACATACACCCGGGAGCACCACTACCTCTGCACAGCACAGCACAAGCACAGCCAGCACATACACCCGGGAGCACCACTACCTCTGCACAGCACGAGCACAGCCAGCACATACACCCGGAAGCACCACTACCTCTGCACAGCACGAGCACAGCCAGCACATACACCCAGAAGCACCACTACCTCTGCACAGCACAGCATGAGCACAGCCAGCACAGCCAGCACAGCCAGCACATACACCCGGGAGCACCACTACCTCTGCACAACACAGCACAAGCACAGCCAGCACATACACCCGGGAGCACCACTACCTCTGCACAGCACGAGCACAGCCAGCACATACACCCGGAAGCACCACTACCTCTGCACAGCACAGCATGAGCACAGCCAGCACATACACCCGGGAGCACCACTACCTCTGCACAGCACAGCACGAGCACAGCCAGCACATACACCCGGGAGCACCACTACCTCTGCACAGCTCAGCACGAGCACAACCAGAACATACACCCGGGAGCACCACTACCTCTGCACAGCACAGCATGAGCACAGCCAGCACATACACCTGGGAGCACCACTGCCTCTGCACAGCACAGCACGAGCACATTCAGCACATACACCCAGGAGCACCACTACCTCTGCACAGCACAGCACGAGCACGAGCACAGCCAGCACATACACCCGGAAGCACCACTATCTCTGCACAGCACGAGCACAGCCAGCACATACACCCGGAAGCACCACTACCTCTGCACAGCACAGCATGAGCACAGCCAGCACAGCCAGCACATACACCCGGGAGCACCACTACCTCTGCACAGCACAGCACGAGCACAGCCAGCACATACACCCGGGAGCACCACTACCTCTGCACAGCACAGCACGAGCACAACCAGAACATACACCCGGGAGCACCACTACCTCTGCACAGCACAGCATGAGCACAGCCAGCACATACACCTGGGAGCACCACTGCCTCTGCACAGCACAGCACAAGCACATTCAGCACATACACCCGGGAGCACCACTGCCTCTGCACAGCACAGCACGAGCACAGCCAGCACATACACCTGGGAGCACCACTGCCTCTGCACAGCACAGCACGAGCACATTCAGCACATACACCTGGGAGCACCACTACCTCTGCGCAGCACAGCACAAGCACAGCCAACACCCCAGAGCACTTTTCCATGCACAAAGGTGGAATTGTTGGTGTGTTTTTTGTTTGGGACTCTAAACCTGCCACATTCACTCCCCCGTACCATTTTTGGTAGAGTGGGCAGATTGTATAATCTAATTTATTAAAATACGGATGTTCTAAAACTGATATGTAACTGTTTGGACATTCACTTCTTACCCACACCACTCACATCTTGACAACTCCCCAAAAAATTTAATTTCTGACAAGTTAGTAAGCATCCACGTCCTGCTAATTGCTTTATTAGGATTTTTTCCCAAGTATCGTCACCCCACAAAAGATTAAAAATAACAGACCAGCAGATGATTCAGAGACACATACATTAATATTTCTACAACCTGTTATTTCTTTGAAAAAAGTGCCTGTCAGAATGCTTCCTGACGCTTTACTCCACTGTAATCCATACCGGGTCTGTACATTTCCTGTATAGTAAAGCCCTCAAATCTTCCTCTGAGCTTGAAATGAAATCTAAAACTCAATCAGAGAACCTGCAACTTGACTTTTCACTAGTTAGCTCTGACCCAGACATTATTGTTGTAAATTCACCACAAATATCAACCTTTATAGCTCACTGTAAATTTTCGTAGTTGTCAAATCTCCTTTGATCATGCCTCAGAAAAAACTTCAAAGAAAATGCTTGTAATCATAATAAAAAAATATCCTATTGGTCAATTTGCAATGACAGATTGATACACTGCCTTTCTGTATGGCTGGTGATGTTAACCAATCAAAGCTTTACAAAAAAAGCCTTGGCAACACAAGTTGCTTGCAAGCCGCTTTAGCGGCTTCTGGTTGAACCATGCACATAACATTCAGCACAGTATTTACAGAAAATGCTTTTACTTGATTTTTGGTTTGACCTTTTCTTGTCTGAGCTTTTTTAAATTATTATTTCTATTCAGAATTAACTGTAAATTGTACCTAGGTTTGATATTGCATTCAAATACCTCCTGTTTTGAAAAAGGGAGTCTCAAGGTTACAACATATGGAATAAATACTCAATAATGGTATGTGATTCTGTAAAAGTTTTCTAAGTCAGTAATACCTATTCAAATTGCATTTCTTTCAAGTTATTTACTCCTCATGACAAACATCAAGGAAATAAGTGACACAGTATGTATGTAAGTGTAACCTTGGAACCTGGCTTTGTAAAAATATTCCATTTATTCTAACCACTTGTTGCTCTAGAAAGCTTATATTGAATGCTTGTATGCAGGGAGAGTTTATTGTTGTTAATTTGAAATTCAAGATCACATAAGGATTAACACAATAAAGTGCCCATGTCGTCTCTTCTGTCGGTTGATATCAGATCACACTTTAGGTATTAGCCTACAGTTGCTGTGAGCATGCATTTCTCTCATGTCTTCTCAATAGGGCTGTTAGCTATACAAAGGTAAAATGGAGGACATCATTACAAATCATTTGACAGTGTGATTAGTAAAACCACTGGGGTTCTTTTGGCAATGCACAGCAAAGGCCACATAACAGTATTGATTTACTGTGTCAAATTCCAATTCACATAAAATATCATAAATACATCATTGCAGTATCATGTTGTAAAAGGCAACATCATCCTAATACAACTAAACACTAATGACTTACCTTACTTAAGGGTATATATATATATATATATATCAACAAAAGTTAATACCAACGTTAAAAAATATATTTGTCCGCTCCTCTCCAAACTGGGGTGCCTTGTTCCGGGAATTAAATATGGAAAAAAAAACAAGCAATAATGTTGGAAACATAGGTGTTTTACAATGTTCTAATGAAGACAAACTGTCGAAACGCGTTAACATTATAGCTTGCTGACTTTTGTAATATGAAAATAAAAATACTTTTATCGACAAATTGAGTGCAGAGCCGGATTTATCCAAGGGAATTGCTGTTTCTCTCTTTCTGTGGTTTTCTACAGAAAACAGTTTTTTTTCCATATATATAGGCCCACTCTACAAAAAATATTAATTAGTTCTCTGGCTATAGTTTTGGTGGCCATGTTCCTTAAGGGGACCACCTCAGGGTATCGGCTGGCATAATCAGCTAGCACTAATATATACTTGCACCCTGACTTGGTTTTTGGCAAAGGGCTAACTATATCTAGCCCTACCGTATCAAAGGGCACCTCAATAATAGGTAGCGGTATCAACAGAGCGCGAGGCGGTTTTTTACTTGCCACTTTCTGGCACTCAGGACAAGACTCACAGAAATCTGCCACCTCATGCCACACCCCAGGCCAAAAAACAGAGAAGGATTCTGTCTCGTGTCTTGTCAGTGCCTAGATGTCCCCCCAACAAATGTGTATGCGCTAACCGCATAATGGTGTTCCTCTGTGAGTGCGGTACTAGCAACTGGTGGGTATGTTCTCCTTGGAGAGTACCCCGAATTACCCTGTATAACAGGCCATTGTTTAGCAGAAAGTGTGGGGTAGGTTTTGTCTCACATATTCTCCAATATTCTTCACTAGCTTCCATGGCCTGTTCAAATGCATACCGTAAGTTAGGATCCTCTAACTGAGCTTGCTTAAAAACCGGACGATCAAGTTTGATAGCTCGATTCAAAAAATTCACTGTCTTCAGTCTCTACCGCCTGTAATGGGGGAAGATTTATAGGGCTTTCCCCAATTCCATCAAGGTTTTTAGTTTTCTCGAGAAACTTCCTACCTTCCCGCTTCTTTTGAGAGCGGGTTTTCCTTTCTCCCAGGGGGGGCTCGATTACTTCCTCCCTAAATGGAAATAACCCTTCGTCCATATTTTCCCCCTCAAAATTAAAAGTGGAGGGCCGTGGTTCCCCCCTTTCTCCCACCAGTGTGGTTCCGGCTTTTAACAGCTGATGGAACCTTTCACAGTTCTTCCCTAAGATTACGGGGAAGGGGGGAGCTGGAATCACTCCCACCTTAACATTAAAGGATTTACCCCCAATTTCCATATTGATTATTACAGTGAGATAAGCTTTTATATAACCATGTACACACAGTAAGTTTATGTCTTCTTGCCCCTTTTGGTATTTGCTTCCTGGTACGAGATCCCGGCTAACCAGAGTCTCTGTGCTACCTGAATCTATCAGAGCGATGGTTTCCTGACCCTCAACCCTTACTGGTATGACAAAGGGATCTGCACTCACCGGGCCGGCATGACCATATGCAATGCTGCGCGCCACCCCGACTTCCATACATTCGATATCCTCCTGCTGACATTGCCTTGCGATGTGCCCGGGTTCTCCGCACCTGAAACAAATGATGGGGCCTGGGGATGTCCATGATTTGTCCCGCCAGAATTCCTTTGGTGGGCTAGTTTTCTCTGTTACCCACCAAGGAGATAACCATGGAACCCATAAAGGGGATTTCCGGTTGCCCTCTTTGGGGTTTACCTCTTTTTGTATGTCCTTAGGAGACGTATTTGTCCTCTTTCCTGAGCTTCCTTCCGATGGGGCTGCAGCCGCTTCAGCATCCTGGTAGGCCTCTGCCAGGCAAACAGCGTCCTCCAAGGTCTGTGGTTGATTTCTTCGGACCCAGGCTGCCACTCCTGCTGGTATTAGTTGTAACAGCTGCTCGACCACCAGGCAGTCTGTGATTTGCTCAACATTCCTGCTCTCTGTTTTCAGCCACCGTTTGCAGAAGTGGCGGAGGGTTTGAGCTGCCACACGGGGTTTAGTCCCCAAGGGGATGGTATATCCCCTGAAGCGCAGTCTATAGCTTTCTTCTGTGATGCTCAAGCATTGCAGGATAGCGTTTTTCACCTTCTGGTAATCTTGCGCGTCTGCTGAGTCCAGTGCTTCTCTGGAGAGACATGGGGCCAGTTTCAATGCCCACAGCTCTTTTGGCCAAGCCGCTGCCTCCGCCATTCTTTCAAACATTACTAAAAACACTTCAAGGTCATCTTCAGTGGTCATTTTCAGGAGCTTGGGCTGGACTGCAAACATCCTGGCCACCATGGCCTCCGTACTCCCTGTTGCCATCATCTTAGTCACCAGTGTGCCGAAAAACTGAGCCAGTTGTTCCTGTCTCTGCGCCTCTCTGGCTTCGCGTTTCCCCTCCTGCAACCACCTTATCAGCTTGTCCACCTCCATATCCACACAATAAGTTTAGCTGTTGCCGTCAGAGAAACCCCACTTCTGGTACCACTTGTAGGCTGGCTGAATGCAGGCACCACTTTTTCGTGTGGAATTAATCACAGAGGCGAACACAGGTTTGGTTGATCCGTGTGCTTTTATTTTGGGTCTTTTCCCGGTTGAAGGACATCAAACAAAAAAACAAACAAAAAAATATCTTGCACTGAAGTAGTTTTAAATAAAAAAACTATTATCAAAACAAACAAACAAAAGCATCCAACACTGGTCTGTCCTTCTATCCTCGGTAACGATCCCCTGTCTAGTGAATGCTCAGCCTTTTTATGTGGCTGGGCTGGAGGAGATACTTGTTAACTGCATCGGCTACAGGTGCTGGCCAATTGAGGCAATGACTAATCTATTCACCTTAATTAACATCCCTAACTATGAGCACCTGTAGCCCATAGCCCAATTATCTCCTCCTGATTCTGGCAGGCTGGTTCCAGAGCTGCCAGTGATCCCTCCTGTGCTGTTTGCTTGGTCCTGTCAGCCTCTCTCCGGCCCACCATGTGCACCCCCTGCGGGCTGGCCTGTGAGCTGGCTCACAATATATATATATATATATATATATATATATATATATATATATATATATATATATATATATATATATATTAAAGGATTCTAACACGTAGACTAACAGTAGTTAGCTTTCAATTTTCCAAGGAGTTTCACCCAAAGTGGTTCTCAATATGTTTTGAGGGTAAATATAGGAACCTTTTGGTACAACATACTCACCTTTATTATACTGTACAAGTTAGAAGTTTATTTTGTAAAAAATAAAAAGCATATGATTCAGATATGTTTTGAGACATCTCAGCAGATGGCTTTCAAAAAAAAGGAATTGATTTATATATATTTTTTAGATTTCTTTCATATGGTTTATTTCAACCATCAGGAAATTCTTAAGATGAAAACAATACTTTTTTAAAGTATATCTTGGGAAAAACCCTTAAGAATCCCCATTACAAAGATTTACTGTAGATTTCAATAAAACCAAATCCCTCAAGGGTGTTTAAGTACCTCTTGATTGATTGAAGATGGAATGATAACATATGTTGATGTTAGCTTTGGCATGTAAAAACTGATATGTGATGTGTCCATTGAGGTAGAAAATTAACAACTCACTTGTGGTTATTTAATCATTAATGTATAAATACAAAATCCAGATGTAGAGTTTATAAAAAAAAGAAATACATTATTCTTTTGTGAATAACTTACTTTGAGAAAACACTTAGCTGGTTACCTTGTCAGACATGCCCCAATGAAGAGATTAACCCTGTTCTGCATGGTTTTTTTATGAATAATTTTGTATTTAAGAATTGTTGAAAATTGGCAGTTCAAATGTTATCCAGATTTTTGCTTAAGCCTTTAACTGTTGTCATATGCAATAGTTTGTTATATCGTGCTAAGGATAGTGTACTTTATTTAATATTTGCTATTTTAAGTATTTTCTATAAATTCATGTAGGTTTGTTTATATAAATATTGCAGTATTTTATATCAAAACAAACACGTAGATAATTGGAGGGCTTCTCACGTTACGCTTTATGAATAAATACAAACAACCACATACAAGTTTAAATGTGTTTAAGCAGAAACCCACCTACTGTAACACACCTCTAGAATGCTGTTGACAAACATTATAAGATTAACAGGGTGCAAAGGAAATCATAATGTCATAATGCAGCTGATGTTATGGTAAATCTATGCCTTTTCATTTTCTGAACAGAACCTTACATGATCCCCAGTTGGCAGATACAGGTCGACATCTCAATGACAATGCATACAGTGCGTGTCAAAGGTTTCGAGTAACAGGTTTACCTTTATGCATCAGTGGTAAATATAGCAACTGAAAATGGCTGATTATGCACATGTTTATTCAGTATCACTCAAAATGATTTATTTAATATACAGCACATAGCCTAGGACAATGTTACTAGGGACGGTTGTATGTTTTGCGTTGTCTGTGTGATAGATTCACCACTCGTGGCCAGCATGTTTGAGTAGCTGCTCTTTTCCAACTGTGGGCATTGCATGGACATTTTCACAGATATAAGACTTTCAGGAGGCTTCATGTGGGTATCAACAATCAAGACAATTCCAGATTCAGTATTAGAAAATGTTACTTCAATCAGGGTCCAAAAATGCAGCTGTTGAACAGTAATTCAGACTGTTCTACACTGCAAATAAAACAAAGCACAAGCCACTTGCTTTCTTGTCGAGAGCAGAAGTGAGTTACTCAAAAACGTTCCCCCCAAGGAACACCTCTGCTTTATTTTTAGTACCTTCAAAGGTTCATATTAGTTTATTTCTAATACTATTACATGACATTTTGATCTAAATCAGGGGTGTCAAACTCAGTTCCTGGAGGGCCGCAGTGTCTTCTGGCTTTCGTTCCTCCCGATCTCTCAATTACTTAATTGATCTAATTATTTGATTAACTGGACACATTTAACACTTCTCTTCAGGCCTCAAAATGTTTCATAGGTAGTGTACCTTGAATCAAGTGCATTTTTAAAACTATCAACTGTAAAAGACCTTGAAAAATATTAAATATGTCAAGTTCAACAAATAATTAGATCAATTATGTTAATTGAGGGCTTAAGTTGGAATGAAAACCAGAACACCCCGCGGCCCTCGAGGACTGGAGTTTGACACCCCTGATCTAAATGTTACATGTTTTTTTTTTTTTTAATGTTCTAATTATTTAACTTTTACAGTTTGTAACATTTATAGGTTATATTTAAATGGCAAACACAGACAAGGTCATCCATCATTGAAAGACACATTCTTTAAAGAGAACAAATAATCTGAAGTTTCAGTTGGGTTGTCTCAGAGGGCTTTGAAACTTTGACTTCTATGAATTTCATTGAAGCCACTCATTTGCAAGACACAATAGCTCAAGATACCATGTACACATGTGCACTGATAGATTCATGTAGAACATAGCAGCAGAGTGTATCAGAGCATAAGAGAAAGTGAACGGCAGCCTTTTCTAACATCCCATCTCCTTTGTTTTGCCAAAAACAACAGTACTGTATTTTATATTTCAGTGGTTGTGAAATACTTTAAAATACACCAGGTTGTTTTGTAATTTTGTAACTAAAGCAAAATATTCCTTGTGAATATTCCAGTGGCCAACTGTCTCCTAATTGGCTAATGGAGTCAAATGACCCCACAATCCCACACGACAACCCTCATTTGGAGTCAATGGATTTTTGTGGTGACCCCTCCTCAACCCCATCCTGCTGCATGATACTGAAAGGCCTATAAGACTGTTACCTTGTTCTCCAAAACACTGGTGTTCTAGTCAAATGTTCAGTCCCTGTCACATTATGTCTGAGCGAGCCCAACTGAATTGAGGTTTGACACAGCGTTCAATGTTATGCAGCTTCACAATCACTCTGCAAAAAACACACTTATTCAAAATAACCTTAACAGTATTCAGAGACTTCAGGAATTCAGTCTAACCAATTCAATAGCCACAGAGATGGAGAAGGCCACAACCACTCCAGCATAACATAATACACATTCACAGCTGCTGTTGTGCTTAAGTGATGCATTTTCAAAGGAGTACAGCATTATAAAGGATGTGCAATCGGATAAGAAAATGTCAGATTTAACCACACTCTGACAGAATTCTGTTCTGATAGGTAAGTGGGGCACTGCAATATTGCCATTGAGTTAGAGCTGGATGATACAAGGATACATTTGAATGTCACAATGGCCTTTACAAGAAGCTTGCAGAGCACACAAGTGGAAAAAAAACAGACAACTGGCTATAAGGATGTTAAACAGACACAAATCAAAACAAACAGAATACATCTCAAAACGGAGAAAGGAATGATTGAAACATTTGAATAGGAGGACAGCTGCTGCTGATTTGAGCTCCTGCCTTTCTCTCCTGTGGCATTCACCCAGCTATCTACTACAAATCCAACATCATTTACTTACAGGTTTTATAGATATGGGTTTTGATTTGATGTAGAGGTATCTAAGTGGTAGAAGAGATAGGGAGAGGCCCTTTGCTTTTTCCACATGATTTATTATTTATGTATGCCAGAAGTGAAAAGTGAAATTTACCGTTAGATCTCAAAATGTCTATCTGGATCTCTGGAAATTGATTTTTAGTAATTTATGAAATGCTGAAGATATGTATTCTGTCTGGAATTCATAAACTGGGAGGCACTGCTGTTACTTTGTCAGTGGTTCTCTGCGGTATCACCATCTGAAAATACGATGATGTGAAAGAAACGTTATACTGTGTAGTTTAGGTCCTTTAGATTAAGAATGAAAAATGACTTTCTGCATTCTTTGTATTTGATTTCTGAAATCACTGGGCCACATAATGCACAATGTGACCAGATCAAAGACCACCCCATAACCTATGTTAAAGGTTGTAAGACGTGCAGAATCCAGTATGATCAATCTGAAATGTCTTAAGGTTAGGTAGTGATCAAATTACAAATTACTCAGCATAACTCACCAGGTTCAAGGCTTGGTATACACGAGTTCCCTTTTCTCTCTGGAGACACTGAGGTTTTGATCATAAGAGAGATTTACTTTATAGTATCTACCTTTTCCTATTATGTTTTTACATGTTTTTAAAGTTACTAAGGCTTCATTCAAAATACAGTCCCTGCTTCATCATCTTGTATCGTGTAAGTGGTAAGCAAAAGCATCTTTATCTGCTTAATATGTCATTTAATATTTTATTATGTGTGTTCTCTATAATGTTTGATTTTTTTCTTCTGCTTAGATCATTATTTGCCGTGCTTACCACATAACTCCTCAATGTGGGTTTTTATTAAATGAGGTAGTTAACCAGAATAGAATGCTTTATAAACTTAAATTAAGATGTTATGTATTTATCTAAATGACTAAGTACACAGGCACATGTGACTTGATATCCTGGCAATAGTACTGTTGTTTCTTACCTGAAATGTGTTTATACCTGAAATCTGGTTTCAGCTCTGTTATGCTGGTTTCATAAATTCACAATAAGCTACATTAGACCACCAATGCCTGCAGTGAATAACTAACATATGAAGGCACACTGGCTCTGTAACTGCTTTTTTGCTTTTTAGCCAGGCATTTCCATCTCCAGCCCTGTCTGACATTGACAGAAATAATAATTTCTTAAAATTAGCTCCCTTTTGGAAAGTTCAAAGCTCATGTTTCATTATTCATAAGATCTGTCTTTGAAAGCCAGGTTTGCTGGAACCTTTAATTTCAGAGTTCATTAAACACTAAACCCGGTGTGTGTGTGTGTGTGTCCTTGTGTGTGTGTCTATATATATATATACATTTTTGTGATTGTCATAGGTTGGCTTGAGTGGTGGTGTCAGACCCGGAAGAAACACACACAGCACTGTGAGGTGAAATCATGGAGACGCTTGCTTGCACCGGTTTATTGCAAATAAAAAGTTTAACAGACAAAAACACTTTGTAAAAGAAAATGGCACGTTGGCCAAAACAGACAGAACAGACCAAACGAACAGACACTAACAAACAGGGGACGAACACTAAACAAACAAGTACTGTGCTGGTCCTGGCTATTATTTATTTTAATCTAACTTAATTCTCCTCACTCTCTCCCGTTCTTTCACCCTGAACACACAACCCTGAGTGAGTGAAACACTGCATCTTTTACGCAGGTGTACCGAGACTCGATTGCTAATCAATCATTCAATTTGGAATCTCGGTACATCTGCACGTGAGGGTCTCACCCGCAATGATGCAAAAAGCCAATTAACACCGGTGCTGAGTACGGTCTATTTGGGTTTCCGGCTGGATTCCCTTCCAATGCGAGCCTACCTGTCGGACAACAGGGTAGCTGCTATTCGCAACTGCCTGGCCCTGTTTCAACCAGGGTTCACAGTACAATTAGTGTTGTGCCAGAAACTACTGGGTCTTATGGCCACAGAGTCCTCAGCCATTCAACTGGGGTTATTTCACATACGCCCGCTTCAAGTGTGGCTCAATGCCTTTCGGCTACACCCCAAGTGCGACAGACACCGTCGGCTGACAGTGTCTCGTCTGTGCTGGAATGCGCTACGCTGGTAGAGGCAAGCCCCTCACCTGAGTGAAGGCCTTAGGATGGGAGTCATTTACAAATGTCAAGTGGTGACGACAGACGCATCCAACTCCGGTAGGGGGGTGGTCTGGGCAGGCAGAGGAGTCTGCGGATCCATGGCCAGGCCGCTGGATGTCCCTGCACATAAATGCGCTAGAGCTGAGAGCAGTCCACCTCACGCTGCAACATCTCCCTGTGCTCCGCAACAAACATGTCCTTGTCCGCATTGCCAACATGTCAGTGGTTACGTACATGAACCACCAGGGAGGGCTTTGGCCCCCGGGGTTACACCGCATAGGGCTTCTTCCACAACAGCGTTGTATGCCTATGTGACAGGGATGGCTGGGCGGTGACGTCACGGCAGAAGCAGGAAGGGAAACTGACACCAGGGAGTACTGCAGTTAAAGGGGCTTGCACCGTTTTTGTTTTTTTTCCACAACAAAAATAAAATAAATATTTGAACAAAAAACACTTGCTCACAGAGCAAAATAAAACAAGTAAACAAAACAAATCTCGAACACAAAATAAATAAAACACAGGTCAGGCTGGGCAGATTGCCTTCACTGTTCCTATGTTTTTTTTAAGTTTCGTTTTTCTCTTTCTCTATCTCCTCGCTCTCTACGCTCCTCTCGTACACCCACCTCGAGCGCAGAGAGCTGCAGGCTTATATACCGTGGCCGAGGGGTTTAACTGGCTAGTAATTATCCTATTACCCCTCGGCCACAATCTGCACGAGTTTATTAAAGTGCTGTGGATGGGGCTACCCATCCACGCTAAACAAAACAAACAAATCGGCTACGCCGTCCTAAATACATAAATAACAAAATACGCTGCACTTCGCCGTCATAAATAATAAATACAATAAAATACGATAATAATAATAATAATAATAATATACAAAATAACACGGGGGCGGAGGGGGAAAACCCAGTTCTAAAAATAAATAAACAAAACAATGTACAGGGCTCGCTACCGCCCTGCTACAGCCTATAAATGGAAATATAAACCGATGCATGGCCAGAGGCCATTAGCATTGCCCTATAGCATTGCCCTATAGCAGTTATATGACAGTTTCTGCAAGATCTACTAGAGGTGGGTAAATCCCCCTCTGCATTGAAAGTGTACCTAGCAGCCATATCTGCTTACCATATTCCCATCGACTCAGTATCCCCGGACGCTCATATTCTGGCGACCTGTTTTCTAAAGGGTGCTCGGCGGTTACGTCCTCCTATAAAAGACGTCCTCACTGAATGGAGTCTAGACGTGATACTGGAGGCTCTCACTAAGGCCCCATTTGAGCCCATACATACCATAGAGCTGAAATATATCTCTATGAAGACAGCCATAGACAGCCATATGTTAGCTATCACGTCCTCTAAGAGGGTCAGTGAGCTACAGGCACTGTCCGTGCACAGTTCCTGTATGCGCGTTTGGGACGATGGAAAAAAGGTTCCCTGAAAGAGAAGATGACCGCCAGCCTTGTGAGGTCGCATCACTCGCATTCGCGGGTTCAATGCAAAAGAGGCTGAGATCTCCATGCAATAACTATTTATTACCTCGGTGAGGTGGGACAGAGGACGTCACTCCGTGGAGGGGCCTATCGGCAGGTTTGATATAAAATGCTCAGCGAATAACAAGCAGGCATATCCCAAAAGTATTCAATTTGGCGGTCATCTTCTCTTTCAGGGAACTGGGGTTACATTTGTAACCTATGATTATCCAGGCTGCATGCCTAGCAAAGCCCAATTCATACTGAGGTGTGCATTCGTCAAATCTGGCAAATGGCTAAAATGAATCCTGATCCTTTCTTTTCTTAAGGGGTTACTTTGCAATTGTCATAAGGGTAACACACGTACCCATGACAGTGACCACAGGGGCATGATTTTAGGGCAGTGTGCCAGAGCAGGGCAGAGTATATGGAATAGTTGGATGTGAGCCACAGATAAGAGCACTGATTGCCAGAGCTGATTTATTCTGCCTGGAGCCCACAGCCGGCATGGAAAACTGTAGCAAGTGCTTCTTCAGCATTGCAAAGATTTAACATGAACTTAAAGTCCTTCATTTCGACCAGAATAATGTCAAAATCAATAATACTGAAAGAGATATTGTTAATAATTTAGCATTTAACTTGTGTGCAGGTACCGTATTACAATCACACACATCTTTTACATTAAAATTTTTTACATCTAAGCCGATCAATACTGTGGCTTCAGTCTTACATTTCCACATACTGTTGCTGTGTTGCTGTTCAATATCTTTTTCAACCTAATCACAATTATTTTTATATTTTTATTCACAAATATTTTGTCATAAGTTCACTGAATAAGTAGTTCTAACCAACATATTCAAAATGTTCTTGTTAGCAGAAGCATTATAAACAATCTTTAATAAAGTTAATACAGCTAATAAGAAAGAAAAATGTTTTTAAAGAATTGCTAGCACAAAAACCAGTAGAAAGCAGTACCTGGTACAAGCCACGCCCCCAGGACCTGTGCCAATGTGCATTTTTATTTCTTAGGGTTAAAAATTATTTGAAAAAACACAAACATGTGTAACTATGTTTCTATATGGAAATTAACCAAAAAACGGAACCCCAGACATTGAGTTAAAACATTTTTTTCTTACCAATAAATAATGACCTCACTTATAATAACTGTAGTCTACTGTACATTTTAGATTTCAAGGTGGGGGCTTTAGCCAAAGCTCAGGAGAAGTAAATCAATGTCTATAAAAATTAAGGACTGTGGTGCATTTTATTAAATAGTTATGTGTGTTTGACTTTATTGAAAACAAATATAAATTGATTAATGTTGGCTATGCAACCCAGTCTGATAAATTGGCTGAAGCACGTTAGGTTGTATGAAAAATAAATGAGGCAGGCTAAAGGTGATTATATTGCTAGGTATAAGAGACGTGTAGTTGTTACAAAGAGCGATGTAAAATTTGAACTAAGCAATCTGTTTTTAAACCTGTTACATTATTTAGAATGAATACTGTAATTGGTTAAAAGTCATAGACCCTTCCTCATAAGTTTTCAATAAGCCTAAAGTGGTGAGGAGAAACATTATATATATTTTTTTATAGCTTAGAAATCTGTCAAATCATTCTGTATATGTTTTAAGGGTTAGTATGTGATGCATTGCTGGTAATAATAAGTCTATTGCGAAAGAAGGGCTACATTTTTTTATTTAAATTTTACGCTATGTAGGACTGTTTTATATTTTGTTGACTGCTGTGTTTCTAGTCAAATCTTCTTGTAATAACAACCGAATACTTAAAATAATCTCAGCACATCTGACGAACTCAACAGCTTTCTATAATGCCCCTTATCATTTTGCTGTAGCTCATTTAGTTTATCAGACTTCGACTCAGCAGAGGCCTACTCTTGTCATCATTTGATAAAATGCATCAGGTTCAGACACAACAGTATCACAGTATAGCTTGCATCATTTGTGTCAAAAACAAACTTATGAACTTAACAGTGCTTCAAGTTGACATGGGTTGTGTTTTTTTTTATTTTTCATTTAAAAAAAACATAAACTACTTGCAGAGTGATTTAAATTGCCACCACTGCCTGACTTGTCTGCTAACTTATGCACCTGCAAGTCATGACTAAAACTACACAAAAATGGGAAAAGGCTTTCTGGAACATAGCTATACTGTTGAGAGAAAACCTGTTATTATTTCTTAAAGCTGCACTTTAACACAAGCCAGGTCAATTGCTCCAGAAGGCCCACAGGCCAGGTTTATAAGGTGAAGGAATATTTTATGTATTAGCAACAAAAGACAGACTTGTACCTAATAAGCCTGCTCTTTCATGCTTATACAAAGTGCCACTTACAAAACAAGTCAAACACCATGTAAAAGATTGAATTTGCATCAGACTGGAATCCCTAAGGCCCAGACTCACTAAAGTTTAGCAAGAATGAGAAAAGGAAAAATATAAATCTGTAGAGCTTGGCAATTCATTTTGGAGATTTTTGGTTTTGTATAGAGTGCTTCACAGAATTTCATAAGATAAATCCATATAATACCCTGCGCACTCAACTTAATGAATCTGTCTTTAGAGCTTGCTTGTTCATGGCTCGCTTGTTTCACATTTTCTGGTCAATGATTGGCAGTGTGTCCAGAAGGGCAGTTTCTCAAAGAGTACCAAAGGACTGTCTGGCAGTCCTAAATTATTGATTTCCTGCTAGTATACACTGGCTGACCTGCCAATCAATGATCAAAACTGTAAGATGTCACACTGTGTGAGTAGGCAACATGTGATCTCAGGCTAACATCTAACTCATGTAATCAGGGTTACGAAACTGAAGAAGTCTACATTAAAAAAGCATGGTGACTATGTGCATGCATGTTAACCCTCTGTTATTTTATAGACTACTAGTCACATTCAAAATATCAGTCTAACGGTTTCTTTACAAATCAATATTAACACTTGTATATAGGAGTATAGCAGGACCGGTTAAATGGTCCATCCTGTTGAGTGGTTGTTTGTCCGTGACTGCTGTTTTGAAGTTGAGTTATTTTACCTAGGTCTATATTATGGTCTGTAGTGCTTAAAGAGAAAAAAGAACAATGCTAAAACAAAATAATTTACAGTAATAAAGGCAGACATGTTTGTATACTTGACTTACTTTAGTTTCTTATACAGTATATTTGAACTTTTCACTTAGGTGTCTCCACTTCAATTGAACCACCATGTCAAAACTTTGTCGAGCTTTCCTTTAGTGTAACAGAAGATCTTCTGTTGAGAAGCTATGAGTGAATATTAAATATGACCTGAATATGTGACCTGTTTTAAAGATAGAAAGAAAGCCATGGGCTTCTATTTAGAGACTAATGAGCAACCGGTTACATACTTCAAGTGACTGATATTAAAGTACAGTAGTTACTCTAGAAGAGGAAAAAAATCTTAAAGAAAGATTGGTAAAGTGATGTTTGCTCCCAAAACCACATATTTGATAGTACCCTTGAACTATCTGAATATGAATTTCTTTGGAGTGCCTTGTTTTTTCATGTGGGTATTACATGTGTATATTCTTCTCTGCTCACAGTGAATGTATCCAGCAAAGCAGAACTAGTGAATAGGGTTTTGGAAATGGTGTCACATACTTTTGTACTGGATGAACGAATACCAGCGAGTCACAATTTACAGAAAACGTTTTTACACATGTAGCACCTTCAATGTTTGGCTGGATTCATGCAAATGTATAGGATGCTAGTTTGAAAAAAAGAAAAGAAAAGAAAAAAAACAAACATTGTTCCTTGTTTTTTTTAATTTTTCATTGAAATGAGAATTCTGTATATAAAACACTTTAAAATGTCCATGGTTGAAATGTGACTGTTACAAATTCATGTTCGAGGTGAGGTTCAATTTGACTAAATGCTTTATTATTGCTTCATATTATTTCAATTATAATAACTTGTACAGTCTTGTTAATCCAAACCAATTGTTAATGGACCCTGTTTACTACATATTAGGGGTTTGTTTAGAGTAATGATTGTAATTTGTACCATACTAGAAATATCGTCTTTCATCTAAAACCAATTTGTCTAAAAATACAGACACATGTAAATGTTTTACATACTGAAATTGAAGTTTGTTCATTAATGCTGCTATCATCTCATTCTGATAGCATAGTTCAGATTATACAGTAGGTCAATTCCTGGGTTTGGATTTGTGAAAGTATACTGCACATTATTTTACTTAACACATTATTTTCTGACAAAAACGACTCAAATTAATATGAGCAAAACAATGATAAACTTCTATGATTTCAGAAAGCATTATGCGGCCGCATCAAAAAATCATAGCGGTGGTGTGTTAAGGCAAGATAAGACAGGGGTTTTCAACCTTTTTTTGAAACTGTACCCCTTCTACCTGGAGGTTTCAGCTCAAGTACACCTTTACAATTTTCGCTCAACGGAATGGTACCTCAGTTTCAATAAAATGGAGAATAATCTGATGAACACCCCCCCACCGTGTTCATCAGATTATGTTAACGTTTACGTTAACATTTACTTTTTGTGTGCCATTTAAAATGTTCTCAAGATAACACTATAATAACTGCTAACAATAATACACATTTTTATTAAAGCCAACATAAAAAATATCCAAAGGGATTCAGTATAACTTTTTGTCGCTTTGCACTCTGTAGACTTGTGTTTTCTTCCTTTGTTTGGCAAGTAAGTAATGTATCCCTTTCATCAAACACCGAAAACACATTCAACCCGCCGCTATTGCTGTTACTAAAATGCAGCCGTGCCTAATAAATAAAACAAAAACCGTCAAAGTATGAGTATAATGATTAATAATTATATTTACCGTTATTATTTATATTGTACTTCTAAAGTATGCAGAAAGATTGCGTTTCCCTGATTAGGAGGCTTGGTGGTCCAGTTGTTAGGGTTAGGAGCACACCTATTTTTTTGTAACTTTGATGGCCTTTTGATGGCCATTGGATGGCCTTTTGACAGCCTTTTTTAATTTTGACGGCCTTTTGTAAAAGTGTCGGCCTTTTTTAAAAATTGTGGGCCTTTTGACGTCATTTTTGTAAAAGTGATGGCCTTTTGATACCCGGCATACACAGCAATACCCAGCAAAGTTATACACTGATATTCTGATAGCACAGCAATTTAAATGAAGTTCATAAATGGTTGAGTTCCTCAAATACACAATAAAAAGTGATATTTATCGGGGATGCAGTTATATAGCAATACAGTGGTTTCGGCCATTTAAGGACAGGTACTGCATGGGAACCAAATAAGCTAGACACTCGAGCTTCTGGATTCATTATCTGCATGTCCTACATGTACTCTAGCAATTTTCAGCCTTCCAGCCCATTCACAGCTTGTTTGACACCCAATTTTACATGCCCGTTTGTGCATATTTGGTGCATACAATGCACAATGCTGTTTGTGAATCTTTGCAGGAATCATTCCAGAAACACTGGGACCAGTTAGAGACTTAGAGACTAATTGTCTGATACCACATCCATTAAATTGAGTTCTTAACCCTTTCTGTTGCTGAAAAACATTTAAAAAATGGCTATTTACAAGTATAGCGCAAGAGTGCATTTTCGTCCATCTAAGACAAGCTGCTCCTTGGGAACTAAAAGAGCAAGGCACTCGTGCTTCTGGATTCGTTATCTGCATGTACTACAAGTGCTCTGTAGCAATTTGCAAGCTGCTAAGTGGTTGCGTTCCTCAAATTTGCACTACAACATGATATTTTAAAGAATAGGGTATATAATGCTTTTTGTCACCTCTGCTCTCGCAAAACTTTCGATGCTCTGTGCTATGCTCTGATAAACTCAAGCTGATACTGTGATCACAAAACACTTTGAATGATTAAGATTTCCATTACATGAGAGTAGATGTTAAAACTTCATGCTGATTTGAACTTGGCTCTCGCCAAGATAAGCACCAACTAAGACGTAGCTTCACAGTAAACTAATGTGATCCATATGTGTCTCCATCCATTTGCGCTTCCTTCCATATGATGATGTAGATATCCTTCTGTCTGATGTTGATGGCTGAAGTGTAATGCTGGCTCAGGGATCAGCTTATTTTGCCTCCCTAAGCGCATCAGCACACACAACGGCTGCGATGCTGGCTCCGGGATCAACCAAAGTCGCGGTCTCCCAAGCGCATCAGCATGACAACCGTCTGGATTGAGCTAAGTAGGGTACATCTCTGGGGTCTTCAAGTGGGCACCTTCCATCCTCGGTGTTTGTCGACTAGCCCACGACACCTCAAGAGGGCTCGACGGTGATTCTGGCGTCCCAGCATCAACCCCTCCGTCCCCACTCAACTCAGCCCAGCTTACTTACCTGTATATCAGCCTTTCTTTCTTTCTATTGTGCTTGAGATCCCCAGCCAGAATCTTTCCGTCTCAACCACAGCCAGTTGCTGCTCCTCTCTGCTGCTTCAGATAAGTTCTTCACTGTGCGGCGCAACTCTTGGCCATTGAATCCGACATCTCTGAGAAACCGGGTTGTAGAGTGTGCCACAAATCCTCGACATCCCACTTCCACTGGGTAAACCCAGACTCTCCATCCTCGCTGTTCGCTTCAGTGGCTAGTTGAGCATACCGCAGTTTCTTCCTCTCATCGCCTCATCTACAGCATCCTCCCATGGCACTGTTAACTCCACCAGGTGAACAAGGCGTGCTGATCCAGACCACAAGACAATATCTGGTCGAAGGTTTGTGGTGGCAATCTCAGGTGGAAAAATAAGCCGTTGACCAACATCCGCCAGCATTTTCCAGTCTCTAGCAGCTTCCAGTTGTCCTGGGCAAGGATTGGTTTTAACACCTTTTCTTGGTGGTTGCTCTCCTGGGTGGAGGAATGTTGTCTTTTGTGTGTAATGTTTTGATGGAACAGGTGGCAACTTATTGGTCATGTTACGCTTGTCTTCCAATGCTAAGGCCAAACATCGCAGCACCTGGTCATGGCGCCAAGTAAACCGTCCTTGGCTAAGAGCCACCTTACATCCTGTCAAAATGTGCCTTAATGTTGCAGGTGATGAACACAAAGGACATGAGGATCCTCTCCTACCCAGAGGTTTAGGTTCTGTGGTGATGGGAGAACATCATATGTTGACCTTATAAGGAAACTGATCCTGCTCTGTTCCATTGACCATAGGTCTTGCCAGCCAATCTTGCGTTGTTCCACACTCTCCCATCTCATCCATTCTCCCTGCTTGCCCTGGGAAATGGCCTTTATACACCTCATCCTCTCCTCCTGCTTTTGCACCTCGTTGACTACAAGCTTCCTCCGTTGCGCTGGGGCTGCCTTGTGCCATGTAGGAGGAGCTGAACTGAGACCAAGACCCCTCTTCCATACTGAACTTGCCCCATGATATCACCAATTCGAAGGGCAGCCTTTGCATCCTCCACAGCTTTCTTTGCCACCCACTTTCTTCCAGTTTTCAACACAGGTGCTGCCTCCCTTACGCATTTGTCGGCGTGACTCTACTAATGTCATTTCCAGTCAGACCTTGGCGCACTTAAACTCCTCGGTTAAAGCGGAGACAGGTAGCTGCAGTATTCCTTTACCATAAAGTCCCACTCTGCTGAGGCAGCGTGGAACTCCCAACCATTTCCTGATGTGTGAACTGATTAAAGCTTCCAGCTTCTCTACTGTTGTCAAAGAAACCTCGTACACAGTCAGTGGCCACAGCAACCTTGGCAGTAGGCCAAACTGAAAGCACCAGAGTTTTAGTTTGCCTGGTAAAGCGCTGCTGTCTATGCTCTTCAACCCTTCCACAGCTTGTTGTCTAACTTCTCCCACACGAACTGTGTCCTTTAGATCCCGTCGTACCATCTCCCAAGGCTCTTCACTGGCTTCTCAGACACTGTTGGTATTGCCTCACCATTAATGAAGAACGTTTTATCTACTACTTTACCTTTAATTATAGAGATGCTCCTTGATTTAGTGGGCTTGAATTGCATTCGTGCCCATTCAATGTTATTGGTTAATTTGCCCAATAACCGATTAGTGCAGGCTACTGTTGTAGTCATGGTAGTCATGTCAACCATGTATGCTCGAATTGGTGGTAGTCGTATTCCAGAAGCCAAGCGCTCTCCTCCCACTACCCATTTTGATGCCCTAATGATTACTTCCATTGCCATGGTAAAAGCCAGTGGAGAAATGGTGCATCCTGCCATTATAACTTCTAGGCATTGCCATGTAGTGCTGAATTCTGATGTTGAAAAACTAAATTGCAAATCTCCAAAGTAGGCTTTGACTAGATTTGTTATTGTCATTGGTACACTGAAAAAATCAAATGCTGCCCAAAGAAGTTCATGTGGCACTGAACCATATGCATTAGCCAAATCCAGGAATGTCACATGGAGCTCCTTCCTCTCCTTTTTAGCTGATTGAATTTGTTGCCAGATCACATTGATGTGTTCTAAGCATCCTGGGAAACCTGGAATGCCCGCTTTTGTATTGAAGTGTCAATGAAGCAGTTCTTTAATAGGTAAGTTGACAATCTCTGAGCAATAATGCTGAAGAAAATCTTGCCTTCTACGTTTAATAAGGAAATAGGGCGAAACTGACTGATGCTGCTAGAATCTTTTCTTTAGGTATAAAGACTCCACCTGCTCGGCGCCATGCTCTTGGTACAACCTGTTTTTCCCATGCTACTTTCATCAGTTTCCACAGGATTCGTAGAACTCCTGAAGCACTCTTGTACACTCTGTACGGAACTCCATTAGGCCCTGGAGATGATGAAGCCCTTGCTTTTTCACAGCTTGCTCTACTTCTTTCCACTTAGGTGCACAGTCCTCCATTTGGTATTCTGGTGGATTGATAGGTGGGATGTCTGAAGGAATTGACATAGGCTCCTGCCTTTTTGAATCTGTATCGTTTCCTCCAAATATCTCTCCAACTCAAACTTAGATGCTTTTAGTGTGCCATTCTTCTCACTGGTGAATAACTTCTTTACAAATTTGAATGGGTCTTTATAAAAGTTAGTTCTGCATGCTCCTTCTTTTTGTAGCGTTTCCGTGGCTCAGCTCTGCGCAATGTTGCAAGCTTATGTTTTATGACCCTTTGTAAGAGATTGAGTCCTTCCTTCTGACTTTCTTCTGCTCTTCTCCATTGCTTCCTCAGCTGTCTCCTTTCTCTAACTAAGCGTTCAATCTCCTGCTGCCGTCTAGACTTTCCAGGAATAGTTTGTACTTTTTCCTTCCTTTTTCAACTCAAACCTCTCGCTTCCATATCGTAGATGATGTCCCCAAATTTATCCAGTTTCTTTTCAACTGTTCCATAACCTTTCCAATGCAAAGCAGAGATCTGTGTTTACTGTGTCCCATGCAGTTTCTCACAAGCTCTTGGCCATTTAACTCCAGGCTTATGCCCGTTGAGGTTCTTTTCTCTCTTACGCTGGTTTGACTGCCGGGTTCTACAAGGATCATTAGGTTCATCACTAACTGTGTCCATGCAAGTCCTCCTCACATCTATGACAGGGTGCTGATATCCTGCGAACTGTGGTTTGCTTCCTGTCGCTGGATTTCATTCAACTGACTTGACTGACTTCGTAAGAAGTACTGATCAATCTTGAGGCCCTTGTCCCTTCTCCCTCAAGCATTTCATTCTCCCTTGATGAATCTTCAAACCCTGACTGTTGTCGCCTTGCTCCAGCCGCAGACACAAACCTGGAGTTCCATGTCTTTGCTAACTGCAGATCTTGAACTAGTCTTTTGTGAAGTACTCTCCATACTCATATCCGTTTCCGTTCCTAAGTCCTTAACCGTGTTGTCCAACGTTGAGTCATCTTCGCCCGCTCTCGCAGACTCTAGGGGTATTTTCTGTTTAATTTCTTTGAAGCCTTGGGCGGGTGTCTCCAGCATCCTGTAAACAGAGCTGGATACTGCCGACAAGGGTAGCTAACCCTTGCCAGCCCCAATGGGGTCTCTTTCCTCCAGTCAGCTGTCTCTCCAGGCTGTCACGAGGTCTTTCCCTTGTTGCCAGCTGCACTATTCACAGCAGTCACTGGACGTATCCGTACTTAAATTGGTGCTTCTGTTGCATAAATACACTACAAAACGTGCACGTTTCAGGTCGGGGGGGGTCCTCCGGTCATACCCCATAAGTCCACAAATCCTGGGCCAACGAACTATCGAAATGTTTTGATGGTATATATACAAAAGACACAAACCACTAATACAGCGCTTTACTTCGAATCAATACAATGCTTCGTTGACATAGTACTGGAAGGAAGAATGCATTTACTGTTTGTCAAATGAAATTTTAAATGAATGTAAATTCATCTTTGTTCAATAAAATATTCATATGCATAGGCTTTGTGTGGAATGTTATTTTGTTGGTGACGTTTTAGGGGGCCGGGGGATGGGGAGTTTATTATTAGTTTAATTATTATAAAAAAATTGAGATTATAAAAAATTTGAGATGTTTTGCAGAAATAATTTGTAATAAAAATGATTTTCAAACCTTTGTCAAAGAAGTCTTGAATTCAATATTATTTCATTGTGATACATCAACAAAATAAATGTTTAAATATCAAATTGCTATACATACTATTATTGGTGTGATCCACAGTGGCTCTAGCAGCTAAGTGAAGCAAAGAAGAAGGTTTCTGTATGCAGAGATCCGAGTTCACGTCTATGAAATCTAAGGTACATATGTGTAATAGGCTATGATATTTTTTTTAAATAAAAATATATGTATGTATATGTAGAAATCTTTGCATTCAAGTATGTTTTACTGAAATGTAATAAACATATGTTGTTATGTTTCTCTGTATAGTTTGCACTTTAAAAACACAACAATTTGAACAAGGCTTTAATTGACTTGGGGTTCAGTTAGACAAGTTTGTTGTGTGCTTAAAATTAATCTTTAATAATCTAGCCATATGAGAGACATCGATGAAACACTGAACTAATGAGGGGCTTTAGGCGATTTAACTATGTTAGTGTGGGGCTTCAAATCATACACGGGGTTCAGTATCTCACTGAGGCTTCAAATCATTCACAGGCGGTCATTGAGGCTTCGGATCATTAACATGATTCACTGCTTCAGGTTATTCAAATGGCCACTGCTTCATATGAAGCAAACAAATGATGCAACCCGTCTCGAACCATATCAAGCAGTGTTAAATTGGTTCGCATGAAGCAACGCATCACGTGATCTGACTGAACCAGAATAAATACAATGCTTCGTTAAAATATATATTACTGGGCTCCCGAGTGGCGCATCCAGTAAAGGCGCTCCGCGCGGAGTGCAGGATGTGCCCTATAGCCTGGAGATCGCAGATTCGAATCCAGGCTATGTCACAGCCGACCGTGACCGGGAGTTCCTAGGGGCGGAGCACAATTGGCTGAGCGCTGCCGGGGAGGGAGGGCTTAGGTCGGCAGGGGAATCCCGTCTCACGGCGCGTGGCGACCCCTGTGGCCGATAGGGCGCCTGTGGCTCTGCAGTGGAGCCGCCATATCTGTGTTGTCCTCCGGCACTATAGGTCTGGTGGCATTGCTGTGGATCTGCAGTGCGAAAATGGCGGCTTGGCAGGAGCACGTTTGGAGGACGCGTGTTCCAGCCTCTGTTTCCAGTCGGCGGGGGTTGCGGCGGTGAGCCGAGGATACAGATAATAATTGGGCATACTAAATTGGGGAGAAAACCAGGGTAAAATAATTGGCGACGACTAAATTTAAAAATATATATATACATATATATATATTACTCCTGGAAAGAAGCGTTTATTCATTTATTATTATGGCTTTGTCAAATAACATTCAAATAAATGTCAATTTGTTAAATTAAAAAAAAAAAAAAATGCATAGGCTTACTATATCTGTGTGTGGGATGTTATTTTGTGTGGTAAGTTTTTATGGATAGTGGGGGAGGGTTAGGTTTTTTTGAATTACTTATGATGTTTTTCCAATGTTTGAAGAAATGTTGAAAAAAATACATTTTCAAAACTGCCTTTGACAAATAAGTTTGGGGTGAATTGAATATTACTGTATTTTATTAACAAAATAAAAGTATAAATATCAAATGGCTATACTAATGTGTGTTCTGAGGTCTCAATTATTATTGAATCCTTATTAACTAACAATTTGCATAGACCTTTTAAATTGTGTAGCTTATAAAAAGTTGAACATTTCAAGTTCCTTTTACAATTTCATACGTAACTTGAGATATCCAGCTTTTTTTAAAAAAAGTTGAGATTTGGCTAATTATTAGTTAAATGAATGGTTCAAATAAGTAATTGTCCTATTGGAACAAAAACCAGCAGGACAGGGGTACTCCAGGACCGGAGTTGAGAACCATTGCTTTAATTGACTTGTGGTTCAGTTACACTTCAAGTTTCTTGTATGTTTAATAGAATATAAAAAATCTGTCCATCTCAAACACATCTTTGAGACACTGAACTAATGATCCAATGTGCCATGCCTAATGAAATGCCTATGAGTTTTGGAGAGGGGCTTCAAGCGATTAGCTTTGTGCCCATGAGGCCAAGGTTCAGTGTCTTGTTGAGGCTTCAAATCATTTAGTAGGTTCATTGTGTCAATGATGCTTCAAATCATTCACAGGAGCAAGTGACTCATTGAGGCTTTGGATCATTCACATGATTCAGTGATTCACTAAGGCTTCAGGTGATACAAATGGTCATCTACTGCTTCACATGAAGCAAACAAGTGTTTTAATAATCCCCCTTATTCAGGTTTTGTAGAAGCAAACCAATCAACTGATTTGTAAAAGGAGTGCATCATTAATAAACTAGATAAATAGTGTGGTGTGTAGCACATGCATTGAGCTGGTTAAACGCCTTTCTTTAAGGTAGGGCACATCATTTTTACCTTGCAAGTATTATAATGGAAAAAAGGATTGTAAAATATTAAAACCTATTAGATTGTTTAGGATTTAAGGTAATCTGTAAAACAAAACTTCCATTGATAGGTAGATACAAAACATTCTGATATATTTCAGTATTATATGCTTAGAAATATTAAAAATGACAACAGGACTCTAAAACCTAATGTTACAATACCACCTACTTTATGTAACCCTGGAAATGTTTAAATCCTGATTGTTTCAATCAAAACTCTTTTTACAGTGTAGGTAGATCTGTTATTTTGCTCAGTTAAAAAAACACACACTATTAACCCTTTGTTAAATTATCTGTAGCATGTCTGAAGGAAGTAGAAGACATTCAAGAATTTGGGAATTTAACTTGTTTGCCATTAACAAGGTAACATGCTCTTTGTGTGCGGCTCTTCTGTCCTACACCAAGAACACCTCAGGGATGGTGCGACACTTGCAAGCAAAGCACACTGAACAGTATAATGTGCTTCAAGACAGTGGTAGTGCTACACCTTCTGCACATAATGTACATAATGTAATGTATGTGGTTTTGGATAAAATGGGCATTGATACACTAAGGAATACAAGACAGTAGTACAGGACAAGTAATAAGAGAGCAGTTAAGGGGCTTACATCAGTAAAACTCTGGTGCCAACAAAGGGATGTGAAGGTGGTTAAAACTGAAGAAATAAATGGCTGAATCAAAGTTTATTATTATTATTTTTTTTTTTTTCTTCGCCTATTCAGTAAGGGCCATGAGAAAAAAAAAAAAAAAACTGGATGATGTGCTGGTTGATATGATTACCAGGGACTGTCAGCCTTTCAGTGGTTGACGATGAAGGCTTCAGAAACTTTGTGCAGGTTATTGATCCTCAGTATACATTACCAAGCAGGAAGACTCTCAAGAACATGGTTACTTGTCAGTATACCATTCATAAACAAAAAGTAATGGAGGAGGTGCAGAGAGCTGACCATGTTTGCCTAACAACAGATATGTGGACATCTATAAACATTGAAGCTTACCTTGCAGTGACCTGTCACTTCATTTCTCACCAGCCCAAACCATCCAATTTTTTACTGGATATATCCCATTTTAAAAGAACCCATACATTTGGCCACATCTCTGAGTCCCCACTGCATTTGATGGACACTTGGAACCTCCGTGACAAGGTTACTGCCTTCATAACAGACAATGCAGCAAACATGGTTGCAGCAATTCGAAATATGAATATCTATCATTTACCATGTTTTGCACAAACATTGAACTTAATCGTGAAGAATGCCTTGCAGAATACCCCAGATCTGGCGCTTATCCGAGAGAAGGCACACACAATAGTTGGGTTCTTCAGATCAAGCTCAAATGCAAAGGAAAAGCTCTCAGAAGTCCAAATCCTGCTTAACAAACCTCAACAGAAGCTGGTGCAAGAGGTAGACACTCGGTGGAACAGCACCTATGAAATGTTTCTAAGGCTTGTGGAGCAAAATAATCCATTGCTGCAGCTGTTGCCACTTTACATGCAGATATAGTTCCCTTAAGCTCAGCTGAATGTGAAATTATGAATGAGTGTCTTAGGGTTTTAGAACCATTTCATACAGCAACCTTGGAACTATCGTCAGAAAAAAAGTGTTTCAGCTTCAAAAATCATTCCCCTGACAAGAATGCTTCAATGTGTGTTGTCACAGAAACGCACACTTCACCCTGCAGCTGAGGTTTTGACAGCACAGCTACAAGCAAATTGTTGCTGTGTGGTAGTGTGGAAACAGTTTGAATGCTTGGTCTCTGTACTCTGCTGGATCCACGTTTTAAAGTCCTTGCATTTGGAAACTCCACAAATGCACAGGTAGCTGTAAGACACCTGACAGCAGAATGTGCTGCTCTGATTACTGAACAAGAAGCCTCTGCCTCAGCCTCAGCCTCAACATCTGCCTCGGCATCAGCCTCAACATCCATCTCAACAAGCAGTCTTTGGGACATGTTTGACTTCAAGGTCAAAGAAACACAAAAAGTTCACTTCCAATGCCACTGTTGAAGTGCAGATGTACATTAGTGATGCTTACCTTGAGCGGTAGGCAGATCCAATCAATCACTGGTCTGTGAACTCAGTGACATATCCACATCTTTTTAAAATTGCAAAAAAATATTTAGCCATACCTGTAACATCTGTTCCTTGTGAACGCATTTTTCAAATCTGGGGAGCTAATTACCAAAAAAAGGAACAGACTAAAAGTAGTAGTCAGCATATCTTGTTTTGAATCACAACAAACCACTTATTAGCAACTAAAATATTTTTTCACATTTTTTTTTTTAAATGATGATTTTTTTTTTTTTAAATCAAAGTGTGAACATAATATACAGAATACATAATTTTTTCAAGGAGTTTTTGTTTATTTTTATATATAACTTGGCTATATACACACATATACATTTATAATGTAAATTTGATAATGGATTTCTTTTTTCAAATGAGTAACAAATGAAACATTTAGTAAAGTTCCTGTGTTTTTTTTTAATCACGATGCTGCGTCTTGTTTTTACTTTTTAACAAACATTTTAGTTGTATTTTTCAAACCAAAGAGCATAGCAGCGTATATGTACAAATGGAGCTAATATATTATTTAACATTGCATTTCAAATGCCGTTTTTTTAATACTTTACTATTATAAATTATTAGCAAATACGAAACTTTTAGTTCTGCATTACAGAAAATGTAATTACTTTTCTTATTTTAAACTAAAACATGGAGATGGCTACAAGCATACTTCATCACTGGGTATTCAAACCTGCAATTTAAAGCATCTGTAATTACACAACTCACTTGTTGCGCCACTGAAGAACTGGTTTACTGGTGATATATAAAATGTCATACTTAAGTTACAACACAAAGTACAGATGCCTTTTCTAAAGTAACGTGTTTTCGATTGTACAACAATTTTATATTTCAAGTAGCCTATAATAATTTATGGGTTTTTTTGTTGGATAATCAAATAACCAGATAACGGAGAAATTAAGTAAACAATGACACTGTAAAAGCATGCTTTACGGGTCTATCGTGTACATTAGGCTACAGATCATAATTTGAAATGCCTTCTACCAGGGAATAGCAGCCTGTGTGAAACTGAGTATATTCAATGATGCAGCTCTACCAATAGATGTCACTATGGAGCACGAAGCGCTTCAAGTTAACTAAATCATAATATACAAATACAAAATAACACAGGGGCGGAGGGGGAAACCCCATTCTAAAACCCCCTTGCCCTGTTACAGTGGCACACAATGGTTCTGTATAAACAACAATTGCACTAGAAGATATTTGAAAATGATCTGACAGTAATTTGTAGAGGTATGAATAGTGGTGGGAAAAGTGAAGCCTCTTGAACTACTGAACCCTCTGAACCATTTGCTTCATAAAACATTCACTGAGCCGAATCACTTGAAGCACTTCGTGCTCCATAGTGACATCTATTGGTAGAGCCGCATCATTGAATATACTCAGTTTCACATAGGCTGCTATTTCCTGGTAGAAGGCATTTGAAAATGAATTGTGAAGTTATACAAGATGATTACAAGATGAGAAAACAAAACAGGAAACAAAACTAACTAAGTTTGTATTTTGTGTTCGAGATTTGTTTTGTTTGAACTGAGTGAAAACAAAAGTTCAGACACAAAATACAAAATAATACAGGTCAGGCTGGGCAGTAGCCTTCACTGATCCTATACGTTTTTTTTTAGTTTCGTTTCCTGTTTCCGTTTCCATTTTCGCTCTCACTCTCTCCACTCTTGCTCCTAACACCCACCTTGAGTGCAGAGAGCTGCAGGCTTTATGCAGGTGACCATCTCCCGATTAGCAACAAATTAATCACTTAATTAATTCAGGAAATGGCCACCTTCTGCACAAGGTTTTTAAATTACCATGGATGGGAAGCCCATCCACACTACCAAACATTCGGCTACGCTGTCAATACAATAACTAAACACAACTCTCGTTGTCATATATCTATACATAAATACAAATATACAATAACAAAACATACGGCGCTTCACCGTCATCTAAATACAAATAAGTAAATCATAATATACAAATACAAAATAACACAGGGGCGGAGGGGGAAACCCCGTTCTAAAAATAAACAAAATCCATGGACAGGGCTCATTGCCCAGTTACAGCCACTTTGTTCAAAAGCTTGCTGACAAAACGTGCTGATTTATGAATTAGTATTGAAAGTTGTATCTGTGACCATACAATGAGAAACACAAACTAAGCGCTAGATTCACTAAACATTTAATGTAGCGTTGTATTCGTACAAAAGAGGGGTGTGGCAAGATGGCTTGTGGTGACGTCAGACCCGGAAGAAACACACAGTACTGTAAGTAAATGAAGCGCAGATGCACAGATTTATTAAACAAATAAATGATTTAGACAAAACCAAAGCACTGATACAAAACAAAAAGGCACGATGGCCAAAACAAACAAACAGACCTGCAACAAAACATGTATCGTACTGGGGTCGAACCAGCATATATAGCAATTCTTATTTATAGTTAGGTTTCACTCTACCTTCCAACTCGTTCCGCCTCTGAACATACTACCCTGCATGAGTGATTTGTGACTGCTTTTATGCAGCTGTAACGAGACTCGATTGCTAATTAATCATTCACTTGAATCTCGGCACAGTGCGCGTAAACTAATTGTGAAACATCCGTGCCCAACTACAAATATACATCTCAAATCCCCCGTGCTACACAACCCAAATTATACCCCGTGCACCAACATATACACACCAACAATAACACACTCCATACAACATAAAATACTAGGGGGAAATGATGGAAAAACACGTTGCCAGTATTTCAAATATAGCAAAACCAAAGGTGCACAAAGAAGTACTTGAATAAACACTTTGAATTATTTATTTAAATAATTTTAATTGGTTTGTTTTTTCCATTTACAAAAAAAAGAAAAACTGCCAACACAGCACTGTACCAAATGTTCTTTCCTTAATCTAAGTAATTTTATATTTTATAGCATATAAACAAATATTAACCCTTACTGTGTCTTTTGTTTCTTACTGTAGACCTCTCCACCTTGCTATTGCTTTCTGGAGAACTTCAATGTCTAACTTGCTGGACTCACTTAATATGTCTCTTGAACAACAGCCTTAAACCCATCTGAAAATGTCAGCAGTCTGAGGCTCAATGGAATTGTCTCAGCCTTATAATCAGACAGTAGTTTTATGAAGATGCAGCATATTTCTTTTTTCAGTATGAAGGGGAAATATTTTCTATATTTTCTATCCTTCTACCATTAAAAACTGTTTGCCTGTTGGCTGTTTTACAGCACAGCTGCATACACTACCAAGAAACCTTCATTTAAAAGTACACTGTACACTGCAGTAGAATGCCTCAAGAAGCATTAATATGCCTTTGACAGACACGGCTGCTATAAGAAAGTGCTTGTAACAGCAAATTTGTTCCTCAGATGAATCCACAATATCATTAATAATTCAGATTTAAAAAATGTACAAAACTAGCTGGTCGATTTTTACACAGAAGGTATCCTGTTGCTTTTTAAAACGATGGCTACATTATATGAATTGTTATGACACTGCTGCTGAAGGTAAGACCCACAGTTACAAAATAAAATACTGGATGCTAGCAACTATTTGTGTTGGCCAGAGAATTTTCACTTAAACAGATATTTCCATACATTTTGTTATGTTTTATTTTTTAATTATTAAGGCCTTATCAACTTTTTACATACAACTACATCTGCTCATTCAGTTTCCTCTCATGACCCACAGAGGAAAATCATGTCCCTTAAACATTCAAATTAAATTTAACCTCTCTCTTGCATGCTGTGAGTCTGACCATAGAAACACAAAATTAATCTTGTGAATATTCTTTTTCCAGCTAAGTATTTTGTTTAATTCAGTCCAATGTTGCATATTCAATCAATGTTGCATTTACAGTTATTATTATTTATTTCTTAGCAGATGCCCTTATCCAGGGCAACTTACAATTGTTACAAGATATCACTTTTATTTTTACATACAGTTACCCATTTATGCAGTTGGGTTTTTACTGGAGCAATCTAGGTAAAGCTCCTTGCTCAAGGGTACAGCCTATTTAAAAGCCGGTAACAAACTGCGCCGGCTGCCTATTGGCAGCCGGCGCACCAGCTGCCCAAAGGCAGCCGATGAAAAGATTCAGTTTGACACCCCCTAATCAAAAGGGGGTGCCAACAAAAACCGGCCAATTAACTAACCCAGTTTTTTCTCAGTAAATTAAACGTTCAAAACAAAGGGGGGGGTGGTACAGAGCACGCCACCCAGAGCCCACTGGTCGACAAAAGCCGTCATGTCGCCAGTGGACTCCGCGTCGGCGTGCTCTAACGCCACCCGGGAACGAAGGAGGGCCCTGAACATGGCCCCACAGTCAAAGAGACCCTCCCCGGTGATCTTACGCTTCCTGGTCTTGTAGATGGTAAGTTTGCCAAGAGCCAGGAGCAGATTCACCAGGAGGTCTCTCTTCTTGCTGGAGCCACGAACAGGGTGCCCAAAAATAAAAAGGGTGGGGGAAAAATGCAGCCAGAACTGCAGCAGGAGGTTCTTTAGGAACAAAAAGAACGGCTGCAGCATGGTGCAAAGGATGAGAATGTGGAACACCGACTCGGACTGACCGCAGAAAGGGCATGCGGGGTCCGAGTCGGTGAAGTGACGCAGGACCTCTCCTGATGCGAGCGCTCCGTGTAGCACCCTCCATCCCAGGTCCCCAGCACCTCTGGGGACCAGCGGGGAGTACAGAGCCTCCCACTGGGGACTCTCGCCCTCCGGGGTTGGAGGGCTCCCATAGCGGTGTCTCGGTGGGAGGCGAGGCGAGGAAGTGGAGGTGTGGAGCACCATCACGTACAGGGTCCTCCTCGACACGGAACGAAGGGGTCGAGGAGAACTGCGAGATCCTGCTCAGGTGATTCTCGAGGGAGGCTGAGGGGAGCCCTATCCTTTGGTTTTATCAGCAGGACCGGAGAGCCGGGGTAGGGAGGGACGATGGCTCCCGGTCCTGAGGACCCCTCGAGGTACCTGACAGAGTCTGGGTGCAAAGCTGCTTTGCACTCCCGGATCGCTTCGGCGGGCCGTTCTGAGGGTCCCCGAGTCGCCCTGGCGACCAGCGACTCGGGAGTCAGCCACGCCCGGCGTTGGTGATCCAGGAGATCCCAGACTCTGGTCACCTTGGCCGAGATCAACAGGCTCCGCACCGCGAAGTTCCAACGCCTGCGCACCTAGATGGGGGTTGTGCAGCAGGGGCTCCAGAAGGAATCTCTCCCCTCGGTCGGAACCGCGTCTCGGCCGATGTCGAACATGCTCGGGTCTTGAGCAGGTCCCTGTAAAGACCGGCAGCTCGGGGAGACGGATCCCCGGGAGGTCGAGCCAGAACAGCTGCCGGTCGTAGCCCCAGCCGCGCAGCTGGCGCAGGAGGAGGGAGGCCAGCGCGCACCACTGCGGGGCCGGGTCTGCGTACAGGTATCTCTGCAGGGTCTGGAGGCGGAAGGTGTGCACCTGAGTCCTGATGCACACCAACCCTTGCCCTCCCTCGGCCAGAGGGAGGCTCAGCACCCCCGCAGAGACCCAGTGCTTTCCGGCCCAGAAGAAGTCCGTCAGCTTCCTCTGGACCCTGGCCATAAACTCAGGGGGCGGGCTCAGGACGGTGAGTCGATGCCAGAGCATCGACGCCACCAGCTGGTTGATGACCAGAGCCCTGCCCCTGAAGGAAAGCACTTTCAGCAGACCCGACCACGACCTCAGTCTCGCAGCAACCTTGTCCTCCAACTCCACCCAGTTGGCTGCGACCGAGGTCTCCAGCGGGCTCAGGTGGACTCCCAGGTATTTGAAGCTGTCCGCTCCACTGGAATTGCTGGAGCGCGGCAGGGAAGGAGTCCACCCGCCAGGGGCCTACTAACAACCCGGAGCATTTGGTCCAGTTGATCCTGGCAGAGGGCGCGCAGAGTAAGCGCTCTGGCAGCTCCGCATCCTCTCCAGATCGACCGGATCGGAGGCCACTAGGAGCACGTCGTCGGCGTAAGCCGACAGGACCACCTCGTGTCCGGCGCCGGCGCCATCCCGTGAGCCTCCTGCGAAGGAGGCAGAGGAAGGGCTCGATGCACAGCGCGTACAGTTGTCCGGACAGAGGGCAGCCTTGACGTACTCCTCTCCTGAACGCGAGGGGCGGTCAGGGACCAGTTCACCTTCAAAAGGCACTCGGCAGGGCGTGAGCATCCGGAACAGGCCGACGAAACGCGGCCCGAATCCGAACGCTCGCAGGGTTCCGAAGAGATACTCGTGATCCACCCGGTCGAACGCCTTCTCCTGATCCAGCGACAGGAAGGCGACCGACCGACCGGTCCTCCTGCAGTAGTGCAGCAGGTCCCGAACCAGGAAGATGTTGTCGAAGATCGTCCGGTTCGGGACCGTGTAGGACTGGTCGGGGTGGACCACGTCTGCCAGCACGGACTTGAGCCTCCGGGAGGCGGCCTTGGCCACGATTTTGTAGTCCGTGCACAGCAGCGAGACCGGGCGCCAGTTCTTAAGGCAGCGGAGATCCCCTTCTTGGGCAGCAGCGTGATCACCGCCGCCTCATCGAAGGGCATCTCCCGGTCTCGTGAGGCTTCCGCCAGGACCGCGCAAAGCGGGTCCCAGCAAGTCCCAGAACTTTCTGAAGAACTCCACAGTCAGCCCGTCGATGCCCGGCGATTTGTTGTAGGGCATCAGACTAAGAGCGTCAGAGAGCTCGGCCAGGGTCAGTCGGCCTCGAACTCTTCCCTGGCGCCCTCGCCGACCGTGGGAAGCCCGTCCCAAAGAACCCTGCAGCGTCGGAGTCGGCGGGATCCGGAGAGAAGAGGTCAGAGTAAAGGCTCTGGCCCGCTCGTTCACGCTCTCCGGATCCGTCAGAAGGGAGCCGTCGTCTGCCAGAAGGCAGGTGATGTTCCTGCGGTCTCCCTTCTTTTTCTCCAACGCGTAGAAGAAGTGTGAGCCGCGGTCCATCTCCCAAAGAAACTGGATCCGCGACGCAACGCGCCCGGGACCGCTGGAGCTGCAGGTCCCGCAGGGTGCTCTTCTTCTCTTCGTACGCGCTCTGCTCGAGTTGGTCCCCGCGAGCCAGGCGGCTCTCCAGATCGAGCAGCTCCCTTTCCAGCCGCTCGATCCGTGAGTCCCTCCGCCTGCTCGCGCCCTCGTGTACTCCTGACAGAAGATCTTGATCTGCGCTTTCCCCGTCCCACCACTGGCGCCACGTGGGAAGCGAGATCGTCGGCCGTGCCAGACCGTCCAAAGTCCCGGAACGACTGCTCAAAGCGCTCGTCCTCCAACAAGGCATTGTTCAAGTGCCAGTAGGCGGGCGTGCCCGACTGGCACCAGGGCCACCGCCACGGCCACCAGGTTGTGGTCCGTGAGCGGCGCCGGCCTTATGTCGGAGGAGCGAGCGCGGTGAGCGTGGCTCCTGGTGACGTAGAGCCTGTCGATCCGGGACTGAGACACCCGCCCTCCCTCACCCTGGTGAAGGTGAAGGCGGGGCGTCCGGTGATGCCAACGCCAGATGTCGACCAGAGAGAGCCGGCGGTCAGCTCTCTCAGTGCTGCCGACGAGAGGGTAGTGTTCTTGCCCCCACCCTGTCCGCGGCCTCGAGGGTGCAGTTGAAATCACCCCGAGGACCACGCACTCGTCGGCGCTGATGTTGTTCATATAGGTCGACATCTGGCGAAAGAACTGGACCCTCGCCGGACCCGTGGGCGGCGCGTACACGTTCACCAGGTGAACGATACTGTCGCCGTCCCGGATCCGGTGGTGTAACAGACGGCCCGGCACGACGTCTACCACATCGAGTACCGTGGGAAGAAAGGACCGGAGAACAGCGTCGCCACCCCACAAGAGGTGGCGGTGAGATGGCTGAACGACACTCTCCCCCACTCCAGAAGCCAGTTGGCTTCCGCCTCTGGGGTCGTGTGGGTTTCCTGCAGGAAGCACACAGAGTAACCCCCTTTTTTCAGGTAGGAGATTACCTGGGCCCTGCGGAAAGGGTCCCTACACCCGTTGACGTTCACAGTACCGATGTGATACATGATCCTCTGTCAGGAGTTGTCGGCGACGCTCACGGGAGATCCTGAGTTCTCCCGAAGCTCACCAACTGGTCGTGTAACTTGCGGGCCCGAATGTGCACGTTCGAGCCCGAAGTTTTGTTGGCGTGGCTGGCCCTGAGGAAGGACCTCACAGACTGTAAGATCCTCTGGAAGTCCCCCCATTTGTCCAGGGCCAGCATTACCTTGTCCCTGCGGTGGACAGTGGCCTCCAAGAATTCGTGGAGCTCCACCACAGGGATGTCTGGGAGAGAGCGGACGGAACCTCCGAGCCCACGCTGCCCGTGGACTCGGTATCCTCCTCCCTCTCCCTCAGCTCTCCATCGCCCCCTCGCGATGGTAAAGCACAACGCACTCCGGTTGGTGGGTGGCGCGTTGCGCCTTATCTTGAGCTTCACCGGTCCTCCCTGCCCCCACCCCAGGGGACGGCGGGAGAGACCGGCGGAGGGACCTCACGGGGACCGTCTGCACCCTGGACTTTGGGGCGCAGGCGGGCGCTCGGCGACGCCGCCGAGCCAGATGGTTTGGTCCCCGGTCTGGGTCCCTCCTTTGAGGTCCGAGGCACGGTCTCAGGCCCGTCCTCTTTCCTCGAAGGAAGGGGATCCACCCTCTCGGGTCCTTCCTCCTCCCCTAGAGAAAGGGGATACACCCTTCGGGTCCTTCCCTCCTCCGCATCAGTCACGGGACCGCCTCGGGCGATGGTTCCCCTGACGGACGCGCAAGGGCCGGAGCCCTCGCCGCCGCCGAAAGGGAAGCCCGAGGCGGTTGTTCTTCCGGGGCTCCTCCCGCACCCCTCGGTGACTGGAACCTCGACGCTGGGTCGGGACGGTTCTGGCCCGCTGCACTTCGGGAGGGGATCTACCTCGAGGGCACCACCTTCTGCCCTCTCTGGTTCTTCCCCTCCCTTCTGTGCTCCGGAGGCCATTGTAGGCGCGGGCTCTGCAGAGCCCACGTCTGCCTCAGGGGGTTTTCTTATCCCCTCCGCGGCAGCACGAGGGCCGGAACCCCGTCGCCGCAAGAGAGGGAAGCCTGAGGCAGCTCTTTTTCTGGGTGGGGGCTCTTCTCCCCCTCCGGCCCCTCGGCCGGGTCGCCTGCATGGGCTCCGCATTGTTCGCGGAGCCCACGCCTGCCTCGGGGCCGAGTCCGCCTCCTCCCGGAGACGGGAGCCAGAGGCAGCTCTTTTCTGGGAGGAGTTGTTCTTCCCCTCTGGCCCCTCGGCGGGTCGCCTGCATGGGCTCCGCTTTATCGCGGAGCCCATGCCTGCCTCGGGAGCTGGTTCCGCCGCCTCCTCGGCAACACAGGTTTCAGGACCCGTGTCGCTGTCGGAGGAAGGCGGTGCCCGAGGCAGCTGCTCTGATGGGGCCCCTCCTGCACCCCTCGGCGACCTCCTCTGCTGCCGCCCCTCGATGGTAGAGTCGGGGCGGTTTCCGAGGTCTCTTATTGACGGGAGGGATCTACCCGAAGGGCTCCTCCCTCTGCCCTCTCGGGTTCCTCCCTCCCCATTTGCCTCTCGGTGGGGCCTCTTCCATGGGCTCCGCTTCTTCTGGAGCCCCTGACCGCCTCGGGGATGGATCCTTCTCCCCTCTGTGGCATTACGAGGACCGGAGCCCTCGTTGCCGGTAGAGGGGACGCCGAGGCGGTCGCTTTGGTTTTGGGGGCCTTCTTCGCCCCGGGGACCCTCACCAGAGGCGGGGCGTGTGCACTTGCGTGCACGCGTGGAAGGCGCGCGCCTTCCTCTTCCCCTGATGCTGCCAGAGGCTGCCCCTGCCCTGTCGTGGCGACTCGGCAGCGCTTTTCTCCTCACCCTCTGTGGGGATGAGGTGTTTGTTTTACGTGCGGCTTTGCCGCCTGCCTGGGGGTGCCGTCGAGGAGTCCCTTTCAGGGACTCCCCTGACCCGCCGCCAGATGGTGCGGCGGTGGGCTTCGTCACCCCTGCTTGGCCTCCCGGTGGACCTGGCCGCCGCCTTCTTATTGCGGCGGGCAACCACGGTCCACTCGGCGGCCTTCTCCCCCCGCGCGCTTTCGGGAGGTGCGGAGGGTCCGGCCGCCTCGGGGCCTTCTCTCCCTTTCCCCGGATGTTATTGGGAGGGGGAGTGCTTTGCCCCCTCTGCGGGCTTCTTTGAAGGCCCGGGCGAGGTGGACTCGGAGGGGCGCGGTGCGGGCGCGGGTGGCTTTGCGCCCTGCTGGAGCTTGGGGCACCTCTTTTTCTGGTGCCCCAGCTCTCTGCAGTGGTAGCACCGCACCTCCTCCGAGGAATAAAAGATGACATAATTGGTCCCCTCGAAGGGGACCACAAAATTACCCTCCACGGTGTCCCTCCCCGCCAGGTGGATGGTCACCTGGCGTCGGAAGGACAGCACGTGGCGGAGGGGCTGGTCCTTGCACCCTAGGGGGATGGGGTGGATACCCGTTTTTAACTCCCCTAGGGCCTGAAGATGGGGCTTCAGGAGGTCGTCCTTCAAGAAAGGCGGGACGTTGGAAAGGACGACCCTGCTGCCCAACCCCTCCAAGGGTTCTATGGGGATATATAATCCCCGACGCGAGACCCTCTCGATAGCTGTGTGCGTGGCGGCCTCAAATTTTAGAAAGAAGACGGCTTTGCCGTACATCTTTGAGGCCGCCACGATGGTCGATGGTCCAACCACTTTGGCCATGGCTTTCACCATGGCCTCTATCGAGAGGGTGTCCTTCAATAGGCACCTGACCCCGTGCCTCCTGGTCATGTTTTTAAAGGGGGCTGCAGCCTCCCCTGCAGCCACCTTTGCCCATTTCTTGGGGGCATGTGGATCTTGCCCACTCATTATTTATTTATTTATTTATTTATTTATTTATTTGAAAAGAAACAAACAATAATTCAAAATAAAACAAACACAAATTGCACACCCCTGCACTCCAATAGTGCAGGGGCACACAGAACACAAAGTTTTTTTTTGTTTTTTTTTTAACAAAACAAAATTAGTTTATTTTTAATAATAATAAAATGAAAATAACCACCCCTGCACTCCAAAAGTGCAGGAGTAGTGAAATTAAAAATAAAACAAACAAACAAAAATTATTTATTTATTTTTAAAACAACAAAATAAAAATAAAACAATCAAAAACACAAAGGTTTTTTTTTTTTTTTTTTTTTTTCCCCCACAAACAAATGTATTTATTTATTAATAAATAAATAAATAAACACAAGTTCACACACCCCTGCACTCCAATAGTGCAGGGGTAAAAGAAAAATTCAAAAATAAATCAAAGTTTAAAACTAAAACAATCGTTTTAAACTTTAAAGAAAAATAAAAAATCAAACTAAGGGCAAACAAAGGAGCACACGGCCTGTGCTCCCTGCCTGCCCTTCCCCCACTCTGCACAAGGCAGAAGCAGGGGATTAAAACAAAAGGATTTTTAAAACAAAAACTAAAACAGTGTAGTGCTTTAAAATAATTTTAAAATAAACTAAAGAAAGTGCTCTTTAATAAAAAATTAAAAAGCAAATAAATGAAACTAGTTTAAATTAAGTAAAAATTAAAAGAAAAAACAAACAAAGGAAAAACCAAGCCAAAATGGCTGCCCTCCTACACTTGCAAACAATGCAAGTGTAGGAGAAACAAAAGAAAAAAGAGTGCTTTAAAACACTAAATAAAAGGTTTTTTTAACAAAAAAGGTGCCCTGCTGCTTTATTAATAAGATAAAGTAAAAAGATTTTGAAAATAAAATGCGTAAAACACTGTTTTTTAACTTTGAGCAGGAGCTCTCCTCTCACGCGTCTGCTCTCGCTCGAGGGTGCAGCCTATTTAAAGGTCGGTAAACAAACTGCGCCGCTGCCTATTGGCAGCGCACCAGCTGCCCAAAGGCAGCCGGTGAAAAGATTCAGTTTGGCACCCCTAATCAACAGGGGTGCCAACAAAACTGCCATTAACTAACCCAGTGGGTTTTTTTTTTTCCCTGTAAATTAAATGTTCAAAACAAAGGGGGGGGTGGTACAGAGCACGCCACCCAGAGCCCACTGGTCGACAAAAGCCGTCATGTCGCCAGTGGACTCCGCGTCGGCGTGCTCTAGCACCACCCGGGAGTGAAGGAGGGCCCTGAACATGGCCCCACAGTCAAAGAGACCCTCCCCGGTGATCTTACGCTTCCTGGTCTTGTAGATGGTAAGTTTGCCAAGAGCCAGGAGCAGATTCACCAGGAGGTCTCTCTTCTTGCTGGAGCCACGAACAGGGTGCCCAAAAATAAAAAGGGTGGGGGAAAAATGCAGCCAGAACTGCAGCAGGAGGTTCTTCAAGAACAAAAAGAACGGCTGCAGCCTGGCGCAAAGGAAGTAAATGTGGAACACCAACTCGGACTGACCGCAGAAAGGGCATGCGGGGTCTGAGTCGGTGAAGTGACGAGGACCTCTCCTGATGCGAAGGCCCGTGTAGCACCCTCCATCCCAGGTCCCCAGCACCTCTGGGGACCAGCGGGAGTACAAAGCCTCCCACTGGGGACTCTCGCCCTCCGGGGTTGGAGGGGCTCCCGCCAAGCGGTGTCTCGGTGGGAGACGAGGCGAGGAAGTGGAGGTGTGGAGCACCATCACGACAGGGTCCTCCTCGACACGGAACGAAGGGGGTCGAGGAGAACTGCGAGATCCTGCTCAGGTGATTCTCGAGGGGAGGCTGAGGGGGAGCCCTATCCTTTGGTTTTATCAGCAAGACCGGCGAGCCGGGGTAGGGAGGGACGATGGCTCCCCGGTCCTGAGGACCCCCTCGAGATACCTGACAGAGTCTGGGTGCAAAGCTGCTTTGCACTCCCGGATCGCTCGGCGGGCCGTTCTGAGGGTCCCCCGAGTCGCCCTGGCGACCAGCGACTCGGGAGTCAGCCACGCCGAGCGTTGGTGATCCAGGAGATCCCAGACTCTGGTCACCTGGGCCGAGATCAACAGGCTCCGCACCGCGGGGGATTCCAACGCCTGCGCACCTAGGTGGGGGTTGTGCAGCAGGGGCTCCAGAAGGAATTCCTCCCCCTCGGTCGGAACCGCGTCTCGGCCGATGTCGAACATGCTCCGGGTCTTGAGCAGGTCCCTGTAAAAGACCGGCAGCTCGGGGAGACGGATCCCCGGGAGGTCGAGCCAGAACAGCTGCCGGTCGTAGCCCAAGCGGTGCAGCTGGCGCAGGAGGAGGGAGGCCAGCGCGCACCACTGCGGGGCCGGGTCTGCGTACAGGTATCTCTGCAGGGTCTGGAGGCGGAAGGTGTGCACCTGAGTCCTGATGCACACCAACCCTTGCCCTCCCTCGGCCAGAGGGAGGCTCAGCACCCCCGCAGAGACCCAGTATAATATTATTATTTATTTCTTAGCAGACGCCCTTATCCAAGGCATCTTACAATTGTTACAAGATATCACATTATTTTTACATACAATTACCCATTTGTACAGTTGGATTTTTTCTGGAGCAATCTAGGTAAAGTACCTTGCTCAAGGGTACAACAGCAGTGTCCCCCACTGGGGATTGAACCCACAACCCTCCGGTCAAGAGTCCTGAGCCCTAACCCTACTCCACACTGCTGCCCTACAGTTATTTTCAACCATCTCACTGTTGATGCAATACAATAGCAACATTTTAACAGAACACCTGTCTCCTTGCTTTCATTTCACATTATTCACATTCTTCAATTAACTTCTTCCATTGTCTAAGCATTCTAGATTGCAGGCAGATAGATCCATCAAGCCTGGCCCAATTTGCCCTATAACGATGGTTTAATTATTTGGTTCATATCGGTTTTAAAAAGTACTAAGCTAATAATATTACCATAATAATATTCTGAATAATTAAAGACAAAACTATTAAAGATCAGGAAAGTTTTTAATCCAAGCTATTTAAGGTGTGCCCTTCCCTGAATAAAAAGTTTATAACATTCCATTAAACTTCATGCTGATTTGAACTCGGCTCTCGCCAAGATAAGCACCAACTAAGGCGTAGCTTTACAGTAAACTTATGTGATCCATCTGTGTCTCCATCCATTTGCGCTTCCTTCCATATGATGATGTAGATATCCTTCTGTCTGGTGTTAATGGCTGAAGTATAATGCTGGCTGCAGTTTATTGCCTCCCCAGCGCATCAGCATGACAACCGTCTGGATTGAGCTAAGTAAGGTACATCTCTGGGGTCTTCAAGTGGGCACCTTCCATCCTCGGTGTTTCGTCAACTAGCCCACGACACCTCAAGAGGGCTCGACGGTGATTATGGCGTCCCAGCATCACCCCCCTCTGTCCCCCACTCAACTCAACCCAGCTTACTTACCCGTAGATCAGCATTTATTTCTTTCTATTGTGCTTGAGATCCCCAGCCAGAATCCTTTCGTCTTAACCAGAGCCAGTTGCTGCTCCTCTCTGCTGCTTCAGATAAGTTCTTCACTGTGTGACGCAACTCTTGGCCACTGAATCCGACGTCTCTGAGAAACCGGGTTGTAGAGTGTGCCACAAATCCTTGACAACCCACCTCCACTGGGTAAACCCGGACTCTCCATCCTTGCTGTTCCGCTTCAGTGGCTACTTGAGCATATTCCTCTCATACGCCTCATCTACAGCAACCTCCCATGGCACTGTTAACTCTACCAGGTGAACAAGGCGTGCTGATCCAGACCACAAGACAATATCTGGTCGAAGGTTTGTGGTGGCAATCTCAGGTGGAAAAATAAGCCGTTGACCAACATCTGCCAGCATTTTCCAGTCTGTAGCAGCTTCCAGTTGTCCTGGGCGAGGATTGGTTTTAACACCTTTTCTTGGTGGTTGCTCTCCTGGGCGGAGGAATGTTGTCTTTTGTGTGTAATGTTTTGATGGAACAGGTGGCAACTTATTGGTCATGTTACGCTTGTCTTCCAATGCTAAGGCCAAACATCGCAGCACCTGGTCATGGCGCCAAGTAAACCGTCCTTGGCTAAGAGCCACCTTACATCCTGTCAAAATGTGCCTTAATGTTGCAGGTGATGAACACAAAGGACATGAGGGATCCTCTCCTACCCAGAGGTTTAGGTTCTGTGGTGATGGGAGAACATCATATGTTGACCTTATAAGGAAACTGATCCTGCTCTGTTCCATTGACCATAGGTCTTGCCAGCCAATCTTGCGTTGTTCCACACTCTCCCATCTCATCCATTCTCCCTGCTTGGCCTGGGAAATGGCCTTTATACACCTCATCCTCTCCTCCTGCTTTTGCACCTCATTGACTACCAGCTTCCTCCGTTGAGCTGGGGCTGCCTTGTGCCATGTAGGAGGAGCTGAACTGAGACCAAGACCCCCTCTTCCATGCTGAACTTGCCCCATGATATCACCAATTCGAAGGGCAGCCTTTGCATCCTCCACAGTTTTCTTTGCCGCCCACTTTTTTCCAGTTTTCAACACATTTGTCGCGTGACTCTACTAATGTCATTTCCAGTCTGAGCTTGGCGCACTTAAACTCCTCGGTTAGAGCGGAGACTGGTAGCTGCAGTATTCCTTTACCATAAAGTCCCACTCTGCTGAGGCAGCGTGGAACTCCCAACCATTTCCTGATGTATGAACTGATTAAAGCTTCCAGCTTCTCTACTGTTGTCAAAGAAACCTTGTACACAGTCAGTGGCCACAGCAACCTCGGCAGTAGACCAAACTGAAAGCACCAGAGTTTTAGTTTGCCTGGTAAAGCGCTGCTGTCTATGCTCTTCAACCCTTCCACTGCTTGTTGTCTAACTTCTCCCACACGAACTGTGTCCTTTAGATCCCTGTCGTACCATCTCCCAAGACTCTTCACTGGCTTCTCAGACACTGTTGGTATTGCCTCACCATTAATGAAGAACGTTTTATCTACTACTTTACCTTTAATTATAGAGATGCTCCTTGATTTAGTGGGCTTGAATTGCATTTGTGCCCATTCAATGTTATTGGTTAATTTGCCCAATAACCGATTAGTGCAGGCTACTGTTGTAGTCATGGTTGTCATGTCATCCATGTATGCTCGAATTGGTGGTCGTCGCATTCCAGAAGCCAAGCGCTCTCCTCCCACTACCCATTTTGATGCCGTAATGATTACTTCCATTGCCATGGTAAAAGCCAGTGGAGAAATGGTGCATCCTGCCATTATTCCAACTTCTAGGCATTGCCATGTAGTGCTGAATTCTGAAGCTGACAAACTAAATTAGAAATCTCCAAAGTAGGCTTTCACTAAATTTGTTATTGTCATTGGTACACTGAAAAAATCAAATGCAGCCCAAAGAAGTTCATGTGGCACTGAACCATATGCATTAGCCAAATCCAGGAATGTCACATGGAGATCCTTCCTCTCCTTTTTATCTGATTGAATTTGTTGCCAGATCACATTGATGTGTTCTAAGCATCCTGGGAAACCTGGAATGCCCGCTTTTTGTATTGAAGTGTCATTGAAGCAGTTCTTTAATAGGTAAGTTGACAATCTCTGAGCAATAATGCTGAAGAAAATCTTGCCTTCTACGTTTAATAGGGAAATAGGGTGAAACTGACTGATGCTTGTAGAATCTTTTTCTTTAGGTATAAAGACTCCACCTGCTCGGCGCCATGCTTTTGGTACAACCTGTTTTTCCCATGCCATCAATTTCCACAGGATTTGTAGAACTCCTGAAGCACTCTTGTACACACTGTACAGAACTCCATTAGGCCCTGGAGATGATGAAGCCCTTGCTTTTTTCACAGCTCGCTCTACTTCTTTCCACTTAGGTGCACAGTCCTCCATTTGGTATTCTGGTGGATTGATAGGTGGGATGTCTGAAGGAATTGACATAGGCTCCTGCCTTTTTGAATCTATATATATTTCCTCCAAATATCTCTCCAGCTCAAACTTAGATGCTTTTAGTGTATCATTCTTCTCACTGGTGAATAACTTCTTTACAAATTTCAATGGGTCTTTATAAAAGTTAGTTTTCACACGCTCCTTCTTTTTGTAGCGTTTCAGTAGGTGCTCAACTCTGCGCAATGTTGCAAGCTTATCTTTTATGACCCTTTGTAAGAGATTGAGTCCCTCCTTCTAACTTTGTTCTGGTCTTCTCCATTGCTTCCTCAGCTGTCTCCTTTCTCTAACTAAGTGTTCAATCTCCTGCTGCCGTCTAGACTTTCCAGGAATAGTTTGTACTTTTTCCTTCCTTTTTTCAACTCCAAACATCTCGCTTCCATATGCGTAGATGATGTCCCCAAATTTATCCAGCATCTTTTCAACTGTTCCACTTAACCTTTCCAATGCAAAGCAGAGATCTGTGTTTACTGTGTCCCATGCAGTTTTCTCACAAGCTTTTGGCTATTTAAGTCCAGGCTTGTGCCCGCTGAGGTTCTTTTCTCTCTTATGCTGGTTTGTCTGACCGGGTTCACAAGGATCATTAGGTTCATCACTAACTGTGTCCATGCAAGTCCTCCTCACATCGATGACAGGGGTGCTGATATCCTGCGAACTGTGGTTTGCTTCCTGTTGCTGGATTTCATTCGACTGACTTGACTGACTTTGTAAGAAGTACCGATTAATGCGAGGCCCTTGTCCCTTCTCCCTCAAGCATTTCATTCTCCCTTGATGAATCTTCAAACCCCTGACCGTTGTCGCCTTGCTCCAGCTGCAGACACAAACCTGGAGTTCCATGTCTTTGCTAACTGCAGATTTTGAACTAGTCTTTTGTGAAGTACTCTCCATACTCACTCATATCCGTTTCCGTTCCTAAGTCGTTAACCGTGTTGTCCAACGTTGAGTCATTTTCCGCTCCTGCTCTCGCAGACTCTAGGGGTATTTTTCTCTTTAATTTCTTAGAAGCCTTGAGCAGGTGTCTCCAGCATCCTGTAAACACAGAGCTGGATACTGCCGACAAGGGTAGCTAACCCTTGCCAGCCCAATTGGGTCTCTTTCCTCCTGTCAGCTGTCTCTCCAGGCTGTCACAAGGTCTTTCCCTTGTTGCCAGCTGCACTATTCACAGCAGTCACTGGACGTATCCAGATCTTCATGATTTCCATTACACGAGAGTAGATGTTAAAACTTCATGCTGATTTGAACTCGGCTCTCGCCAAGATAAGCTTTACAGTAAACTTATGTGATCCATCTGTGTCTCCATCCATTTGCGCTTCTTTCCATATGATGATGTAGATATCCTTCTGTCTGGTGTTGATGGCTGAATGTAATGCTGGCTCCAGGGATCAGTTTATTGCCTCCCTAGCGCATCAGCACACACAACGGCTGCGATGCTGGCTCCGGGGATCAACCACAGTGCGGTCTCCCCAGCGCAACAGCATGACAACCGTCTGGATTGAGCTAAGTAGGGTACATCTCTGGGGTCTTCAAGTATATACTGTATATATAAACACGGCTTGGAAAAATAACAGCCTCTGATTGGTTAAACAGCATCACATGACCGTGTGTATATATAGCGTATAGCACGGCTTGCATATTAATGAGCCGCTTTACACTGAATAAACCACTACGCACCACTACATTCTAAATTCCATGACAAACTGCCATTTTATTTGTTATTAGTCACAAAACCACATCCAAAAATGAGTGGCATTTCACCAATTTCCTTTAATATATTTGGGGAGGAAACTCCACATAACTGGTACAACCCCAACTTTGAGTGAAGACAGCAGTCCATCTGAAAAAAATAAATAAATAAAATAAGTGCACCAACAAGAGTAGACACATAACATTACATGAGGAACAGCTAAATGAAATAGAAGAAAAGAAAGATTGAAAAAAAACACACAAAAAACTATAGCATGAGCTGGTCAATGTACTTAAAGAAAAGAATATGGACATTCATTTTATGGAAATAAGTCAAAAAAATCTCAACAGCATAAAGGGAAATTTATGCCAGTGCAAGTTCAAATGGGGACCAGTATTCAGTCTCCAGTTTTATAACGCTGAGCTGGACTAAATACATATTTTAACAGTAGAGGTTTTAACATTTCTGCTGACAGCGGGTTTAAAACCAGCAGTAACGTATAACTGTCAGTCAGGAAAACTCTTAGAAAAGCAGGTAAAAACAAGGCCAGACACCTCCCCTCGAATTTCCGGCCTGGATTTGAAGTGTCTGCGGGAAACTGAGGTACTGTTCCCTTACACCACGGTCGGATTGGTGCGTAAAATCTGGTTCGATCATCAACTTAATCTGGCACGACTTGGACCCGAGGGTGTCCGACAACTAACAAAAACATATTTTGAGATCCAAATGGATGAAAACGTACTAGAATATGTGTGCCTTGCATATAACAAGTTCACAAACTGGGGGAACCTGTAAACAATGCAATCACTTAGACACATGCTCCTGTTTGAACTACAGCTCCCAGAATGCATACCAAACGGCTTGATAAGTGTTGTTTTGTTAGAACATGCCAATACTTTCACAAACACAGCAGACCAATTTTGCTAGTCAGTAAACACTAAAATAAAAAATGTGCCAGTCAGTAATACAAGGTGAATGAACATTTAAATATATACTGTGCACAGAGGCTCCAGAGCGCCACTTAATGCAAGGGCAGCAATGAATGAAGTTTAATAAAACTGAAGTTTGGGAGGAGGGACGGCACCTACACATTACATCATCTAACAGTAACCTATCAAAATATATAAATACCCATGTAACTCACCCTCTCTTGCGTTTAATTCATTCACATTCGTCATGGAAGCAATTCTATATCACTCTTCGGACGATGATCTCTTTGCCCTTTCACCAGAGCAGCGCCAACCTCAACTCCGGTTTCCCCTCAATCTCAGCCACGATCAATTGTCATCCCAACTTCATCTTTTTCGGCACTTCACCACACAACTACAAAACAGAAACCGGAGTCCCGGCTCTGCACAAATCCAGGATTCTTCAGCCCAGCCGCCTACTCCAGTGTGCCGCAGCTCTCGTCTCCCCTTTCGCAAAACAGCAGTTCCTGAGATCAAGAAATTGACTATTTCATAACTTTAAAAAACTGCCTCAATGAAAAGAACATTCCACTGCCTTCATCCTCTCGCAAAGAAAAATTATTTTCTCTCTACATCTTCAATCAACGCATCCTGATCCCAGTGACTCCAGTAATGACGTCATCATAAATCACCACTCTCTAGTAACTGGACATAGTACAGCCCCCTCAGTCGATGACAGCCTGGGCGCGGCCATTTTGGAGTACGTGATCCAGCAGTTCATTCTCCAGCCGCAATAAGACACGTGAGTCATTCCAATATCATCACATCCAATACTACTGCTGCTCCGGTCCTCTCAGACAATTGGTCCAGTTCCGTTAACATCCCAGCAGCCCTGTCCAGTATAGCAAAGTTATTATTATTATTTGTTTTATTGTTTATTTAGCAGACGCCTTTATCCAAGGCAAATTACAGAGACTAGGGTGTGTGAACTATGCATCAGCTGTAGAGTCACTTACAACAACGTCTCACCAAAAGACGGAGCACAAGGAGGTTAAGTGACTTGCTCAGGGTGACAAAATGAGTCAGTGAGTGAGTCGGGATTTGAACCGGGGACCTCATGGTTGCAAGCCCCTTTCTTTAACCACTGAATCACACAGACCCCTATGTATTATCAATACAACAAGCCGGAATAATTCAACCAGTGAATCTAGTAGGCGTCTAACAGGCCTTTGCAGACACCTCCCGGCCCCTAGGAACCCCAGTGTTTCAGGTGTCCATTCATCCAATGTGGGCATTCAGACGGCCCGCACAGTCAACAATACAGCCTCATCAATGGACTCGGATTTCCCCAAAATCCCACTTCACCAGTCATGGGTTGAAAGAGCCATGTCTCTCAACTCTGCAGCGGGCGTCCAGCAGGCCCCCACTGTTACTTTTCCTCTGAACACATTCTCCTTCACATTCACTCCGCCTCACCAATACCTTCCCGTGGGTGTCCAGCAGGCCCCCACAGGTTTCTCATCTTCCATTCAAACTTTCTTTCTTGCATGTCTTCCATGGGCGTCCTGCCCCCCCAGTCTGTCAGTCTCAGTCACCCTGTTCTCCTCCCACTGTATCTTCTGCTTTTTCTCTCAGTAGTATTGCCTTCCCCTGATAATGCTCTAATCTTCATTCCAAGGTCTGTCTCTCTCTCTTCGCCAGCAAATACTTTCAGATACAGATATCAATTTAGTCTTTGCTCATCAATTCACTAGATAACATCAGCAACAGAACAGTTGATTGTGGAGAACTCTCCGTCACTCTCAAATCCATGCACATTCAAAACACTTACTATTTCCGAGTTCATCATTGCATTTAGTCATTTCAGAGACATAATTTGTGAGGTTTCTACCCCGACAAGCGTCGTGAGTTAGACGATTACATCTCAATTATCCTTGACCTTTCTGTTCATTTTGGTGGGACTACATTTTATGATTACAAAGCTTTTCATGAAAGCCGCAGCCCATAGCATGCTCCCAGACTGTTTTTTTTTTCTTCTCCCCCTTCAGTTACGTCTGTACCTAACCATAAAATGAATACTCCATCAATTTTCTTTGCTCCCTCTCGTCCCAAATATAGCTGTGGCCGCTCCATTATATTTTCAGGGGGTCGACAAGTCTGTAATAGTTTAATGACATAGCTTGTTTGTTTTCTTCTTGCAATTTCTTCACATCTGCAGCCATTGTGGAGATGCTCACTCCCAAACAGTATGCCTGTCGACCCAAATCTTCAGCCACGGCTCAGAAATCATGGTTTATCTAACAGATTTTCAACTGAGCTATAGCCTACTCCTTTCCTACTTCCCCCATGATATACAATACTCTTCAATCTGCCATTTACGATCCTGCAGCAGTAGATTCCTTACTGCAAAGAATTAGATAACAACTTCACGATCGGTCCCTTTGACACGACTCCTTTACTTTAATTCTTTTTTTGTCCAGAAAAACATGCTCTAAACGCGAACTTCTGTATCTTCTCGGCTTAATTACGCAATTATAATTATTCCACAGGTTCGTGAATTTATATCATCTTCAGCTTGCCTCATTTGTCAATTCTCTCTTCCATTCTATTACCATTGATTCTTATCATGGATATGGAAACTCTCAGTGGAATGGAATAACTTTTTCTATGACGAATGCCTTTTACGACCCAAAGATTTACAGTTTTTTACTAACGCTTCTCCTTCCCATGGTTTCGGAGGGTACTGGCCTGAAGAGTTTAAATGTATTCCTAATTCCGATCAGTCAATTTATCCTATAAGCGCAGGAAACAGCCTCAGCATTTCACCTCGCACGCTACAAACAGACTGGTCAGCCTGGAATAGTTTTAGAAGTTCCATACAGCTTTTAACATTCCTTTTCCTTTAATTGCTGTTTCAGTAACCGTATCTTTTTAACCTACCTCAAAAACTCTCACAAACAAGCTTCTTCCATTAAAGTGGTCACATCAGCTATTCAGTTTTTAAGAGCGTCAGGATTTGAACCCCCCTCCCTGCTGTGTTACACCGTGTTAGTTCACAATAACCAACAGATCGCTCAATCTCTCATCCCCAGTAGCTGTACGCAGATATGTTTTGACCCTTTTCATACACGAAAAGAATCTTTCATTTGCCAAACTAATACCAACATTTGCGTACGGCAAAAATCTGTTAGAGAAAGAATTCCATTGATTTTCATGTATAATAATTGCCTAATCATTTCTTTCCATGTACATGCATATTTAAGTAATGTAACATTTTAAAAATAATATTTGGTTCCCCTAGCCCCGCTCTCGTTGATTGTCAAATTTCTTCTCAAAAGGTTCCAACATACTGAAGCTTTCACATCTAAGCCTTGTTTGCCCATTACAATAGATATGTTAGCTTGCGCAGTTCGGGGGGCGTGGAGCTGGGGGCTTCTAATTTCCTGTCAATTAGTACCTATTTTCCTGTTTAAGCCATGATCACTTGCACCTTCGCTGTCTAGTGTTTTGTTTTCGAATCTTGACTGGTAGTGTTACATGTTACTTTGCTCAAAAAAAAAAAAAAAATCTACGAAGATTATTCTTTCAAATACTAAGATTAAATATCTTCAAGCTTACCTGCTTCCAAATGGAGAAGCCTTCTGCCTATGCCTTTCCTTCTGACTCGGACGAGTTCCTGCCTCTGACTCCTCCACCAGCCTATTTCCGTCCTCCCGGTCTCTGACTGCACCAGCCCTGCCAGCCAACCCTGCTTCCACCCAGTCTTCAGCTAAGCAAGCGCGTGGCTCAAAGGGTGGTTCCACCAGCCAGCCTCAGCTGCAGCTTCATTATAAAGATTGGACGACACCCAAGCTGCTGAAAGTTCTCTTTGAGAAGTCTATCCCCATCCTCGTCGGCGGAGATCGTATGGCTTTGTTTCTCATTTATTCTGAAGCCTTGACAGCCGAGCCGATTCCCCCCGACTGCAAGCTTCTGCTGTCAGGCCCGCCTCTCCTGCTACTCTCGCAGCTCCCATTCTTGCTGTGCATTCGCAAGATCCTGCTCACGCAGCCCAGCTCCCGCTGCCGGCGCAGACAGCACAGCCACAACAACTGCGGCCGCAGTCACCCACCTTGTCAGTCCTCTCCACCAACTGCGCCCCTCATAATATGTTTAACCAGCTGCAAACTCTGCTCCAGCCTATTATCGACTCTCAGCTAGACCTCACCGCCCGTCTTGACAAACTGGAGAACCCTACTTCTTCAGCTCCACCTGCCTTCAGTTTCAGCACTTCTGCCCATACTTTGTCCCTTTGCAGCACCTCTCTTCACCACTTACCGCATTAATCCCATAGGCATTGCTACCTGCAAGTATTCTGGCAAGAAACGCCTTATCATCGACCTATCTGCTCCTCAGGGCAGTTACACTCCCTTATTTCAAGCGAGGAGTTTGTTCTTCATTACATAAAGCTGTCTGACGCCATTAATTCCATCAAAATTACAGGTCATGGAGCCTGGCTTGCCAAAGTCGACATCTCAGATGCATTCAAGGTCATGCCTATTCACTCTTCCCTCCGTCACCTTTTCAGAGTCTGCTGGATTCTGCTCAACACCTATCGTGTTCCCTTCCTCCTCCATCTGATAGACGACTTTCTGCTCATTTTCAAATCCCCAGCCCAGGCAATTAATCAGCTTAAACCCTCTTCTCCTCAGTCGGTATCTCTCTTTACGAAGAGAAATCCATCGGCCCCATCAACTCTCTCGAGTTCCTCAGCATTACCCTCGATACTGTGAAATTCGAAGCCAGCCTACCTCCTGCCAAACTCCAACGTATTCTCTCACTCATTTTCCAGTTTCCAGATCTCTTCTTCTATTAAGAAGCGTGCCCTCCTGTCTCTCCACGGTCATTTCAATTTCGCCATCCGCAACATTCCTCAGGGCAGGACATTTATCTCATGTCTTCTAGCCCTTTCATCAACTGCCAAGAGCCTGAATCTCAATCTGAATCAAAATCTCACCCAAGGCCAGAAAAGATATAAAGATGTGGATCAATCTCCTTACTAACTGGCCCGGTCTCTCTATTTTATGATGACTGCATTTCAGCTCCTCAAGATCTTGCCCTCTTCACTGATGCGTCATCCATTGGATTCGGTGGGTTCCTGGCATCAGAATGTTTCTCCAGCACCTGGCCCCCCGAAATTCAGCTCCTTCCCCCTCAGGAGAAATCCACTGCTCTCCTGGAAATCTATCCAATCGTAACGGCCTGTGACAGGCTGGCTGCAGGGAGGAACTCAGACCAGAACTAGAAACACACAGAGCAGACAGAGACTTGGGGTTTTGGTGAAGCTGAGCGCGTGATCGCGCTCAGCATTTAATAAACAAAATAATATAACACAAAAAACAGGACACGGCACTTGCGCCAAAATAAATAGACGAACAAAAACGGACTATCAATTAAACAAACGGTGGACGGACAGACACACAAACACGGTGAGTAAATAAATAAAACAAGTATCGTGCTGGTACTACCAGCACGCGATAGCAATTGTTATAAATATTTCTTTCTCCTCTCTCTCTCTCTCTCTCACCCGTTCTCCACTCACGAACACCCAACCCCGAGTGAGTGAAAACATGCAGCTTTTATGCAGTTGTACCGAGACTCGATTGCTAGTCAATCATTCAATTGGAATCTCGGTACAACTGCACGTGAATTAATTAAAGTGCAATTCCCGTGCTCACATATTACTTTAACCAGCACGTGAAGTGATTTGTGTCCTCCTCGTGCCTAAATACAAATCTACATTTTAAATCACACGTGAAACACAGACCCGTTTATATCCGTGTACCGATGACTATACCCCAACATTTACACACAACACGTAACACAAAATACACACAGGGGGGCACTTTGCCACATATACCCCCCTTGTGCAAAGCACACATGGCCTCAATGGCCACCTCCCCTCAGTCCCAAAGTCCCGGAAGAGGGGAAGCAAGTTGTTTCTGGGGGTGGCCATGGTGGAATGTCCGGCACCCCCAATTCTTCGTGGCGGCAGTTCCCTCTTCCGGGCTTCAGCCACACTATCTCCTGCAGCGAAAGTGCAGCTGGGGAGCTGGTCTCCTGACCTCCCCCTTCTTCATGGCCGGCAGTTCCCCTCGTGGGGCTCCGACCACACAATCTCCGGCAGCGAAACTGCTGCGGGGAAGCTGGTCTCCTGACCTCCCCCTTCTTCATGGCCGGCAGTTCCCCTCCGTGGGGCTCCGGCCACACAATCTCCGCAGCGAAACTGCTGCGGGGAAGCTGGTCTCCTGACCTCCCCTTCTTTGTGGCCGCCAGCTCCCTCCGTGGGGCTCCGCCACCGTGTTTCCTGCCACGGAAATGCGGCTGGGGAGCTGGTCTCCTGACCTCCCCCTTTCTTCATGGCCGGCAGCTCCCCTTCATGGGGTTCTGGCCACAGTGTAGCGACCCCAGGCGAAGCAGGACCCTCGGCGACCCCAGGCGAAGCAGGATCCCTGGCGACCCCAGGCAACGGCAGCAGCAGCGGACCCTCGGGAGGCGGCGGCAGCAGCAGCGAACCCTCGGGAGGCGGCGGCAGCAGCAGCGGACCCTCGGGAGGCGGCGGCAGCAGCAGCGGACCCTCGGGAGGCGAACTCGGGAGGGAGCCCCTGGCCATAGAAGCGGCAGCGGGAGCTCCACTTCTCCCTCGCACCCTGTACCCTGTGTGGAGCAAAAGGCAGCCCCAGGCGATCGCGGAGCGACAGGCAGCCCCAGGCGTCGCGGAGCGGCTGGCAACCCCAGGCGATGCGGAGCGGCTGGCAACCCCAGGCGATGCGGAGCGGCTGGCAACCCCAGGCGATGCGGAGCGGCTGGCAACCCCAGGCGATGCGAGGCAAGCATCCTTGGGCGGCGAGGCAAGCATCCTTGGCGAAGCGAGGCAAGCATCCTTGGGCGGCGGGCAAGCATCCTTGGGCGAAGCGAGGCAGGCATCCTTGGGCGAAGCGAGGCAGGCATCCTTGGGCGAAGCGAGGCAGGCATCCTTGGGTGCAGTGAGGCAGGCATCCTTGGGCGGCGAGGCAGGCATCCTTGGGCGAGCGAGGCAGGCATCCTTGGGCTAAGCGAGGCAGGCATCCTTGGGCAGCGAGGCAGGCAGTCAGGACAAGCTGGGGTGCGGGTTTTGGCCCTCTTCTCGGCCACTGCGGCCGGGCGGTTCTTCCCCATGCTTTCCTCAGCAGCCTATGCAAGGGCTGCTGAGGACCGCCAGCATCTAGTCCTGGTCCTTCTGGTGACGGGAGAGGCAGCTCCTGCTCCTCTCCTCGTGGCGGTGGGGAAGTGATACCAGCAGGCATTCATCCTCTGCTGGTGGGGAAGTGATACCAGCAGGCATTCATCCTCTGCTGGTGGGGAAGTGATACCAGCAGACATTCCTCCTCTGCTGGTGGGGTTGGCGGAGGCAGAGGCAGCTCCTGCTGCTCTGCTCCTGCCGATGGAGGTGGCGGAGGCAGAGGCAGCTCCTGCTGCTCTGCTCCTGCCAGTGAAGGTGGCGGAGGCAGAGGCAGCTCCTGCTGCTCTGCTCCTGCCAGTGAAGGTGGCGGAGGCAGAGGCAGCTCCTGCTGCTCTGCTCCTGCCGGTGGAGGTGGCGGAGGCAGAGGCAGCTCCTGCTGCTCTGCTCCTGCCGGTGGAGGTGGCGGAGGCAGAGGCAGCTCCTGCTGCTCTGCTCCTGCCAGTGGAGGTGGGAGGCGTGTAGTCTCCTGGCGGCGGAGGTGGGAGCAGCGTGTAGTCTACCCTTGTTTCAGGGGACTGGTGCGGCCCTCCCCTCTTGCAGGGGACTGGTGCGGCTCCGCCTCGGAAGGGGAGACCAGCAGGCATTCACCCTCTGCTGGTGGACAGGGACCCAGCAGGCATTCACCCTCTGCTGGTGGACAGGGACCCAGCAGGCATTCACCCTCTGCTGGTGGACAGGGACCCAGCAGGCATTCACCCTCTGCTGGTGGACAGGGACCCAGCAGGCATTCACCCTCTGCTGGTGGACAGGGACCCAGCAGGCATTCACCCTCTGCTGGGGACAGGGACCCAGCAGGCATTCACCCTCTGCTGGTGGACAGGGACCCAGCAGGCATTCACCCTCTGCTGGGGACAGGGACCCAGCAGGCATTCACCCTCTGCTGGTGGACAGGGACCCAGCAGGCATTCACCCTCTGCTGGTGGAGGAGGCAGAGGCAGCTCCTGCTGCTCTGCTCCTGGCGGTGGAAGTGGCGGAGGCGGGACCAGCAGGAATTCACCCTCTGCTGGTGGAGGTGGGAGCTGCAAGCAGTCCTCCCATGGCAATGGAGGTGGAACCAGCAGGAATTCACCCTCTGCTAGTGGAGACTGGGGCGGTGGACGCTCTACCTTCCCCTTTTGGGCCGTGGACGCACCGACTCCTCCCTCTTGGACTGTGGACGACCGACTCCTCCCTCTTGGGCTGTGGACGCACCGACTCCTCCCATTCAGGCGTAGGGACGTTCGGGCTCCTCCCACTCAGGCGTAGGACGTTCGGGCTCCTCCCACTCAGGCGTAGGGACGTTCGGGCTCCTCCCACTCAGGCGTAGGGACGTTCGGGCTCCTCCCACTCAGGCATAGGACGTTCGGGCTCCTCCCACTCAGGCATAGGGCGTTCGAGCTCCTCCCACTCAGGCTGTGGAGGCAAAACCAGCAGGCATTCTTCCTCTGCTGGTGGAGACTTGGGCGGTGGACACTCCGCCTTCCTCTTCCCCTTTCCCCTTCTCTGCCTCCTCCTCACCTTCCTCTCCTGGGCCAGTTCCTCCTCTCCCTCTTGGTAGGGGCAGTGCACCACTGGGTGCCCGAACTCCCCACAGGCAAGGCACCAGCCTTGGTCCTCTAGACCACCGAGGAGGACCTCCAGATCCTGGCAGCCATCTCTCCAGTTCCAGCCTTCCATTTTTCCCCTTTTATTTTTCAAAAAACCCAAAACAAACAAACAAAAAACTGCGGTTCCCGCTCTGGCCTGAGTCCTGGGCGCTGTTTTCCCGGTTCTGACACCACGTGTGACAGGCTGGCTGCAGGGAGGAACTCAGACCAGAACTAGAAACACACAGAGCAGACAGAGACTTGGGGTTTGGTGAAGCTGAGCGTGATGCGCTCAGCATTTAATAAACAAAATAATATAACACAAAAAACAGGACACGGCACTTGCGCCAAAATAAATAGACGAACAAAAACGGACTATCAATTAAACAAACGGTGGACGGACAGACACACAAACACGGTGAGTAAATAAATAAAACAAGTATCGTGCTGGTACTACCAGCACGCGATAGCAATTGTTATAAATATTTCTTTCTCCTCTCTCTCTCTCTCTCTCTCTCACCCGTTCTCCACTCATGAACACCCAACCCCGAGTGAGTGAAAACATGCAGCTTTTATGCAGTTGTACCGAGACTCGATTGCTAGTCAATCATTCAATTGGAATCTCGGTACAACTGCACGTGAATTAATTAAAGTGCAATTCCCCGTGCTCACATATTACTTTAACCAGCACGTGAAGTGATTTGTGCCCTCCTCGTGCCTAAATACAAATCTACATTTTTAAATCACACGTGAAACACAGACCCGTTTATATCCCGTGTACCGATGACTATACCCCAACATTTACACACAACACGTAACACAAAATACACACAGGGGGGGGCACTTTGCCACACGGCCGTTCTCCTCTGGGGTCACCAGTAGTCAAGGAAATCAATCCTTTTCTACAGTGATAACAAACCCACAGTGCACATCATTAACAAAGCGTTTACTCTGTCATTTCATATGGTCTTCTGTATCTCTTAACTTCTTAATACAATCCTGCCGTCTTCCTGGTACCCACAATAACACTGCTGATGCTCTCTCTCGCCTGCAGGTATCCAAGTTCCGTCATCTGGTCCCATCTGCTTCCCCAACCCCCCTCCATTCTCTTTAGTTTCAACAGCTACTCCTTGACCCTCAGCAACCTCCTTCAATCTGCTCAGCATTACGTGTCTGCAGCCCTTGCCCCTTCTTCAAAAGTTTCTTATTCTACAGCCTGGTCAGCGTTATGAACTTTCTGCGCACATAATCGTATCCATCCTATTCTCTTCAATCAAGACTGGATCCTGGCTTTCATTGTCCACGCTAAGGAATCTCTCCATCTTGCCCCAGCATCCATTAAATCTTACATTTCAGGGATCCAATATCACTACTGCATCATGTCCGTGCCTTCTCCTGCCATCCTCTTTATACCAGCAGTTCGCCTGACCCTCTGCAGAATCCTTAAAAGCTCTCCCTCTGCCTCACCTTCCTGTCTGCAGGTATCAACAGACATTCTCCATTCACTCATCTCGACTCTTCGGAAAGGCTGCTTCTCCCCCTACAAGGACCTTCATGGAGACCATCTGCCTTCTTCGGTTTCCTCAGAAGCTCCAAATTCATAGTTTCTTCGGCTTCCAGTTTCCCTGTGGCGGGTATTCGTTTATGTGTCCTTTCTTCCATTTCCAACTCCTACTTCATAATTTGGCTGTGTATCTCAAAGACAGATCAATTCTGGCGTGGTCAGTTCATTCAGCTCTCAAGGACTAAGTCTTCTATCTGCCCTTTCTCAGCAATGTCAAGATATCTCTCCAGCAGGAAACCCTGCACCCCCCCTCAGACCCTCTATTATCGATTCCTCTTGCTCTACTATCACTCGTAACTGGTTTTCAACCCACCTCTCCACCCTCCTCTCCAGAGCAGGCCTCCCTCCTCGGCTTTATACACCCCATTAATTCCGTAAAGGTGCACCACCTCCACCTCAAGGGCCAGCATCAATCACAGCCTGATCAAGAATATGGGGCGCTGGTCCTCTTCTGTGGTGGATTCTTATATCCATTCATCCCCCTCTGATATAGTTGCGGCCCATTTTAAAATTGCTATTATGCCTGGAGTGAGGGCTTCCTGTCCACCCTCAAGGGTTTTTTCCTCTCCACTGAGCGGCAGGTATACACAGTCACATCCTACTAAAATCACTAACCATCCCTCTGTTTGTCTTGTTTGTCTTTCTGGTCTTGTGTCTATGTTATGCATCGGCATGTGCTGTCTTTGTCTAATGGTGTGGGTGATTTTGTGAGGAGCCAGGGGTCCATCCTTTGGGGGGCAAGTGAGTCTAACTTCCTTACCTTCAGGTAGGTTCTCACCATGTGAGTCAGAGCAGACCCCTGGCCACACTCTGTTAAAATACTGGGCTAATTGTCTACCTTTATATGAAAGCCTGTGTTTTTTTTTTCTTTTTTTCGTCAGTTAAATCCTTTACATTTAAAAATGGTCTCATATTAAGAAAAGTGTTAAGGAATAGAATTTTTTAGCAACACTGGTACCTCAGCAGAAGGTGTCTTTTATAACAAATAAAATGCAAGTTGTCCTCTTTTAATAGACATTTAAGACTGCAGTTTAAGATTACATTTTATATAATTACTTTGTAACTGCAGTTTAACACTAAAAAAGCAGTAAAAAAACACATTCAGCTGTAGTTTAACAGTAGCCTGTAATTGAATCACATTGTAACTACAGATTAACATGACTGTAATAAAATTACATTGTAACTGCAGTTTTACACTAGACTGAAATAATCATTGTAACTGCAGATTAACACCACAATGTAGTAAAAATCCATTGGAACTGCAGTCAAACCCACTGCAGTACAGTTTAACATTACATTTACATTTTTATATTTTTGTAAAGTTGATACAGTTCTGCAGCCTGAAGTGGGTGTGTATGTGTTGAATTGTACATATATATCCATTGCTACAGCACCGAAGCAAAGGGGGTGAATACTTATGCAATCAATTATTTTCTGTTTTGTATTTGTAATTAATTTAGAACAATTTGTAGATTTTATTTTTCACTTTGACATTATGGACTTTTTTTGTGTTGATCTGTGGCAAAAACTCCTAATTAAATCCATTTTGATTCCATGTTGTAATACAATAGTCCAAGGGGGGTGAATATTTTTGAGAGCCACTGTATGTGTATATATATATATATATATATATATATATATATATATATATATATATATATATATATATAAACAAAATTCTCATAAATACATTAATAATGTAACATTGTGTTTTGTCATTTTGCTACAAGTCTAGCAAAATGTTGCTGATTCTCTGATTCTTGATGTTTGAGTGACTGCCAAACAGTATTTAAAGAACAACTAGACTTCTGGCATCCTTGCATTGGATTTGATACGCTGTGATTTGAAAAGGTCAGTTGGGGCAATCAGGGTAACTGCCTTGGAGCATCAATACTGTACTTAAAGTGCACAGAGCTAACGATACAATTCCAGTAACTTTCACCTAATATGAATTACTAACATTTCCTAGGTCTCAGTTTTTAAAATATAATGGTAAACATGTATTTGATTTTTTTTTTAATAAACTAAGTTAAAAACTGCTCAGCAATTGGTTCGCTGTTTTTTTGATGACTCACATGTTTTCAGTCTCACTATGTTCCATTTATCCTCTTGAAATAGAATGCAGGAACACATCAGAAGTGCAGCATTTAAAATATCTGAAAGGAGCATTTGGGGAAAAAAAACACCATATTAGATAAGATGCACCAGCATTATTTCCTTAACTCATTGTAATTTGTAAAACAAATATAAGAGGAAGGAGTTACGAGTTCTGTAAATGTTTCCTTGATTGTAAAAACTGACCAAGCTAAAAATGAAAGTGGCACAATTTCCAAATTAAGAAACTTCATATTACAAGTACAATCTTGCTTTCACCCACTCCAGTGAAGCAGAACTGTTACCAGCCTATGATCTGACTACCCTTCTATGCATAACCGACTGAGGTACTTGGAATTTTTTATTGAAATTTGAATTCCACCCCACAGCTTTCTTAGCATTAACAAGTAATGTGTGCTGCTGTAATGTCTGACACAGTATGCTCCAATGAAAGCAGTCCTAACAGAGAGGTAAACATCAGTTTGTTTTCAAGTATGAAACTCAATATTAAATTAATATTTTACTATAAACAAAACTGATCAATACTGTGATTCCTGAAAAGATTGCCTTAGTGCTAATGTACTGTACTTTGGAGTCACGTTACTGCCTTTTACACTGGCAAGACCCTTGTTATCCCTTAAATAATATGCAGCTGTACATAGCTTCGTCCTGAATTAGAGTAGTAAAATTGGTTAGTGACGTGATCCCTTCAGCACTAACAAGCAGTGGGAGCAGCTTAACTGCAAACAGAAATGGGGAAAGGCAAAGATCTAACAGCATGCAAATGAGACGTGATAGTAGGTGTACATGGAGCACTGTAACAAGGATAGCCATGTGGGTAGGCTGCTCCAAGACACCCAAGACTGCACCAGCAAGGACAAAACGAAAGGAAAGTGGTTACCAAGAGAGACAGCTACGGACACAAACAGTTATTACATATAGATCAACTGGCCAGGCAGTGTATGCATGGTATCAAATGTTCAGCTTTTAAAATAACATTATTTAAATGATATAGAATTCCCCCCAAAAAGTAGATTCACTTTAAGCTCTCGGATATTAAGGAAAAAAAAAAAATCTAATGTGCAGTATGTCACTGACCTAATGGAATGGAACAAAAATGGAAAAATTCAAGAGACTAATACAAATATTTTAATACCTTTTCAGTGTCACTGATTAACCATCACATTATTTGTCAACATTAACAGTGAGGTCGTACAAGTTTTTCCTGCTCACATTGATCCTCATTAAAATCTAAGGTCACTGAAGAAGAAGTGACCAGAACCTTTACCCCCTTCATTGCCTGAGTTACAGCTCCCAGGATTGCTGTTTGAGAGGACATGGCCACACCCGGCAGAGTGTAAGGACACATGTGTTAAAACTTGTGCCAAATTCTTCTATTGCCAGCCAGACAGTTGTTACTGCCTCAAACAAAAGGCATCTATCAGTATAAAGTTTTAAACAGGGTCGGCTTGTGTCTTCTGCTTCAACTACTATTACTTCTACAGGAAACAGCTTTAACATACTTTGGCATTCCAGATTTGTCTCTCATTTTAGTACAGGTTTGATCTGATTCTGTGTGACAGTGTGACTACTTGAGTAATAACGTTGTTGACCAGATAACATAGCCCAACACACAAATTGCTAACTTTTTTGCCAACTGTTTTAGTGACAGGTAGTACATTGGTTATTATACTGATTTGATCACTAAATGTTTCTGCAACACAGGGGTTGGAACAAGCGGTCCCCACTGTATATCCCCTTGAGCCACCGCATGTATGATTCTACCATGCTACGTTTCTTATCTATCTATCTATCTATCTATCTATCTATCTATCTATCTATCTATCTATCTATCTATCTATCTATCTATTGTGATATTAAAAGAGTTTCGAAGGGGTTAGAGATAGCAGGTACAGGGAGTAACCCCGAAGAAGACGCAGCTTATGGTCCTCTGTGTAGTCAGGAAGACTCAGGCAGGACAGAAGTAAAATACACAGACCAACCAGGAACTACATTTCCCAACAACAACGGGGAAAACCCACACTGCATGACGGGTAACAGCGGCAGCTTTAAAAAGCTGCTGGAATCAGATAGCGGGGGGGAGAGTGAGATCAGGTACACAAACCAGCCGTAGGACGGTGGAGATACCAATACTAGACGAGAGTGGGTTACATTAACCAGTGGTAAAACAGAGGAATACAAATAAAGCCCTTGTTTCTAAAGCGGTACAGTGTATTGTGGTTCTACATTGAAGCAACACTGCGGACTACAATCTTCACAAGATGGGTCCACTGCATCGGAGCAACGAAGAGAACGCGGATCCCTGTGTAGTGAGTACACTGTGTTTTCCCCTTTATTCTCGGAATTATTGAAGTATGGGACTTGTGTGTGTTTAAAAGTAGAACCAAGGAACTGGTTCTAGCCAGGGTGCTTAAGGACTGTAACAAAAGCCCACGGACAGGGCATTTTATTAAACCAGGTGAACTGTGTGCATCTGAAAGTAATCAACAGCATAATAAAACGCAGGGACGCCAATAGGGTTATTTAAAAAGAAACACAACTTTATTTTATGTCCAGGGAATAGTGGAACCTGCAAAAGAAGAAAGGTGAGAGTTAGAGAAAGCCCATTGCTCGCTGTTTGAACATCATTACTAATTTTAATCTACACAGCAGTATTGTTGTTTACCTTCACGAAAGGTTGGCTGGGTGTTGGGGCCGTACACTTCCGCAACGGACCTCCGGGGGCAGTCTGGAGTACAAACCTGTTAGTAGAGGACGTAGACGACCCAGACCTCACAACGCCATCTGGTGGAAGTTCGCGACAACCTGGAAAAAGAGAAAGAAACCACAATACCAAGCCAACACTGAAGGAACTTGGATGCAACTATCAACTACTTACCTGAAGGACTCTATCCACAAAGGAAGTCCTGGACTGTGTTTATTTGATTCTGATTATTATTTGTCTTTATAACTGGAACTTCTGTGTGTTAGTTTTATTGAAGAAAAAGAGAAATTGGAAAACCATTAAAACAGAAATTTCTCTTGCCCTGGGTCTCTGTCACGTCCTTCTGCACCAAAACAGACACTGCTTGCACATCTCATAATTACGTGGACTATACTGGTTCACACTATCTATAGATAGATAGAATGTATGTTTTTAAAGTCTTGTCAGGAAACTTCTTGTATCCTATTAAGTTTGAAACAGTTCTAAAAAATTATTAATAAAAAAATTGTGACTGAAGGGAATACCCTTATAAAAGCACAGCAAAACGTAATAGAGAATTGTAAAATCATATTATACAATGGCAAGAAAAATTCCTAAGCTCTGATTGGTCAGCCTTGCACTAGACCCGTGATGTTTTCACAGCATAACATCACGGATCTAGTACCGGTGTCATAGGAAATAAGTTGACCGGGAAATAAGTAGATCGCGCAAGTGCAGTAAGGCAAAAGTAGACAAACGTAAGACGGGGCTACAGTTTGATTAAAGGGGAGGTTCACTGCATGGCTTTTTATTTTTATCTGGCCGTTTTATTTATTAGACTGTATGTTGGTGCGTGTTCGTGCCACTGTCTTTTCGTATGAGCTTTAAAATGTGTGATCAACGACTGTTTGTATGGTAAACTGTTTTAAACCTCTGTCTTTTTATGTTTCTATAACATCGATGTCAGTCGATCTGATGTAGTTTATGTTAATCGCGTAGATTTATTTATATATTAAATGATTTTACACGTCAAAATGTTGTCAATCTTTAATCGAAATTAAAATGTTTCAGTAATATAATGACATGCTGCATCCATAATATTATTAGCATCGATGTCAATCTGATGTAGTTTATGTGTGATCGCGGAGATTTATTTATATATTAAATGATTTTACATGTTAAATCATGATAATTCACTTTAATTCTTTAATACTGTATCTCTTTCTCGTTATATGTCTTATTGGTTGTTGCACTACAGGGATTTACCATTTTAAAATGATGCTGATATACAGTAGCCTACATATACTGTATGATCTCTCTCACAACACAAAATCTTGGTTGGTATTGAACTACAGGTATTTACCACGGTTTAGCAAAGACGTTAACTCTTTAGTTTTTAATTAATGAATGTATTGTTTCTTCCCAAACTTGTAATTGAAATACATGCACAATGATAACCAGTCTCCTGTTTGTTTTCTGCCCTAATTATACAAAGTACTGTATGTAAAAATAAATGAAAGAACAAATATAAAATAATAATACTGTATAAGCAACGTTTTTCAAGTACATCCTGTGATTGATGTGCACCGTGGCCTAGTTAGTAATCGCAGCATGGAGCTTAATTTTTTCCATGATTGAAACTCATGCTTTAACTTTTGGACAATCGCTCGCATACCTGCTGTCCATACTGTAGTGCTTCCCAAAACAAAAACACCTCCAGAAATGCAAAATAACATTAATATGTAACACATTTAGCTAGTTAGCGTTTGTTACACAAACAGAAATACACAATCAGAAATGTACAATCATACAATTCATTTTAAATTATTTATTTGCTGCTAATATATATTACAGCGATATTCACATTCCCTTATCTAGCTTAATACTGTCGAATATATCCGATCTACATGTTAATGTAAATGATACGTACAAAAGTCATTTTAAATTATGCATTTTTGGGGGGCTCCCGAGTGGCGCATCCAGTAAAGGTGCTCCACGTGGAGTGCAGGATGCGCACTATAGTCTGGACGGCACACGCTTCGGAGGACAGTGTGTGTTCGTCTTCGCCCTCCCGAGTCAGCGCAGGGGTGGTAGCGGTGAGCTAAGCTTAAAAAAAAAAAATAATAATAATAATTGGCCATTCTAAATTGGGAGAAAATAATAAAAAAATAATAAAAATTATGCATTTTTGTTTGGCTAATATATCGGATCTAAAGCAATATTCACATCATCCTATCTAGCAGCATACTGCCGAATAAATCTGATTTACTAATTGATATAAATTATACTTACAAAATTAATTTTAAATTATTTATTGTTCATTAATATATCCGATCTACTTATTTCCTGGCTCGATCTACTTATTTCCTAGCCTAGGCTTGTTTACATTAGAAACAATGGAACCTCCCCTTTAAATTCTACAGCTTGATCAACTTATTTCCCGATCAACTTATTTCCTTGGACACCGGCAACCCCCTCACTGGAAACCTAGACAGACATATCAATCCGCCGCCAACGAATCAATTACACAATTCCTGAAGTGAATTGTACCTTACACAACATAACAACTGTGAAAACCTTGTTTGGCAAAGAGCCTTCAAACACAGAGCAGCCAGGAGACCAGACAGCACCTCTCAATGAGAGAAATAAAAAAAAAAGGAGATTGACTCTGAGGGACTAGACAAGACAGAATCAAACAGGAAGCATCCACGAAACGACAAACCAACTGGGCAGTCAAAGTTTTTTATGACTGGGTGAGTGAGAGTAACACAAATATAGACTGTCACGATAAAACACCTTAATACAATTCTACAACAATTTCATGCCACTGTCAGAAATAGTTCAACTCATACCTTACTACAGTTGTAAATGGAAAACAGGAACTATTTTAAGAGGTGGAATGCTATTTCCACATTTGTCTAATTAAAATCACTTTTAAACATGAAATGAGTCGTCTTCGCTATTTTTTTTTTTTTTGACAATGTGAGCCATTGTATAATAGGAATAACACACTCCAGGTTGTGTGTTGCTGGGATAACATTACTTCTCAGCCTCGTATCCAACCACCCGAGAAGTGATGTTATACCAGCACAATACACGTCCTGCCGTGCATTATTCCTTTAGTAAGGCATGGGTTAGAATTATAAAGCCCAGAAAGGTACGGAAAGGAAAATTGAAAGACAAGGCAAACCATAGTAAAGTAAGGTAAATGCATGGTATAACCATGGGAAAAACGTGAGAAAACAGCTGAATTACCATACACATTTACATTTACACTATTACAAGGGTGAGTACCGTAATTATACAAAAATATCACACACCTACATATAATACATGCAATGTGATTTTCCTAATCTAAGTACCATACAGTATATATATATATATATATATATATATATATATATATATATATATATATATATATATATATATAGCATGCACCTATGAACATTTTAAAACTTAGTTCATATAAGACACATATTCCTACAACACACACCAATTTAATTGCAAGTTGTTTATTGAGATTTCAATTAAAACCACAATGAAATACAAAGTCACATTAAGTTTTAAAAAATCTAAATGCAAATCTGATTGATTTATTGATTGACTTTTGAAACTAGAGACAAAATAGAGGGATATTATAGTGCTCCCCCTTTATAACAAGATAGCGAGGAGCCACAGTTACGAGATATTTGTCTTTCGCTTAATAACAAGATTGACAGTGCTAGTGGATTGGCAAATGGGAGCCATGTTATAACTGATCTGTTCAGTACTAGACGGTATCTTGGTGTACCATATTACAGTACATTAAAAAATGCAAAGAAAATAAAAGTCAAAATAACAAATCATTTCAAATAAACCATAATTTAGTCTTTAGGAAAGATCTTATCTTTTATTAACACTAGTTAAAACTTTTAAAACTACAAAAATATGGTATATGTTCAAAATAATTATTACCATTAACTAACAAGTATACCTTTCCAGAAATGTATAACATAAAGAATAATGTACACTTAATTGTGCATAATAAGGTTGTAATTGTATCTAGGGTTTCTGGTGACATACTGTATAAAACACAAAAGAGCTAGCACAAGTGATTTATCAATGTCACCAAAAACCCAAGATAGAATTACAGCCTTATATGTATGGTTTCGGTATATTTTATTTGTTATAATACATGGTGACATAACAGACAGAAATTGTAGAACTAACTGTTTATTTTTAACAAATGAAGAAGTGTTGAGCATAACATACATAAAATACAAAAAAATGTAAAACAAGTTTAGTTTCTAACAGTGAGTAGACATTTTTCTTGGCTTAGTGGATTAGTTCCTCGTCCCTAAGAGTGTGTTTCTGAGGGCCATCAGTCTACACTAACTACATCCCACTGGGGGCACGTGGCTGAGCTCATTTCCTATTAAATGTATGTTGCTTATTGTACTTCTCAGAGTTCTTCTGCTCTTACACACATTTCTCCCAGTCTTCTACAGATACAACTTTAAATCTGCAGGCCATTGTTGTTTGTTTTGGTATTGACAGTGTTTTCTTGTGTTCATATACTGGGGGTAGAGTTTGTTTTTAAAAATTGAGGTTATCAGTTGTATCAGCAATACACAAGTCCTGTGTCACAACCGAGAATAATAAGATTGTAAAACACAGAAGTTTATAGGAAAACTATCATTCTCCATGTATTATAGTTAAATGCATACCAGCAAAAATTATATATATCATGACAGTGACAAACAGCTTTCAATGTGCATCCTTCAATCAGTTAGAAATAACATAATCAGTCTACAATACTGTGCCTACTGAAGGCTGGATTCCATCAGTGATGCCTGCTTTTCAATATTTCTTTATTGTAGCGCTCCTGTAGGGGTAGGCACCATGGAACCACATGGCTGATTTTAAGGGTGACATTAGCCCCTGAAGTTCAGGCACTACTTTTCCAGCTCAGTGGTTTGTCGATATGTGAAACTGTGAGGGCCCCCTTGCTAAATGAATCCCTGCTTTCAAGCATGTTCTATGGGCTGTTTTGGGTTGGCACAAATGAGGAGTGGTTTTTAGTACCGGAAGTCATTGGTGGCTGGGCTGTGGCATCAGCAATTAAACGGTGTAGATCAGAAGAGTTAAATTGCTATACCAAGCTTTTCCCTGTGGTTAATAAAAGAACCCGGTTCCCGGTTTTGGTACAGCAAGCCTTGGACATTTTCCACATGATATGCCAGAATCGTGGCTTTGAAACTGCCTATGAAGCTGCACGCAAAATTGAGATGGATTTACAGCGGGAGGTGGTACATTGTAAAACTGCAGACAATGTTGGACAATTTCTTATTTTAAAATTGTGTTCTTTAGTATTGATTGCACAACACATATTTCTGTATGTTTGCTTTACTCATTGCAAGGACATTTGTAGTACATCGTTGTGTAGTACTATTTGTATAGCCTACTCCCTTTTTTTGTTTTACACACATGTGGAGTAAACTATTCTATGTTCGGGTATTTGGTGTTCCTCATGTTAATTCTTTAACACTAACATTTAAAACACATTTCAGTGCCATATTTGTACAACATATATGTACAGTACATATAGTTGTTCCATATAAATACACTTGAAAACAGGGGCTTTTCGCTTATTGGCAACTTTCGGTTAATGACAACTTTTTGCTGGGAACACGAGAGGTTGTTATTAAGCGGCATCTACTGTATATATATTTATACTTCAATGGAAAGATCCTCTGCTTGGCTGAGCTAGAGGGATATAATCCCTAGTATATGCCCTTAGAATGCATCACAAAAACAAATCAAACAATATAACTCCACCACTTTTATTTGTATCAAAATTTAAAGTAAATTTCAACATTTTTAATAACGTGTTAATTCAAGAATGGGTAAGTCAAAACGTCCCAGAAATTAATACGAACACCTTGGAGTTCCTTGGAGTGAAACTGGAAGACTATGTATCCTTTTAGGATTGGAACTCCACCTCAGAAATGTCTATATGTCACAGTGTTCTTAGAACATTCATGTAACTTTTTTTTTGTTCCCTTTCAGTCTGTTCTCTCTGTCTCTTTCCATTGTTTTCAAACATACAATCGTTTGAAAAAAGCGCTCTTCTCATACACCTCAGTGGTCAACGACAAAGCATTACATCACAACCAACATTACATTTAGCTTGCCTTTTTGGAGCAGCCAGCAGCGAATCAAATACGACTATATTTAATTTGCCTTCAGTTCAGGCTTCCACCTTCCGGATGCAAGTTATGTGATCAGTCTTGTATTCGCTGAAAATAAACAGGTACTGTTATTAACTTATTATTAAGTTATGTACACAGAAAACAAGCTGTAAAAATATGTGTGACAAGTGAAGTGATTTGTTAATAAACTGAGGTTTGCTAGTCATATTCCTGGATATTAAGAGTTAAGACATTTTACAGTCGACTTGAGAAAACAGAAATGTTTATTGTATAACAAATTTCTTTCTCAATCATTTAACGATTCATGATTTCATTGTTCAGTGTTTCATTTTCATTGTTATGTCCAAAAGAAGTATGTAGAAGTTGCACGTGTTGAATTTGTTGTATGTCTTACTGTGAAATGTGCATACCGATGATAACAATGTTCCCCTTAGTGCTTAATAATAAACTGTTATACGTAAGGCTCCGATTTTGTCACTGAGGTCACGGAAATCATGAAAATTGTGAATTTGAAAAAAGTCTGTGAAATCTTGAAAATGGATATAAAACAATTTTGATTAGGTGGTTCCTTTATTTCCTTTAAAACATGCATTATCATGCACTGAAAATATAAATCTGCAAGTATCTGTAAATTGTTTGGTTGTTTCACGCAGCATTTATGTGTAGCTATGGCGGTGGTGGGGCTGACGCTGGCCACTCAGAGGGAGGTTGTGGCGCCTGGGCTGGTGTGCACCGTGCTCCAGCTGCATAAACAGAGGCTGCTGGGGGACACCAGCATCCTGCCCTTCTCCCCCCAAAAAAAATTCTGGGGAGGTGAGCCTGCCACTCCTCCCCTTCTGGCCCTGAAGACGGCGGTAATGGCTCCCCCCCTTCTGGGTGCTGGATGCACGGGCTTCCCCCCTCTGGGCGCTGGACGCTGGACGCTTGTGCTTCCCTCCTCTGGGCACTGGATGCTCGGGCTCCCCCCACTTGGGCATTAGTTCCCCCTCTCCGTATTGCATGGGGCATATGGCCAACATGTGCCCATATGCCCCACAGCCAGGGCATAACTCTGCCGCGAGGTTCTTTAAAAAAACCTCCCAGCCCCGATCTTCTCCTGCTGTTGCTGTGGTTGCTGTTGTTGCTGCTGCAGCTTTCCTTTCCCCCTTCTGTTCCTGCTCCTTCTCCCCACCTTCCTCTCTTGGACTGGTTCCTCCTCCTCTTCTTCTTGGAAAGGGCAGACAACCACTGTGTGCCCGTATACCCCACAAGCAAGGCACCAGCGTTGGTCCTCCAGGCCCCTGAGGAGATCCTCCAGCTCACTGCAGCCGTCTCTCCTAGCTCCAGCTTTCCATTTGTGTATTTTTAATTTTTTTTCCTTGCAGTACTCTTTCTGGCCTGTGTCTTGGAGGCGCTGTTGTCCCCGTTCTGACACCACGTGTGAACAAGCTGGCTGTAGGGGTGACGTCAGGCCAGAAAGAAACACACACAGACAGTACTTACAGGTGAAACTGTGACGCTGCCGATCTCAGTGTGTTGAATTATAAAAATAAAAGGTTTAAACAAAAACAGCACACGGCACTTGAGGCCAAAATAAATAGACAAACAAAACAAATAGACACTAATAAACAAGGTGGACGAACGCTAAACAAACAAGTATCGTGCTCATCTAATTCAGCACGTCTAGCAATTATAATTATTATTATTCTTTTAAAGCTCCCGACTTTCTCTCGCATTCTCTCCACACTGAACACCAAACCCTGAGTGAGTGAAAAGTGCATCTATATATATTACTTATTAATTATTCACTTGAATCCCAGCACATTAACTAATTTGTGCAATCCTGTGCTCACATACTTTATCTGCAAGTGAAGTGATTATGCAATCCCTGTGCCTAAATACAACTATATATTTTAAATCACTCGTGCTACACAGACCCATTTATATCCCATGCACCAATACCTATACACCAACATTAACACACCACACGCAACACATAAAACATAATACACACATGGGCGGGGCACACTGCCACATACCTTCCCCCTTGTGCGCAGCACACATGGCCTCAACGGCCACCTCCCCCCTTAAAATCCCCCAGAAATCCCAGAAAAAAATTAAACTAGTATCAACTGGTATTTCAGTTTGTTCGCATCATAACGGAACAAAATCAGCCGTTCGGAACTTTCGTACCCGGAGCCGAAAATTCCGGTTCAGTTCGGAGCCGAACCGGAATGGAAAAGAATCCGGTTCGAATCTCTGTCAATAACACAAAGGAATGCAGACAAGGATTGCAGAGCAGAACTTCACAGTCCATTAAGCTTTGGGTCTGCCCTGATTAGGAATCAACTGGTATATCACTATTATATCCTATTTTTGTTGACTAAGATACATTGTTGGCAAAACCAAACATTTGGCAAAGGGCCCAGCATCAAGCTGTCTGTGGAGGATATATTTCTACCGGAACCACCCTGACATTAATGAGAAACTGCCATTAGCACATTTTGCATAATTGTACATTTCCAACTTAGGCTCTGTTTCAGTAGGAGACAACCTATTGCAATGTTCATTATGTAAATCCTATTGTTAGTGTCATTTTCCAATCATCTACCATGAAATCTCTCTTTCTATCAGTGAACTGTGAAAGAAAACACCTCCTATTAGTACTTTGTCATTTACAATATTTTCACGAAAACGAAAATGTTTTCTGTACATACGTTTTGGACTGACAGATACGTTGACAGGAAGAAAAACTAGATGGGCTCGCAGAGGATCTGTTTAAAAGTATCCTGCTGAAAGCACAGCTGAGGAAAAACTCAATAATTGAGCTAAAAGGGTTCCTATATTTTGTCCTTTATACACGTATGAGAAATACTTAGTAGAGATTGATGAATACCACTTGACCATGGTGGGCTAATAAAATTTAAAAAAATACATACTGTCTAGCACATTTTGATGCAGTCATTGCTCACTGAATTGTTATTCATAAAATGTTAATTATACTTTATTTGGTGTAATTAAAGACGCTCTTCATTATATAGCATATATTATATTATACAGCTGACCCTTGCAAGTAACAGTAAATCAGCTCTAAAAACTACGTAATAGATTTCTTCCTTTCTTCCAGTAGTTAAGAGCACACCTACTGCAGATACCACCTGCAATATTAATGAGAACTTCCCCATGGACATGTGTAACACGGGTGGTTTTTGTATACAAACTTTCACTGATTTTGTATTCACTTGTTTGTTCGATTTTGAGATTAATTTCACAATTTGATTTTGAGTTTGTTTGAAATATTCGTATGAATATTTGTAGCACATTACTTTTTGAGCACTTTCTTTTTGTTGGTTTACATTTCTTTGCATATTTTAAATGGGGACAGGGCAGGTAATTAGGCAATTAGCTACAATTCCACTTGGGGATTAAGCGGGGAGTCCATGATTGGTAAAAGAGAAACAGACCTCACTCCCCAAATCAAATCATACCTGTTAAATAGTGTTGGCGTCCCTCTTTCAGAGAACTGCATACTCCGACGCTGATGCACTGTTTGTCTGCTCGGTTGCTTGCCCCCGGTGAAGTGAATGTTGCTGTGCTGTCGCTGTAAGAAGAGGTTGCCTACTAGTCCTGACTTTGTGCAAGGTTTCTTGCACCGTTTGAATCCTTGAAGGACTTTTAAACTGAGTTGCCCAGATAAAGACTTGCGTGATTAGCGATGCAGTGAAGAGAATGTGTTTGATTTTAATGGGGTCTTTATAGTAAAGGCATCTGGCAGTCTATTTTAAGATAACTGATTATCAGCTTTTTATTTGTTTAAACTGTGTATTGTGTATCTTTATTTTATTTTAAACTGTGTATTAGCTGTCTATTCTTTTAAACTAATGTGTTAAATATATTTAAATTATTTTAATTTCTATTGTATAGAACAGCTGTTGGGACTATTTTTTTATGTTTAGTGCAATGGGATTAATCTTTTGAACCTGTCCAGACATTATAAGGTGTGTTCCAGAGCTTGCCACCTATAGAGGGGGGAATATCTTGCCTCCTGTAAACAGTTAGTGCAACCCCAATATCTTCAGGCTAGAAGCATAGTTCAGTAGGCGTCTGTTTGTTTTAGCTAGTTGCCTTTCATGAGGTGGTGCTCATGAAAGGCAACTAGTGCTGTACTGAACCAGGGGGCTCTGTGGACCCCTTCTGATGCCTGAAATCACACATCGTTGAAGAGTTTAAAGAGTGCTGTGAATTCCCTTGTTAAAAAATAAGTATCCTGATTGCTTATAAATTGTTGCCCTGTCTATTATTGATGCTTTGCACGGTTCTTGGTTCTAGCTTATAAAATAACAGAATCTGCATTGGTGATCTTTAGATAAAAATTGAATACTTAAAATGTCAGTGCTCTTCGTTAAGCCGGTGTTGTCGGACTACCAAATTGAATCCCCCCTTCCACTGTTACACATGGCTGCACGTCTTTAACCCAGCGCTTGTGCAAACATGTGAGGGAACATTTGTCCATTAGTCCTGGACATTAAGCCACTATGAAAAATATCACGAGAGTTGAGACTGAAAAAAAAATTACAATTTTAACCATGTTTATAGTGGCAGCTGCCATGTATGATGCTATACATGATTTGGGGATACAGTGTTTATGTGGGGCAAATGATGTCTACATTTCTCTATAAAAAAAACTTGCATTCATTTTCAGCGCACACAAGACCAATCAGAAAAACTCTAAGAATATGTGATATTTTATGGTTCATACAAAACATGTTCTCTATGCAAACTTCCACCAAATACACAGGAAGGAAAAAAAGTGCTCCATCCAGTGTTGCACTACATTAAATTCAATATAACTATTCATGTCTGCAATATATTAATATTTTACAAGAATCTGTTACTGTGCAGTCCCCCCACCCCTCCCCCATACTACGACAGCATTTGAAAATGATGTCATCCTGTCCTAGTCTCTTATTTGGATGACCAATCACAAAGCAATTTTACAAAATAAGATGTGTGAGTTACAGCATGTGTGAACATTTAAGAACAGATTCATTTAAAACTTGCATTTAAAAAGGTGCATGCACTACCCTGCTAATTTACAACACATTAGTCTGCAGACATTCAGACAATAATCTATTGCATGAAGTCATTCTTTATAAGACTGTCTGGTTTTTGTTGGAGTCCAAGATGATTGCTGTAAGGGTGGTCCACGTCTTTGGAAGACATGTTTTTCTCCCTCTTGTCACACACTGCCTGGCTAATGTAATTGAATGACCCATACCATTTTAAAATGAATGGCAGTCAAAAGCATATTTTGCCCCTTGGAGTACAATGTGAGCAAGCCTGAGCAAGGTGGACAGTAAAGCAATGACCACTAGGGCGTGTATAGGCAATTACTTCCCCCTGAAGCAATGAGTTTGTTAAAGATTGGCAATGTAACATCTCCAGATAACTCACTTTGCTCAGACTTGCCCCAAAGGTAATACATGCTGGTGACTTTATTAAACATGCCAAATATCTATAAGTCAGACACCAATATGGGACCAGTCGCATACAAATAGATATTTTTTAAAACAACACTAGACAATATCGTTTAGTACAGAGGTGGCCACACCGCGGCTCTTTTGCAGTTCAAGGGCGGCTCCTGGTGAAATGCTGGGTGATGCACACTTTGCAGCTCGAATGAACTGAAGAAAGAATAATAAACAAAAACAAAAAGAGAGAAAGCAAAAATAAACAGAACAAGTTTATTATTTGTGTTCTCTATTCATTCGTGTTAATTATTATTTCTTCTCTCTCGTTCTCTCTCTCCTGTTTCTTTGAGCCTACATGTTCACTGTGTATGATGCAAATGACACCCCCCCGCCCCGGAGACGAGCGTCCCACTGAACAGTTTCCACATGTTGGCAAGTATGCATGTAATGTCTGTCACCTGTTTTGTATTGCCCTGATAATTTTAATTAATCAAGTAAATTAGTTGCTTGTTAGGAGGGGAGATAAAGGTATAGGAGAAATGAGAGGAGGGAGGTTGCGACGTGAAACGGGGAGCTGAGTTAAGCGCGCCGAGAAGTAAAGAAAGAAAGAAATAAGTAAAGAGAGAAAGGGTTCGAGAGTTTTTTTTGTGGTATACTACACCACGGATTTTGGAAAGTTAAACCTGGACGTTTGTGGTTTTGAAGGCGTATGTAGCATCGAAAGCGGACTTGACCTGAATTGGCTGTTTCAACTTCCTGCAGACGACGTGCTGGTTCACCGACCAAACTAAGTAAAACAAAACCTTCTTCCTTTAGCGGTTGTGATATTTTCCCCTCGAATAGTACTGCATGTAAATTATATTTTAAATACTAATTATAATTGTTAGTTTAATGGGGTGGGACATTAGAACTGAAGGATTGTAGTATGTTATTGAAATCTAGAGGGGGGTGTGTTGATTGCTGACTGGGTTGTTAGCGCAGCCTACAAGGGTTTTGCAAGTGTGTGGATTTATTATTGAGAGTGTTTATTTTTGTTGTCGGTTTGTTATTGCACATTGAGTTTTATGATGTTCTTTTGAGTGTGTGAGTTTGATTTGATGTCTTGCAGTTTGATTATTATTAAGCACTTTAGTTTGGAGTCCCTTTGTTATTTGATTATTTGTTAAACCCCTTCTAGGTGTGCTCACATTTATTGTGCACATTTAACCCCCGTTCTACTAAAGCTTTGATTGCACAATGTCACTTTATACTGCTGCTACTGTTTGTAATTACTGAAAGATATTTAATTCCATATGATTTTAATTAGACTAGCAAATAAATATCATTGGGTTTTTATTTCTTGTGTAAAATTGGTATTCTTTGAGCTCCCGGTTCCTCCGTTCTTCTATTGCTAATATCCAGACCTCACTGGACAACAAAGGTGGTGGCAGCGGTTGCGCTACCCGAACCCGAACGACCTCGCCTGTAGACAGGGAGTGAGCGTTACACTGGTTGGCAGCGGTGGGATTTCTTTTTTTTAAGAGAATTGAAAAGAGAGAATGTCGGAACCTGGCAGCTCAAATAATATCACTGGGGCGAGAGAGACAATATCTCGTCCCATATTTATGCCAGAAGTGTTTAGCGGTACTGGGCGGAATTGGAAAGATTGGGCGGACCAATTTGATTTAGCGGCAGATATAAATAATTGGGATGATCGGCTTAAACTTAAATTTATGGGGCTTTTGATTTCAGGCCGGGCAAGAGAAATTTATAAAGGGTTGCCAGTGGAAGCACAAGATAATTATGAAAATTTAAAACTGCTATGCAGAGGTATTTGACTCCTCAGACCAGTGATGAAGGCTACCGTATTGAACTGCAGATCGAAAGCGGCAGGTGAAGGAAAGTATTAGAGAGTTTGGTAGTGCTGTCAGACGGTTGGTTTTTAAGGCATATCCTAGAGCCGATGTCGATACCCGAGATACAATAGCTCGTGATCATTTCATAATGCATGTAGGCAGTGGAGAGCTGAGAATACAGCTTCGTAGTGCTAAACCAAGGAATCTGGAAGAAGCAATCAATCTGGCTTCAGAAATTGAATTGATTAGGGGATTGGAGAACAGCACTATAGTACCCCCTAGTGACGTTGCTATACGGACGGTGAATGCACCGGAAACAACTGCTTCTACAGTATCTAAAGTGTTGGGAATAGTAGAGGGGTTGCAGAAGGAAATATACCAATTAAAAGAGGTTAATCAGGGAAGGTTTAGGGAGCAGCGTCACTGGTCACCTCCTCCCCGTAACAATGGGCCTCGGAGGTTATCGCCCCCAAGAACTAGGAGAAATCAAGGGGATAGACAATGCTGGAATTGTGGGAGTTGGAGGCATTTAAGCAGAGTTTGTCCTGAACCGGTGGAAAACTAGAGGGGGTAGGGGAGTTTGGTCGCTCGTCTGCCCCATTGCTTACATCTGAAAATCGGCCAGAGGTGTACTGCCCTTCCTTGAGTGTGGGAGATGGTGTGTACTTGGAGGGGAAGATATTAAGTGTATCTTGCCAATTTTTGATTGATACTGGAGCTCAAGTCTCTCTATTGAGTGAAATTTTTTTTAATCAGATTTCCCCTGGTGTTGCTCTCACCCCTTATAATAAGAGTGTTAGAACGGCTAATAATGGGACACTGGAGGTGTGTGGTGTATGGGTTGCTTCCTGTGATTTTGATGGATTACAGTTGTCTCATGAATTTTTGATAGTTAAAGATGCTTGTACGCTAGCACTGTTGGGCACTGACTTTTTATTTAAATTAGGTGTTAGTATAGACTTAAGAGCAAAACTTGTGTTTTTAAATCGGACCTTCCCTTTGGTGTCCAAGTTCAAGGAGTGTGTAGTTAAGCAGGTCTGTCTGAGTGAGACTGTGATTATTCCAGCTCGTACTGAAAGGATGTTGGCTGCAGAGGTGAGGGGGTTGTATGGTCAAGGTTGTGAGGGGATAGTAGAACCAGCCTTTACCTTTACCGAAAAATATAATGTTTTTGTGGCTAGAACTGTTGCTCACCCTTGTGGTGGACAGTTAGTAGTTCGTGTGGCTAATTTGCAGGGGGAACCACAGGAGCTGTGGAAGGGAACAGTTATTGCTGAGTTTACGACAGGAGTGACAGTGATGCAACTTGAACAGGGGGAGGATAAGAGTTCATGTGCTAGTGTGGATGTGTTAGTTCAGGAGTTGGGATTACCAAATCGTGGGCTATCTACTGTACAATATGAAGCAGTTAGACGAGAACTACAGAAATACCTACCTGTGTTTAGTGTGGGTGATAATGCCCTTGGCAAAACTTCTCTTGTATATCATCAAATCGATACAGGATCAGCTAGACCTGTCAAGATGGGCCCCAGGAGGATGCCGGTGCACCTCCAAGAAGAAGTTAATATCCACCTGCAAGAGATGCTGGACAGTGACATCATTAGGCCATCACACAGCCCCTGGGCGGTTCCAGTGGTGCTGGTGCGGAAGAAGGATGGGAAGCTCGGTTCTGTGTTGATTATAGGAAGCTGAATGAGGTCACAGTAAAGGATGCATATCCCCTTCCTCGAATAGACGACACGCTGGATACTTTGGCCGGAGCACAATGGTTTTCAACTCTCGACTTGGCCAGTGGTTACTGGCAAGTCGAGATGAACCCCCATGATCGGGAGAAGACTGCCTTCTCCACTAGGTACGGCTTGTATGAATTTAACGTCTTGCCTTTCGGCCTCTGCAACGCTCCGAGCACGTTCCAACGGTTGATGGAGCTTGTGCTGGCTGATTTACAGTGGACCAAGTGTTTGGTCTATTTGGACGATATCATCGTTTTCAGTCGGACTTTTGAGGAACACCTGGCGCGTTTGGGGGAAGTACTTGGGAGCCTGAAGCAAGCTAACTTGAAGGTCAAGCCAAGCAAGTGTCAGTTATTTGCTTCTGAAGTTAAATACTTGGGGCATGTCATATCAGGAAAAGGGATTTCAGCTGACCCAAGTAAAGTTGATGCTATTCGATCTTGGCCTGTACCGAGAAACTCCACTGATGTAAGGAGCTTTCTTGGTTTAGCGTCTTATTACAGGCGTTTTGTTGCGGAATTTGCTGCTAAAGCCCGTCCTTTACATCGACTAACTGACAAGTGTGCAAAGTTTGAGTGGACTATGAACTGTCAACAAGCTTTTGATGAACTGAAGCAATGCTTGACCCACTCCCCTGTCCTGGCATATCCTGAAATGAACAAGCAGTTCCTGTTGGATACCAACGCTAGCAATATGGGCATTGGAGCGGTGCTATCCTAGATGGATGGAGGTCATGAAAGAGTGATAGCGTATGCTAGCCGTGCCTTGACCAAACAGGAACGCAATTATGCTACTACCAAGAAGGAGCTGCTAGCTGTAGTGACTTTTTGTGAGTATTTTCAACACTTCTTGCTAGGGAAGGAGTTTATTTTGCGAACTGATCATGGGTCATTGCGATGGCTGCATAATTTTAAAGAGCCTGAGGGCCAATTGGCACGGTGGCTGGAACGGTTAGCACCCTTTCACTACTCAATTATACATCGCCCAGGGCGTCTTCACCAAAATGCAGATGCGTTGTCGCGTCGACCATTAGAGGCCATTGTTGCCCCAGCTTATGTAACCCAGCTGAATGAGGCTTTGCAAGCAAACCAGGATACAGGAGATGTTCAAGAAGCCCAGAGGGCTGACCCTGATTTGTGCAAACTCTTTAAGTGGAAGACTGAAGGTAGAGAGCTGCGCCCAGAGTTGCAAGATCATCCTGAGCTGGGAAGGTTCCTTGGGGTGTGGGGACAACTGATTATACAAGATGGCATCCTAAAGAGATGTTTGGGAGATCCTAATCAATTGGCTTCCGAGTACCGAGTTGTATTACCAAGGTCATTAATACCGGTGGCCTTGCGGTCTCTCCACGATAGTATTACTGGGGGTCATTTGGGGATTGCAAAACTGAAGGAGAAGGTTAGGGAACGGTTCTATTGGCCGGGTTGGGTGAAGGATATAGAGGACTGGGTGGGAAAATGTGAAGCATGTAACATTTTTAAAACTACAGGTACTGCCCCACGTGCTCCAATGTGCCCTGTTCAAGCTTTTCACCCCTTTGAGAAAGTGGCTATAGATCTAGTAGGGCCTCTCCCAACCACCCCTAGTGGCCATCACCATATTTTAGTAATCATAGATTACTTTTCCAAATGGGCAGAAGCTTTCCCAATTCCTGGTACTGTAGCAAAAGTATTGGTTGAACAGTTTGTATTGCGATTTGGGGCTCCACGCACTATTCATACAGATCAGGGTAGAAATTTTGATTGTAGATTTTTTAAGGAAGTTTGTAATCTTTTACAGATTCATAAGACTCGTACTACTCCATATCATCCCCAGTCTGATGGCCTAGTAGAGAGATTCAATAGGACATTAGGAACCATGTTATCAGTGTTCGCCAATGAGAATAACTGGGATGAGTTACTCCCTTATGTTTTGTTTGCATACCGTAGTAGTGTACAAGCTACTACTAAGTTCACTCCCCATAACGTATTGTTTGGTCGAGAGGTGGTTATGCCAGTGGACTTGCTCATGAATTTAGAATGCCCTGAGAAGTATAATTCTGTCCCAGAATATGTGCAGGTTCTAGCAGAGAGGCTGCGCTCAGTACATGGTGCTGTGCAACATCATCAAGAAAAAGCCTCAGGGAAACAGAAAACATTCTATGACCTGAAGGTGAGCATGCAGTACTATTCTGAGGGTGAGAAAGTCTGGGTTAAAAACACCGCTCGGAGGAGAGGTAAGTGTCCTAAGTTTCAGAAGCATTTTTTGGGACCTTACACTGTGAATAGAAGGTTATCTGATGAACTGTATCAGCTGAGTGGGCATGATGGACAGATGCGGGTGGTGCATTATAATAGATTAAAGCCATGTTTTAGTAACTCTGTTGTTGCTTCCCAGAATCAAGCATGCCGTAATGATCAGTTCCAGTATTCCCAGCCTACTGGAGGAGGGACAGAAAAGAGGTTGGGGCGTCGCCCAACAGAGGGACCCTCGGGTTCTCATTCTCGATCTTCCGGGCAGCCAGTAGGTGATATCCCTAATACCTGGTGGGTTTACCAACCGGGGGTAGAATCGGGTTCATTACTTGGAGCAAATAACAACCTGCCTGTTTCATCGCACCCAAGTCATGAGAGACCAGTGGTTCCCAGGCACCCTGGCAACCTTGAACCGGTTTCATCGCACTCAAGCAACGAGAGACCAGTGGTTGCCAGGCACCCTAACAACCTTGAACCGGTTTCATCGCATTCAAGCAACGAGAGACCAGTGGTTTCTAGGCCCCCTAGCAACCTTGAACCGGTTCCATCGCACTCAAGCAACGAGAGACCAGTGGTTGCCAGGCATCCTAGCAACCTCGAACCTGTTTCATCGCATATGAGCAGTATTGAACCTACTCCATTGACCACAAGCGATAGTGGACTAGTTGTTTCGACGTACCCTAGTGGTGGTGGAGTAGTGTCATTGCCTATGAGTAGTGGAGGACCAGCTATTCCCTTGCATCATAGCAGTGGTGATTTGGTAGTCCCATCTTCTGCTAGGAGCGGGCTGACTGTCCCAGGATTGGGTGGACTGTTAAGGTCGGGTCGGCAGCGTCGACCGCCAGTGTGGCAACAAGACTATGTATGCTTTGTGGCTGATTGGTTTCAGAAGAATGTCAATGTATGAATTTTGTACAAAACAGATTGAGACATTTTCTTTTTTTTTTTTCTTCTTGAGACTGAGATGCGGGGACACATCTTTTAGAAGGGAGGGGATAGTGTAATGTCTGTCACCTGTTTTGTATTGCCCTGATAATTTTAATTAATCAAGTAAATTAGTTGCTTGTTAGGAGGGGAGATAAAGGTATAGGAGAAATGAGAGGAGGGAGGTTGCGACGCGAAACAGGGGAGCTGAGTTAAGCGCCGCTCGAGAAGTAAAGAAAGAAAGAAATAAGTAAAGAGAGAAAGGGGTTCGAGAGTTTTTTTTGTGGTATACTACACCACGGATTTTGGAAAGTTAAACCTGGACATTTGTGGTTTTGAAGGTGTATGTAGCATCGAAAGCGAACTTGACCTGAATTGGCTGTTTCAACTTCCTGCTTCCTTTAGCGGTTGTGATATTTTCCCCTCGAATAGTACTGTATGTAAATTATATTTTAAATACTAATTATAATTGTTAGTTTAATGGGGTGGGACATTAGAACTGAAGGATTGTAGTATGTTATTGAAATCTAGAGGTGGGTGTGCTGATTGCTGACTGGGTTGTTAGCGCAGCCTACAAGGGTTTTGCAAGTGTGTGGATTTATTATTGAGTGTTTATTTTTGTTGTCGGTTTGTTATTGCACATTGAGTTTTATGATGTTCTTTTGAGTGTGTGAGTTTGATTTGATGTCTTGCAGTTTGATTATTATTAAGCACTTTAGTTTGGAGTCCCTTTGTTATTTGATTATTTGTTAAACCCCTTCTAGGTGTGCTCACATTTATTGTGCGCATTTAACCCCCCCCCGTTCTACTAAAGCTTTGATTGCACAATGTCACTTTATACTGCGGCTACTGTTTGTAATTACTGAAAGATATTTAATTCCATATGATTTTAATTAGACTAGCAAATAAATATCATTGGGTTTTTATTTCTTGTGTAAAATTGGTATTCTTTGAGCTCCCGGTTCCTCCGTTCTTCTATTGCTAATATCCAGACCTCACTGGACAACAAAGGTGGTGGCAGCGGTTGCGCTACCCGAACCCGAACGACCTCGCCTGTAGACAGGGAGTGAGCGTTACATGCATTATCTGTTATATTAATTGTGTACGAAGTAGGACTAAGGTGAAAAAAAAAAAAAACTAAAAAAAAAACGCTAAAACCATTTAGTTTCAATTTTAAATCATCTTTTTTTTTCGCATTGTACAGTAAAGTGAACAGAGCATCACAATGTATTTTTTGTTACCGGTAGCCTATACGCTAAAGTATAAATTGCGCAATAGCTGTAGATAATTATATGAGTTTATGTACTTATTTATTTCAAATAAATGTAGTACTTATGTGTGTGTTTTTTAAACCGGACACCTATCTGTCTCCTGACATGTCTGATTTAGCGAGGGATGGACTATGCTTTTTTTTAAATGTCATTTAAAAATGTATTTTCTAATATTAGAGATTGACCGGTAGTTCTCTCCGGCCTGGGCTTTTCACATCTATCAAAACCTCACCTGACATGGATATTTCTCATAGAGATCTATCAATTTCTCAATGCACTCCCATTGCCACGTAACTACAGACACCATTTCTCCAAGTTGTTTGAATGACTTTTACCACGTGACATCAACAGCCGCGCTTATTGGTTGATTCTGAGCGACTTGTCGCCCAGAATAGAGGTGAGCTCTGTTCACTGACGAGAGATGATTTATCATCATAGACGGGCCGATTTTGTCAGACCGACAAAAATTGCCCCGTGTATGGTGGCCTTTACACCAGCAGCAACTGCAGCTCGATAATTTCATGTAAATTATTGGAATCGGCCATGATGTTTGTCTGAACATGAACCTGACCGAAGACCATGGATATACAGTATTTCACCCGCCCCTCCTGAATGCTGACGTAAAGCACAAAGCGGGCAGAGCTCATTTGCATACAAACTCCAGATTTAGCTGGCCAGTTAAATATTTAGCTAAATGTTAAATCTTGTTAAGAGATTTAAGATTTAGTTAAATATTTAGCTGAATGTTAAATCTTTTTTAGAGATTTAAGATTTAGTTAAATATTTAGCTAAATGTTAAATCTTTTTTAGAGATTTAAGATTTAGTTAAATATTTAAGTTCACAAAATGCAGATTTATTTGCGAACAGCTAAATCTTGATTCTCAAAATAAATATTTAATAAGAAAATATATACTGTATATATATTTTTTAAATAAAGACTTAGTATTTAAATGTTGAAAACTTGCTAAATATTTTTAAATTTATAAATTATATCTGAATGTACACATTTAAAAATATATATATTTATTTTCACAACATTTATGAGGAAAAAATACAAGATTTAAGTTAAACCTGGAAAAAAGACACTTTTTGTTACACATGGCACCCCATATTTATCATCCACAAAGCTCAGCAGTATTTCATACTCGCAGCAGTCATACAAAAAAAGTGTTCCAAAGAATCCTTACAAAAATGTGTGTTTTATGTGGTGTTTTTGGTGATATCAGGTCAGTTAATGTATTTTGCTTCATAATAACTGAATATATTTTATTTGAAGTGCGTAATACATACAGTACAAACAGAAATAATGGAAAAACACTGTAGTGTTACATTTAAAGTGTAATACACTGTGTAGATCTACAGTACAATACAAATTACAGAAACTGTGTATTCTCTGCAATGTTCTATCCCTTGTTCTTGTGTATTTTGCTGCCATCAAGAGATAGCCTAACAACTACTATACTGCACAACAATGCTAGTATTTAAAATGTCTTACTTGCAAACATTTCATGTTCACAGTACGTGTCTTGCGGCTCTTGACCATATGGAAATTTTGGTATGCAGGTCGTAGGGTCAGGAAGTTTGGCCACCCCTGATTTAGTATAAATGGCCCTACTGCAAAAGAGTAGCGAGGATTTATTTATTTGTTTTTAACACATTTTGCGATGCAAAACAGTCTGTTTACAAGAGCATAAAACACAACGGTGTACAAGTAATGCATTTGTCATTCATTTTGTTCAACCACCTGTGAAAAGAGCTTTTAAATCTGCAATTGTTTGTGACTATTACAACATGTTTATGTCCTTCAGCTCCAGCCCAAGCAGCAGTCAGCCAGTTTATCCGGCGCAATGAGGAGTCTGTAAAATGCAGCTGAAATCTGTGCCTTTGGATGAATGAAAAAGTCCTTCCGAAGGCCCCCCTCTGGGAATGTGCACAACAATATCAGAAAGCCAGCTAGCTTGAAGCTACAGATGTTGACAGCCTATGCCTGTGGGGATGGTGGCAGATAAGCATGGCATCCTGACAAATACTGTACTTGACTTATCTTTCTCGTCGTTTGATAGGACAAGTGTTGCACAAGGGATTACAAAGTCAACGGCTGCTTCCCTATTTAAATATCACGTGTATTAAAAATGGGTCCCATTAGGGCAGGATCAATCATTTGCTAATTTTTCATGAGCAGTCATGCACAAAGCAGCTCAGAGCTCAGACTCTTAAAACATGTATAGCTTGAGAATAGTGCCCCGTTAATAAACATAAAATAATGAATCCGAAATATTTAGAGTGCTAAGTGTGTTAAAACACCATGCCCAAGTAATGACAGAGGAAGGAGATCTGCTTGGTTGAACCTCTCAGGTTTTCAATGCACAGACACACACACAATAAATAAGATGGTTTATGGCATCTTTTCTGTCACCTTTCTGCCTGGGATTGAGAAGGACATAAAACAAAATAACAAAATCAAGGCACAAAACGTTTTTAATAAACTGCAATTCAGTGGTGTGTTGTCATAAGAGGCTACAGAGGCTAAGCCCACGTGTCATTTTGTAAAAGTAAAAAAAGCTTACCTTACATCATGCTTTCCAAGGTCTACTGTATTGCTATTCTGTGTGTATTCCACCTGCAGTCACCCTCTGTCTACTGTTACTGTATTTGTATGAGCTACACCAGGGGTTTTAAACCAGGGGTACTTCTAAAGGTCATAGGGGGTATGCAGGATGACTCAGAAATGCACAAATAAAAATGAAAGTAAGAGAAAATAATATTATAATATTATAAAAATAATATATTCTCTAAACCACTTTGTATACTTATTTAGCAGCTCAGAGTGAACCGCAGATGGAAAAACACAGAATCTATCATGTCCACATTTTCCACCTGTACATGCATGCTCGATTTCGATTGAGTGGCTTTCCGAACTGATACCGGTATATAGGTGATGCACCTAGATGTCTGGCGATTGTGCCTATGGAGAGCGGTCTGTGCTGCTCATGATCTTTGCTGTTTTCAACTTGTCGTATCAGTGAAGCTCAACGTTTCTGAGTTTTTTAGAAGTATAAAGGCTCTGGTAAACATAAATAGTCGTCACAATACGCATACTTTGACGTTTTTTTGTTTTATTTATTACCGTGGCTGCATTTTATTAACAGTAATAGTGGCTGGTTGAATATGTGTTCGGTGTTTGATACATTTCTTACTTGCAAAAAGGACGAAAACACAGAAAGTACAGAAAGTGCAAAGTGACAGAAAGTTATACAGAGTCCCTTTGGATCATTTTTATGCTGGCTTTAATAAAAACAAGTGTATTATTGTTAGTAATTAATGATAGTTTTACCTTGAGGTTAATGTTTTTCATACTGTAAACATTTTAAATGGCACACATTATGCTGAGGTGGTAAGTAAATAGTAACGTGATAAACATTTACAGTGCAGACTATTTTGTATTATTTATAATAACTTTCCCGAATAGAAAGCGAATACGAGTGTTTCCAAAGAGATTCACAAATACTGGCTTTTAATTCTATGCATCCAAAGTCATTAAGATTTAAGAATGAAGCCTACTGTTTGGTTCCCTTTCAATTCGAAGACAACCACAGACGATACTTTTGGGATATTGCCTGCCTTTGGAAGGTATTTCTGAGCGTTTTATATCAAAGCTGCTGATAGGCTCATCTGTGGAGTGACGTCCCAGGTCCTGCCTCCTTAGGGATCAAACAGTCATTGCGCATAATGCTTGGTCTCTTTTTGCCTCTCACCACTGGTAAGGTATAGTATAACTAACCATCAGTGTTGTGTCGAGTCTTTTCAAATTGCTCTCACTTTGAGTCACTTGTATTTCCCCTGCCTGAGCTTCTTCTTTCTTTCTTCACGGTCTACTTTGCTTGCATCACAGACCGCTACTAATAAACTGTTTTTCACTAGCTGTATTTCTGCTAATTGAAAAAAAAAAGAGGGAAGGTATCTGCGTGATCCTCCACCGGGGTTCGGCCTGCCATGTCCCCACTTTAGAGTGAGTCCGCTAAAAAGTTATTGTTGTCTTGTCCAGTTAAAAAAAAAAAAGACAACAGCTGTGCTATTGAGTCGACCGTGCCGGCTGCCCTAGCCCAACCACCTCGGTGCTTCAGTTCTAAAAAAAACTAAAAAAACTAATATTTTTTACATACCCCTTCTTCTTCTCTGTACTGTTACACAAGCACTCTCGCCCACCACGGCTTACGAGCCTGTGTGTCTCCTTGGTGTAAGCTGCATGCTGCCAAGTGTTACATTACACTCAGTCAGGGCTGCCCTGCCTGCTCACCCTCGGTGCTTGGCCTGCCAGTGCACGGAGTGATTAATTCCTCCGTGCATTCGGTGCTTAGTGCTTCCCGTGCCCTCAGTACTTCAGTGCCTCGGGTTGCACAGTGATTCAGTGCGCACGATACTGCAGCACCTCGGTACACACAGTAACCTCCATGCACAAGGTAACCTAGGTACTTGGGCACCTTAGGCTTACCCACTGTTCCCTGTACCCTCGGTGCTTCCGTACCTCGGTACATACAATGACCTTAGTGAGGATGATATATACACAGCTCTGCTGCACCCCACTGTTGAGTTGAATCTGCTGGCTTGTTTCAGCCCTCCTACTCGGCGCGCTTGCCGTGGTGACTGCTATTTTACCCTAAAAACTTTGCTATTGTGTGTGGTATACAGTGCCTATAGAAAGTCTACACCCCCTTTCAAAATTTTCACCTTTTGTTGCCTTATAGCCTGGAATTAAAATGCATTAAAATATGTTTTTTTTTCATTTATCTACAAATCCTACCCCACAACTTCCAAGTGAAAAAATATTCTAGAAATTTGTAGAAAATTAATTAAAAATAAAAACTGAAATAGCTTGGTTGGATAAGTGTCCATCCCCCTTGTAATAGCAATCCTAAATTAGCTCAGGTGTAACCAATCGCCTTCAAAATCACACACCAAGTTAAGTGGCCTCCACCAGTGTTAAATTGTAGTGATTCACATGATTTCAGGATAAATTGAGTAGTTCCTGTAGTCCTCTGCTGGGTAGTACATTTCAAAGCAAAGACTCAACCATGAGCACCAAGGCGCTTTCAATAGAACTCCGGGACAAAGTTGTTGAAAGGCACAGATCAGGGGATGAGTATAAAAAAAATATCAAAGGCCTTGAATATCCCTTGGAGCATGGTCAAGATGATTATTAAGAAATGGAAGGCGTATGGCACCACCAAGACCCTGCCTAGATCAGGCCGTCCCTCCTAACTGGATGACCGAGCAAGAAGGAGACTGAGGAGAGAGGCTACCAAGAGGCCAATGGCAACTTTGCAAGAGCTACAGGCTTTTATGGCCAAGACTGGTCAAAGTGTGCATGTTACAACAATATCCCAAGCACTCCACAAATCTGGCCTGTATGGTAGCCATTACTCAAGAAAGTCCACCTTGAATCCCGTTTGAAGTATGCAAAAAAACACTCAGGAGATTCTGTAGCCAGGTGGCAAAAAGTTTTGTGGTGTGAGGAAACTAAAATTGAACTTTTTGGCCTAAATGCAAAGCATTATGTTTGGCGCAAACCCAACACAGCGCATCACCCAAAGAACACCATCCCTACTGTGAAGCATGGTGGTGGCAGCATCATGTTATGGGGATGTTTCTCATCGGCAGGGACTGGGGCACTTGGCCCCCGTGTGTATTTTGTGTTACGTGTTGTGTGTAAATGTTGGTGTATAGTCATCGGTACACGGATATAAACGGGTCTGTGTTTCACTTGTGATTTAAAAATGTAGATTTATATTTAGGCACGGAGGGCACAAATCACTTCACGTGCTAGTTAAAATGCAATGTGTGGTCACGGGAGTGCACTTAATTAATTCACGTGCAGTTGTACCGAGATTCCAATTGAATGATTGACTAGCAATCGAGTCTCGGTACAACTGCATAAAAACAGCATGTTTTCACTCACTCGGGTTGGGTGTTCGAGAGTGGAGAACGGAGAGAGAGAAGGAGAGAGAAATATTTACAAACAATTGCTATCGCGTGCTGGTAGGACCAGCACGATACTTGTTTGTTTGTTTACTCACCGTGTTTGTGTGTCTGTCCGTCCACCGCTTGTTTAGTGTTAGTTCGTTTTGTTTATGTCTGTTTATTTTGGCGAAAGTGCCGTGTCCTGTGTTTTTGTTACAACCGCTTATTTTTCTGTTTGATTATTAAACGCTGAGCGCGATCACGCGCCAGCTTCACCAAAACCCCAAGTCTCTGTCTGTACTGTGTTTCCTGGCTCTGCCGTGACGCCACCGCTCAGTCGCCTTTGTGACACGTGGTGTCAGAACTGGGAGCTACAGCGCCCAGGACTCAGGCCAGAGCAGGAACCGCAATTTGGGGTTTAAAAAAAAAAAAACAACAACAACAACAACAAAAAAAAAAAAAAATGGAAGGCTGGAACTGGAGAGATGGCTGCCAGGATCTGGAGGTCCTCCTCGGTGGTCTAGAGGACCAAGGCTGGTGCCTTGCCTGTGGGGAGTTCGGGCACCCGGTGGTGCGCTGCCCCTACCAAGAGGGAGAGGAGGAACTGGCCCAGGATAGGAAGGTGAGGAGGAGGCAGAGAAGGGGAAAGGGGAAGAGGAAGGCTGAGTGTCCACAGCCCAAGTGGGAGGAGCCTGAGTGTCCACAGCCCAAGCGGGAGGAGCCCGAACGTCCCACGCCTGAGTGGGAGGAGCCCGAACGTCCCACGCCTGAATGGGAGGAGCCCGAACGTCCCACGCCTGAATGGGAGGAGCCCGAACGCCCCACGCCTGAATGGGAGGAGTCGGTGCGCCCACAGCCCAAGAGGGAGGAGTCGGTGCGCCCACAGCCCAAGAGGGAGGAGTCGGTGCGCCCACAGCCCAAGAGGGAGGAGTCGGTGCGCCCACGCCCAAGACACGGAAGGTAGAGCGCCCACAGCCCCAGTCTCCACCAGCAGAGGGTGAATTCCTGCTGGGTCCACCTCCATTGCCATGGGAGGACTGCTTGCAGCTCCCACCTCCACCAGCAGAGGGTGAATTCCTGCTGGTCCCGCCTCCGCCACCTCCATTGGCAGGAGCAGAGCAGCAGGAGCTGCCTCTGCCTCCGCCACTTCCATCGGCAGAGCAGCAGGAGCTGCCTCTGCCTCCGCCACCTCCACCGGCAGGAGCAGAGCAGCAGGAGCTGCCTCTGCCTCCGCCACTTCCATCGGCAGAGCAGCAGGAGCTGCCTCTGCCTCCGCCACCTCCATCGGCAGGAGCAGAGCAGCAGGAGCTGCCTCTGCCTCCGCCACCTCCATCGGCAGGAGCAGAGCAGCAGGAGCTGCCTCTGCCTCCGCCAACCCCACCAGCAGAGGATGAATGCCTGCTGGTAACACTTCCCCACCAGCAGAGGATGAATGCCTGCTGGTATCACTTCCCCACCAGCAGAGGAGGAATGCCTGCTGGTAACACTTCCCCACCAGCAGAGGAGGAATGCCTGCTGGTATTACTTCCCCACCAGCAGAGGATGAATGCCTGCTGGTAACACTTTCCCCACCAGCAGAGGAGGGATGCCTGCTGGTATCATTTCCCCACCGCCACGCAGGAGAGGAGCAGGAGCTGCCTCTCCCTTCACCAGAAGGACCCGGACTAGATGCTGGCGGTCCTCGGCAGCCCTTGCATAGGCTGCTGAGGGAAGCACGGGAAGAACCGCCCGGCCGCAGAGGCCGAGAAGAGGGCCAACACCTGCACCCCAGCTAGTCCTGACTCCCTGCCCCGCCGCCCAAGGATGCCTGCCCCGCTTCGCCCAAGGATGCCTGCCCCGCCGCCCAAGGATGCCTGCCCCGCCGCCCAAGGATGCCTGCCCCGCCGCCCAAGGATGCCTGCCTCGCCGCCCAAGGATGCCTGCCTCGCCGCCCAAGGATGCCTGCCTCGCCGCCCAAGGATGCCTGCCTCGCCGCCCAAGGATGCCTGCCTCGCCGCCCAAGGATGCCTGCCTCGCCGCCCAAGGATGCCTGCCCGCCGCCCAAGGATGCCTGCCTCGCCAAGGATGCCTGCCTGCCGCCTGGGTTGCCAGCCGCCCGCACGCCTGGGTTGCCAGCCGCTCCGCACGCTTGGGTTGCCAGCCGCCCGCATCGCTTGGGTTGCCAGCCGCCCGCACGCCTGGGTTGCCAGCCGCCCGCATCGCTTGGGTTGCCAGCCGCCCGCATCGCCTGGGTTGCCAGCCGCCCGCATCGCCTGGGGCTGCCTGTCGCTCCGCGCATCGCCTGGGGCTGCCTTTTGCTCCACACAGGGTACAGGGTACGAGGGAGAAGTGGAGCTCCCGCTGCCGCCTCTATGGCCAGGGGCTCCTCCCGAAGTTCGCCTCCCGAGGGTCCGCTGCTGCTGCCGCCGCCTCCCGAGGGTCCGCTGCTGCTGCCGCCGCCTCCCGAGGGTCCGCTGCCGCCGCCTGGGGTCGCCAGGGATCCTGCTTCGCCTGGGGTAGTCGAGGGTCCTGCTTCGCCTGGGGTCGCTACACTATGGCCAGAACCCCATGAAGGGGAGCTGTCGGCCATGAAGAAAGGGGAGGTCAGGAGACCAGCTCCCCAGCCGCATTTCCGTGGCAGGAAACACGGTGGCCAGAGCCCCACGGAGGGGAGCTAGCGGCCACGGCGAGGGGGAGGTCAGGAGACCCGCTCCCTCGCAGCAGTTTCGCTGCCGGAATTGGGTGGCCGGCGCCCCACGGAGGGGAACTGCCGGCCATGAAGAAGGGGGAGGTCAGGAGACCAGCTTCCCCGCAGCAGTTTCGCTGCCGGAGATTGTGTGGTCGGAGCCCCACGGAGGGGAACTGCCGGCCATGAAGAAGGGGGAGGTCAGGAGACCAGCTCCCCAGCTGCACTTTCGCGGCAGGAGATAGTGTGGCTGAAGCCCCGAAGAGGGAGCTGCCAGCCACGAAGAATTGGGGGTGCCAGACATTTCACCATGGCCACCCCCAGAAACAACTTGCTTCCCCTCTTCCGGGACTTTGGGACTGAGGGGGAGGTGGCCATTGAGGCCATGTGTGCTTTGCACAAGGGGGTATATGTGGCAAAGTGCCCCCGTGTGTATTTTGTGTTACGTGTTGTGTGTAAATGTTGGTGTATAGTCATCGGTACACGGGATATAAACGGGTCTGTGTTTCACTTGTGATTTAAAAATGTAGATTTATATTTAGGCACGGAGGGCACAAATCACTTCACGTGCTAGTTAAAATGTAATGTGTGGTCACGGAGTGCACTTAATTAATTCACGTGCAGTTGTACCGAGATTCCAATTGAATGATTGACTAGCAATCGAGTCTCGGTACAACTGCATAAAAACAGCATGTTTTCACTCACTCGGGTTGGGTGTTCGAGAGTGGAGAACGGAGAGAGAGAAGGAGAGAGAAATATTTACAAACAATTGCTATCGCGTGCTGGTAGGACCAGCACGATACTTGTTTGTTTGTTTACTCACCGTGTTTGTGTGTCTGTCCGTCCACCGCTTGTTTAGTGTTAGTTCGTTTTGTTTATGTCTGTTTATTTTGGCGAAAGTGCCGTGTCCTGTGTTTTTGTTACAACCGCTTATTTTTCTGTTTGATTATTAAACGCTGAGCGCATCACGCTGCCAGCTTCTCAGGATAGAAGGGAAAATGAATGGAGCAAAGTACAGAGAAGTCATTGAGGAAAACCTGCTACCCTCTGCAAGAAAGCTGAAACTGGGACGGAAGTTCACCTTTCAGCATGACAACGACCCAAAGCACACAGCCAAAGCTACACTGGATTGGCTAAGGAACAAAAAGGTAAATGTCCTTGAGTGGCCCAGTCAGAGCCTCGACCTAAATCCAATCGGAAATTTGTGGCATGACTTGAAGATTGCTGTCCATCAATGCTCCCCAAGGAACTTGACAGAGCTTGAACAGTTTTGTAAAGAAGAATGGTCAAATATTGCCAAATCTAGCTGTGCAAAGTTGGTAGAGACCTATCCCAACAGAAAGGTGCTTCCACCAAGTATTAACTCAGGGAGGTGGAGACTTATCCAATTATGATCTTTCAGTTTTGTATTTTTAATTTATAATTTTTTTCTCAATAAAAACTTTTTTCCCCTTAACAGTGCGGAATATGGTGTGTAGATAAGTGGAAAAAATATCCTCATTTAAATGCATGAAACTCTGAGGCACTGACACAACAAAATGTGAAAAAAGTTAAAGGGGTGTAGACTTTCTATAGGCACTGTATGTGTTTTTTTCTTTACTGCCTTGCAGTTTAAAAAGAAAAGTAGTAGCAGCATGATTCCTCCAGCTGTACACAGCTCTGCTATGTCTCGCTGTTCAGTCTGCCTATTCGGCGCACATGGTCACCCGCCTGGCATGGTGAATGTGTTTCTCCCATAGCTGAATTGCTGTGTATGTAAGCCTCTATTTTTTCTATTACTGCTTTGCAGTTAAAAAAAAAAAACAATACAGCAGCTCCTTGAGCCTGTGCTCCACTCCGACCTACGCTACGCGCTGCCATGTTATGTGATTATCGCCGCACTGCACCGCAGCTATTCGAGCCTGTGTATCAACCCAGGTGTATGCTATGAGCTACCCCAGGTTGTGTTGACTACACGCGGTTAGGCTAGGCGCCTCTATGTGCCGGCCCTCGGTGCTTAAGCGCTACTGCGTGCACGCGGTGCCCCGATTCTTCAGTGCACCAGTACTGTATTCTACCTCACTCAGTGTCCTCAGTGCTTCTGCACCCTTGGTGCCTGAGTGCTTCAATACACAGGTCTACACCCTCTGGTGTTTAAACAACGCCCTTGGGACTGTGCAGACATCAAGCATGGCTAAAGTCCATGCTTGCACGTCCTGCACAACGTCCCCTGCTAGCACGGCTGAGACGTACGTGGCGTTAGGAGCCCCTGGCCAGTCAGCATGCTCAAGCCCTTGCTCTGGCCCCAGCTCAGCCGATAACGCCGGCCCCGGAGCTGTACCCGCCTGCATCGGTGGTCGCCCCGGATGTTACAGAACCAGATATCAGACCAAGATGCGATTTCGACCGCAGCCTCATGAGAAGGTGGCTCCTTCCTTCAGAAGCAATCCCTACCTCCCCTGACTATTCCTTTGGACCAGCAGTTGAGGTATTGTTGCAGCGTTCTCAGAGAAACGCAAGGCATCTCAGCTGGTAGCCTCAATGCTCCCCTCCTGTACTCAGATACGGAGAGAACGAGAAGCTGGCGTCTGCCGTACTCGCGATTGGTTTATCAAAGTGGATTGAAAGGACGCATATTCCCCGTCCCTATTCGTCCAGTGCACAGGAAGTATCTCCACTTCACCTTTCAGGGGAGCGTCTTTGAGTTTTCCGTGCTGCCATTTGGCTTCTCCTTAGCCCCCCACACGTTTTCAAAGTGCATGGATGCCATCCTAGTTCCCTTGCGGCTGCAAGGGATCAGGGTGATGAACTACCTGGATGACTGGTTGATCTGGCCCAGTCGCAGGAAGGAGCAGTGGCCTACACAGCGATTGTGACGAAGCATCTGTTGAGGCTGGGTCTCACCCTCAACGATACCAGAGCCAATTAGTACCGGTGCAAAGTACACTCTACTTGGGTCTCCAGCTGGATTCCTTTAGGATGCAAGCCTACTTGTCGGACGACAGAGTAGCTGCCATTTGCAACTGTCTGGCCCTGTTCAACAAGGGTTCACAGTATAATCGGTGTTGTGTTAAAAACTATTGGGTCATCAGCCACCCAACTAGGGTTACTCCACATGAGCCTGATCCTAGTGTGCGTCAGGTCTTTCAGCTACACCCCAAGCAAGACAGATAGGCTGACCGTGTGTCGCCTATGCTGGGAAGCCCTACACTGGTGGAGGCAAGCCTCTCACCTGAGCGAAGGCCTAAGTATGGGAGTGTGTGACAAAGACGGCTGAGCGGTGACGTCACGGCAGAAGCAGGAACACAGAACAGACAGAGACTTGGGGTTTTGGTGAAGCTGGCGCGTGATCGCTCAGCGTTTAATAATCAAACAGAACAGAAAAATAAGCGGTTGTAACAACAAACACACAAAAACAGGACACGGCACTTACGCCAAAATAAATAGATAAACAAAAGCGGACTAACACTAAACAAGCGGTGGACGGACAGACACACAAACACGGTGAGTAAATAATAAAACAAGTACCGTGCTGGTCCTACCAGCACGCGATAGCAATTGTTCTATATATTTTCTATCTCTCTCTCTCTCTCTCTCACCCGTTCTCCACTCACGAACACCCAACCCGAGTGAGTGAAAACATACAGCTTTTATGCAGTTGTACGAGACTTCGATTGCTAGTCAATCATTCAATTGGAATCTCGGTACAACTGCACGTGAATTAATTAAAGTGCAATTCCCGTGCTCACATATTATTACTTTTTACTTGCCGTGATGTGATTTGTGCCCTCCTCGTGCCTAAATACAAATCTACAATTTAAACACATGTGAAACACAGACCCGCTTATATCCCGTGTACCAATGCCTATACACCAACATTTACACACAACACGTAACACAAAATACACACGGGGGCACTTTGCCACATATACCCCCCTTGTGCAAAGCACACATGGCCTCAATGGCCACCTCCCCCTCAGTCCCAAAGTCCCGGAAGAGGGAAGCAAGTTGTTTCTGGGGGTGGCCATGGTGAAATGTCTGGCACCCCCAATTCTTCGTGGCTGGCAGCTCCCTCTTCGGGGCTTCAGCCACACTATCTCCTGCTGCGAAAGTGCAGCTGGGGAGCTGGTCTCCTGACCTCCCCCTTCTTCATGGCCGGCAGTTCCCCTCCATGGGGCTCCGACCACACAATCTCCGGCAGCGAAACTGCTGCGGGGAAGCTGGTCTCCTGACCTCCCCCTTCTTCATGGCGGCAGTTCCCCTCCGTGGGCGCCCGGCCACCCAATTCTGGCAGCGAAACTGCTGCGAGGGAGCGGGTCTCCTGACCTCCCCCCTCGCCGTGGCCGCTAGCTCCCCTCCGTGGGGCTCTGGCCACCGTGTTTCCTGCCACGGAAATGCGGCTGGGGAGCTGGTCTCCTGACCTCCCCCTTTCTTCATGGCCGACAGCTCCCCTTCATGGGGTTCTGGCCATAGTGTAGCGACCCCAGGCGAAGCAGGACCCTCGACTACCCCAGGCGAAGCAGGATCCCTGGCGACCCCAGGCGGCGGCAGCGGACCCTCGGGAGGCGGCGGCAGCAGCAGCGGACCCTCGGGAGGCGGCGGCAGCAGCAGCGGACCCTCGGGAGGCGAACTTCGGGAGGAGCCCCTGGCCATAGAGGCGGCAGCGGGAGCTCCACTTCTCCCTCGTACCCTGTACCCTGTGTGGAGCAAAAGGCAGCCCCAGGCGATCGCGGGCGACAGGCAGCCCCAGGCGTCGCGGGCGGCTGGCAACCCAGGCGTGCGGGCGGCTGGCAACCCAAGCGTCGCGGGCGGCTGGCAACCCAAGCGTCGCGGGCGGCTGGCAACCCAAGCGTCGCGGGCGGCTGGCAACCCAAGCGTCGCGGGCGGCTGGCAACCCAAGCGTGCGGGCGGCTGGCAACCCAAGCGATGCGGGCGGCTGGCAACCCAAGCGATGCGGGCGGCTGGCAACCCAGGCGATGCGAGGCAGGCATCCTTGGGCGGCGAGGCAGGCATCCTTGGGCGGCGAGGCAGGCATCCTTGGGCGGCGAGGCAGGCATCCTTGGGCGGCGAGGCAGGCATCCTTGGGCGGCGAGGCAGGCATCCTTGGGCGGCGAGGCAGGCATCCTTGGGCGGCGAGGCAGGCATCCTTGGGCGGCGAGGCAGGCATCCTTGGGCGGCGGGGCAGGCATCCTTGGGCGGCGGGGCAGGCATCCTTGGGCGGCGGGGCAGGCATCCTTGGGCGGCGGGGCAGGGAGTCAGGACTAGCTGGGGTGCAGGTGTTGGCCCTCTTCTCGGCCTCTGCGGCCGGGCGGTTCTTCCCCGTGCTTCCCTCAGCAGCCTATGCAAGGGCTGCCGAGGACCGCCAGCATCTAGTCCGGGTCCTTCTGGTGAAGGGAGAGGCAGCTCCTGCTCCTCTCCTCGTGACGGTGGGGGAAATGATACCAGCAGGCATTCCTCCTCTGCTGGTGGGGTTGGCGGAGGCAGAGGCAGCTCCTGCTGCTCTGCTCCTGCCGATGGAGGTGGCGGAGGCAGAGGCAGCTCCTGCTGCTCTGCTCCTGCCAGTGAAGGTGGCGGAGGCAGAGGCAGCTCCTGCTGCTCTGCTCCTGCCAGTGAAGGTGGCGGAGGCAGAGGCAGCTCCTGCTGCTCTGCTCCTGCTGGTGGAGGTGGCGGAGGCAGAGGCAGCTCCTGCTGCTCTGCTCCTGCCGGTGGAGGTGGGGGCGTGTAGTCTCCTGGCGGCGGAGGTGGGAGCAGCGTGTAGTCTACCCTTGTTTCAGGGGACTGGTGCGGCCCTCCCCTCTTGCAGGGGACTGGTGCGGCTCCGCCTCGGAAGGGGAGACCAGCAGGCATTCACCCTCTGCTGGTGGACAGGGACCCAGCAGGCATTCACCCTCTGCTGGTGGAGGAGGCAGAGGCAGCTCCTGCTGCTCTGCTCCTGGCGGTGGAAGTGGCGGAGGCGGGACCAGCAGGAATTCACCCTCTGCTGGTGGAGGTGGGAGCTGCAAGCGGTCCTCCCATGGCAATGGAGGTGGAACCAGCAGGAATTCACCCTCTGCTAGTGGAGACTGGGGCGGTGGGCGCTCTACCTTCCCCTTTTGGGCCGTGGGCGCACCGACTCCTCCCTCTTGGGCTGTGGGCGCACCGACTCCTCCCTCTTGGGCTGTGGGCGCACCGACTCCTCCCTCTTGGGCTGTGGGCGCACCGACTCCTCCCATTCAGGCGTGGGGCGTTGGGCTCCTCCCACTCAGGCGTGGGGCGTTCGGGCTCCTCCCACTCAGGCGTGGGACGTTCGGGCTCCTCCCACTCAGGCGTGGGACGTTCGGGCTCCTCCCACTCAGGCGTGGGGCGTTCGGGCTCCTCCCACTCAGGCTGTGGAGGCAAAACCAGCAGGCATTCTTCCTCTGCTGGTGGAGACTTGGGCGGTGGACACTCCGCCTTCCTCTTCCCCTTTCCCCTTCTCTGCCTCCTCCTCACCTTCCTCTCCTGGGCCAGTTCCTCCTCTCCCTCTTGGTAGGGGCAGTGCACCACTGGGTGCCCGAACTCCCCACAGGCAAGGCACCAGCCTTGGTCCTCTAGACCACCGAGGAGGACCTCCAGATCCTGGCAGCCATCTCTCCAGTTCCAGCCTTCCATTTTCTTGTTGTTGTTGTTGTTGGTTTTTTTTTTTTTAAACAAATTGCGGTTCCTGCTCTGGCCTGAGTCCTGGAGGCTGTTATCCCAGTTCTGACACCACGTGTGACAAAGGCGGCTGGCGGTGGCGTCACGGCAGAAGCAGGAACACAGAACAGACAGAGACTTGGGGTTTTGGTGAAGCTGGCGCGTGATCGCTCAGCGTTTAATAATCAAACAGAACAGAAAAATAAGCGGTTGTAACAACAAACACACAAAAACAGGACCACGGCACTTACGCCAAAATAAATAGATAAACAAAAGCGGACTAACACTAAACAAGCGGTGGACGGACAGACACACAAACACGGTGAGTAAATAATAAAACAAGTACCGTGCTGGTCCTACCAGCACGCGATATAGTGTTCTATATATTTTCTATCTCTCTCTCTCTCTCTCTCTCACCCGTTCTCCACTCCACGAACACCCAACCCGAGTGAGTGAAAACATACAGCTTTTATGCAGTTGTGCGAGACTTCGATTGCTAGTCAATCATTCAATTGGAATCTCGGTACAACTGCACGTGAATTAATTAAAGTGCAATTCCCCGTGCTCACATATTATTACTTTTTACTTGCACGTGATGTGATTTGTGCCCTCCTCGTGCCTAAATACAAATCTACAATTTAAACACATGTGAAACACAGACCCGCTTATATCCCGTGTACCAATGCCTATACACCAACATTTACACACAACACGTAACACAAAATACACACGGGGGGGCACTTTGCCACAGAGTGATACACAACTGTCAATTGGTGATACAGAGCTCTGGCTGGGGGCGGTCTAGGCAGGCAGAGGAGTTTGCAGACCTTGGTCGGGTCGCTGGACATACCTGCACATAAATGCGCGGGAGCTTAGAGCAGCCCACAAGTGGCCCAAAGCCTTTTTGTGCGCTTTCCCGCTGCTCCCTGCCTTCTTCGAGCAGGTCAGGAGAGACAAGGTAGCCCCTAGATGGCCCAGGAGATTCTGGTTTTCAAACCTCTGCTAGCTGCTGCAAGGCCAGTCCTGGGAGATCCTGCTGCGCATGGATCTCCTCAGTCAGGCGCAAGGCACCCTCTGGCACCCGGAACCATGCAGGTTGCAGTTATGGGTCTGGCCCTTGAACGGGACCGCTGGACAGCCCTAGGGCTCTCTGATGCGGTTGTGGGCACCTTGCAGAATGTCAGGGCAGCCTCCACTATGTCGTTACACGCCTATAAGTGGAGGTACTTCCTAAACTGGTGTCTGACCCTCGGTCATGACCACATATCTTGTCCTATGCCTGTTATCGTGCAGTTTTCTGTTTCACCTGGTGCGCATTTTTTGGCGACCCGGTTTCTAAAGGGAGGAACATTCTCCCGATGTTGTGCTGGGGGCTCTCACGAAGGCCAGTTTGAGCCCATATACTCCATAGAGTTGAAGTACTTATCCATAAAGACAGCCTTCTTTTTAGCCATCACCTCCACACGTTAGTGAGCTGCAGGCGATGTCTGTGCATAGCTCCTGCATGAGTAATTGGGACAGTGGGAACACAGGACAACTGCGGACAATTGCGGACGCAGTCTCGACTGCGTATAATAATGCCGGCTTGCCCCCGCCTTCGTGGGTAGCTGCGCACTCTACCAGAGGGGTGGACTCATCTTGGGCCCTCCTTAGAGGAGCCTCATGTCCATTCCTTACTCAGACTACGCTGCATTCCTTTACCAGGTTCTACCGCGTTAATGTGGTACATCCCTCAATGCCTTCATTGGGCACAAGGGTCCTTGAGGTTGCACACTCCCATCATTGACCTTATCGGTTATGTGTGGTTGAGGTATCCCTTATTAGCTGTCTGCTCATCTCCATAGCAACGGCTTTGGTATACTTTCCCAAAAGTATCATCGGTGGTCGTCACAAGCGACCAGTGAGGTCGCTTCGGTCACTTACGTGGCTTCAAGGCACGTATTGCAATTGTGGTACCATTCAGTGAACGTAAATTGTAAAGGGTACTTTAGCTGAAACCTCTCGACAAAAGGGGTACAGTTTAAAAAAAAGGTTGAAAACCCCTGAGCTACACAATGCAAGCTTGCAGCTAGCACCTACTACTCGTAATTAGACTTAATCTTGATGTGTCTGTTGCCAAGCAGGTTATGGGTCACATGTGGCTACTCCCTTAAGTTTCTATTTGCCTACACAGTCCGTTGTAGATTTTTTAAATTCATAAGCCATGTTCCTTGCTTTCAATTGAGGAAAAAATAAGAATAGAAAATAACAATAATGGTCGCCCAAAGCCTAAATTGGACCTTCTTCAACAGGGAGGGCCAAAACAAAATTGCCTTTTTAATACCATGGTGCAGGTATTCAGTTTGATTTTTCAAACCGGCTCTTCATCTTCCAAATATTTTTTCTACAAACGGCATCACTCAGGATTCATCAATCAAGTAAGTCCACAATGTTTTTGTTATATTCAGTTGCTTGCCTTATGTGCTGCCTATACTATGTTACTGTATTACATTTCTTATTCAATTACAAAGTACCTTTTGAAACATGCAATGTTTTATTGCATATAATAAAAAGTATATGGGTGGCGCCAGCAAGCAATGAATGGGTAAGACATACAAAACAAGAGCTCCAGCAGAAAATGCTTAAATTATATATTTCATTGGCACCTTTTTTGAGGAACCGTATTTTTATACAACAGTTTTTTCTCTTTCATGTACGTGTATGTATACATACCTGTTTCGTTGTTTTGTTTTTGCGTGTTTTTCTTTTTATTCGGTTGCTAAAATGCCAAATCCACGAGGCAAGAAAGATACACAGGCAGAGGGTCCTATCACACTGTTCCAGTAATGCTGCTATCTTGGATGCTATATTGTCCCTTAGATCGGAGATTAATTCAGCCGTGGTGGCTTTTCAGAACAGGACTGGTTCTTTAACCAAGCGCCTGAGTGATTTGGATCAGGGAGCCTCTCAGTGGTCTGATGCCACAATAGCTTTAGAGTCTAAAGTTTGGAAACTCTCAGCAGAGGTTAACACGTTACAGGCTAACTTCACTATAATGAACCCTTCTTATAACGAACACCTGTTTTTAACGCTCCAAACAGCAAGAACTGATTTTTTCAATGCAAATTAGCCCTATTAGAACGATCACGTACAGGATCGACCCGGATACAACGATCTCAGTACTGACTGACACTGAACTTTCTCCAGTGTCAAGTGTGTTATTCTCTCAGTGAAAACAAAGACCATGGTTAACTAATTCAAAGATAACGCTAATTCAAAGATTACCTATTGTAGTGTACGAATCATGCATGATGAATGCATCCAGGCAACGGGTGTAAGGAGCAATCTATGCTGGATAGTTTTTTTCAAGAGAAAAGACATGTAATTACTGTATTCAGCATGTAAGTGTACATTCTTTCCTTTTTCATTTCTTTACTGTTTTCTTTTAACTCTTTGCGGTCCTATGTCGGACCAGGTCCGACATTACAATTTTCCCTTTCCGGTCTGATGTCGGAAAAAAGACGTACATCAAAAAGAAACACAAGTCTCCAGTCGTTTTTTCTCCAGAAAAAGCCGAGAAAACCATTCAATGGCCGAGTGAGATCGATAGGAGACGAGAGAAGCCGAAAAAAAAGGGCCGGATCTGAGCAATAAACATAGCCCCGGCACCACAGAGATAACATGGCCATAAACAAATAAGATAGCTGCTTCTGCATCCAGCGCTCAAAGAATATCACGAACATTTGCAGAGCTTTTTAAGATGTTATAGTAATACAATAATGACTTGGATCGCATTATTGAGGAGTTTGGTGATAAAAACGAGTGATCAGGAGATGATTTATCAGTATGCACGACTATGAAGAGGTATGTGAAAAATACAGCAAACAAGGGGTGGGGCGAGGCTGGAGATGCAGTACTGAGTGTCCTGTTGGTATGCAGTGCCTTTGTGATGAGGGTGTAATAGGGTCCCGCTGTAACCCTCCTGATCTCTTGTGGCGTTGTATAGAGCAGCCCGAAGTCGGGGCGAACGGCCTGAAAATGATCATACCGGGAGTTCTGGTGTGGTCGGTCATTTTGCCCTGATGCGGAATTTTGCAGTCGCCAAGCTCGCTTTCTGCAATCAGCTGTGCTGCATCCGCCGGTTGAGGCGGGGGCATTAGCTGATTGCAGAGGCGGGGTTGGGCAGTATTTAGGCTGCGCTGTTTCTGCATTCGGGCTCCCTGTCCTGGGTTAGCAACAGAAGTACGCTGTACTGTTGTATGTGTGTTGCTGCTTTCTACTGATCCCGTTCCAGACCCTTGAACAGGCCTGCAACCTGACTCCTACCTTTCTCCTTCTCTTCCCGAGTGTGTGCTTCGGAAATACCCGGACGTCTAGTCTCCACCCAGGGCAGTGAGTGCTGCAGTGTGCCGTAGCCAGTGTTGGAAGGAGCCAACTGCCGACACAGTGCCACCACCACCAAAGCGGCCATTTAGAGAATGGCAGCTACTATTTTTTGAGTTCTATATTATTGTGTGCAGGACTTGTTTGTTTATTCTTTTTTTAAATTTTTAACCCGGTTCTACCATAGCTGGTATTACCGGGGGTTTTTTTGTGTTTATTTTTGTAATACCTGCTATCCTACCTGGGTGCTGACTGTGGCTTCAGCCCTTTTTTTTGTGTTTGTTTTTAATTAATAAACCACCACTCAGTCGCTATTATAGTGAACACCCTGATATAACGAACATTTCTCCAGGTCCCAGGGGGGTTTGTTATAGTGAAGTTAGCCTGTACTTTTTTTTTTTTTTAGACACAAACCGGTCTCCAGAGGTGTCCTCTTCCACCTTGTGGGAAACAATGAAGGCTTATTTGAGAGGCCAGATTATTTCATACAGTGCGCAGGACAGAAAGCGATGCTTGGAATGGCTCTCGGAGTTGACAGACCTTATCCTAGAATTAGATAGCGGTTATGCAAGTTCACCATCTCCTGATCTTTTTAAAAAAACGACTGATCTTACGGACTGACTTTGATCTCTTATCAACCAAACAGGCTGAACAGCTCCTTCTTAAATCCTGATACATACTAACAGGGTGATAAGGCCAGTAAAATTCTTGCATATCAGCTCCGCCAAGCGGCAGCATGTGAGGTTATATCCAAAATCTGCGTTCAGTCTGGTGTAACTACCATTGACCATCAAGAAATTAATAATCAGTTTCATAACTATTACTCACACCTCTATACTTCTGAATCCCCAGAAACCCCCTCCTTAATCAAATCCATGCAGAGCAGTAAGTCTCCTGGCCCAAATGGGTTTCCCATTGAGTTCTTTAAAAAATGTTCTGACCTCCTATCCCCTCTTTTAAGCTCCATGTTTGCTGACTCCTTCTCCTCTCTGTCCCTTCCCCCTACCTTACGTCAGGCTTCCATTTCTCTTTTACTGAAAAGGGACAATGATCCCCTTGACTGTGGCTCCTACCACCCAATTTCACTTCTTAACTCTGACGTAAAAATACTTGCACGACGTCTCGAAACTGTCCTTCTCTCAATTATCTCCCCAGATCAACCAGGTTTTATAAAAAGCAGACCCTCCTTTTTTAATCTTAAGTGCCTGTTTAATATCCTTTACATCCCACCCTCATCCCCTCATCCAGAAATTTTGGTTTTGATTGATGTAGAAAAGGTGTTTGACTGTGTAGAGTGGGATTACCTTTTTTATGCCCTCCAGAAATTTGGCTTTGGCACAAACTTTTACTCATGGATTAAAGTTCTGTACTCTTCCCCCCTCGCTGCTGTCCACACTAACAATACAATCTCGAAATCTTTCCAACTCCACCCCTTTTGTTTGCTATTGCTATTGAGCCCCTGGTTATTGCTCTGCGTAGTAGGCAGGACATTCAGGGAGTCATTAGGAGGGGTCAGGAACCTAAAGTCTCTCTTTATGCGGATGATCTGCACTTGTATGTTTCTAACCCAGCCCCTTGCTTACTTTTAGTTTTGAATCTACTCAAAGATTTTGGCAAATTTTCTGGTTACAGGTTAAATCTTCATAAGAGTGAACTTCTCCCTATTAACCCTGTGGCAGCACAGTGCTCCTTTGAAGACCTACCATTTTAGACTGCCCCAAACAAGCTTACTTATTTAGGTATGTCAATCGCACATGATCTTTTTAAACTTAATTTCAGTCTTCTATTGGAGCGTACAAAGCAAGACCTTGTATGCTGGTCTACATTGCCCCTCTCATTAGCTAGCCAAATTAGTGCTATCAAAATGAATGTACTGCCTACATTTTTATACCTTGTCCAATGTATCCTTGTCTTTATCATTAATCATTTTTTTACCTCCCTAGATAAAATTATTTCCACTTTTATTTGGAACAAAAAGCTTCCTCGTATCCACAAGCCACTGCTTCAGAGACCTTGAGTACTAGGAGGTATGGCCCAACCCAATTTTCAATACAATTACTGGTCAGCCAATATATGGAGTATGTCCTACTGGCGAATTTCCCAGTGGGGATCCGAAGCCCCAGCTTGGTTACCCATGGAGGCTTCATCTTGCCATGCCTCATCCTTACCAGCCCTTCTATGCTCCCCCCTCCCTCTGCCTATGTCATTCTCCAAGTTTACACTCAGCTCCACGGTCTGTCAGTTGCTTAGAATTTGGAAACAGTTCAGATGGGCCTTTAACTTCAATGCTCTCTCAATACAACCATTTGTTCCCTCCCTCTTTGGAAGACCAGGCATTCAGCATTTGGCGTAATAGGGGTATCACCTCCCTTAACATCTTTTATATCAATAACAATTTTGCTTCATTTGATCAGCTTGTACTAAAACACAATATACCTTGGACTCACTTTTTTCAATATCTCCAAATTGTTCGCGACAAAATGTCTCAATTCCCCTAACGTCCACCAAGATCCCCCATGGACTCTATTCTCGACATAAACCCAGTCTGCAAGGGTGCTATTGGCACTATATATTAAAAATTCACTGCTCTCCATTCTGATTCCCTACTGTCCTTGAAATGCCTGTGGGAACAGGCCTTGGACATGGTCTTCTCAGACGCAGATTGGGGTGCTGTGCTAGCCATGGACTAATTCAATTTAAAATTCTGCGTTGCCTCCATTGGACTAAAGTTAGGTTGTCCAACATTAAGCTAGACTTGGACCCAACCTGTGATAGGTGTAAGCAGGCTCCAGCCACTCTTGCTCCGAGTTGGCCTCCTACTGGCGCTCTGTCTTTCAGGCGTTTTCCCAAATCTTGCAGCGTCCCTTGGAGTTGTCACCACAGCAATATTTGGGATGGTTTCTGATGACTCCTTCCCGAACACTGCACCGTTCAGCTCTCTGGCTTTTGCTAGTCTTTTGGCTAGACAGTTGATCTTGTTGAGCTGAAGGGAAGCAATAAAAGCAGGTTTTGTTTTTTAGCCTCCCCACGTATTAGTCAGGAGCCGCGACTGTTGCAATTCCTATAGGCCACTTTACTGCATGTGTCACCGAAAGCAGAACCGAAACCACTGACATTAAAATTGATGAATGAAAAGGAATTGCTTTTTAAAATTATTTAATTAATTCAAAGGCCATTTATCACAAACAGAATCTATTAAAATGGTGCCTCTTTAATATTTAATGACAAAACCCATATTATTGACTATGCATAAAATAATGCAGAAGCACGGTTATATAATGTCAAAGCCTATAATTAGAGAAAATTACAACCTTTGCATGAAATATGCATTAATACAGATGCATTAAGAAGGCAATTAATAAAGAAGTACATGCAAAACCATATGCCATCTAAGGTAATTGCCTTACCGGTTCAGAGTACGGTACCTTCCACTAGAAATCCATTTAATAAAACATTATGTTTTGCTTATTTTACCTCAGTGAAACTCCAAAACACAATTAACATTTATTGTGACCTGTTGCCACATAATAAACTATTCAGTGGCAAAGCAGAGGCATTATAATGGCAATACAATGGTTCTGTACAGGGCAATGGAGGCAAAAACAAAGCTCCTCAATTGTGCTATTTTTATTTTGACATACAGAAGTGCTAATATTTATAATCTTACCTCCTAACACTTTCACAATTGTATTAACTACACACAGTTACAAAAAAACAGAACAAATGCAATGACAAAGGTAGTCTTACTGCTCAGGTCCCGGTGTTGTGTCAAACAGTGCACCTTAGGTGCCAACTACTGTCTCCAGCACAATTGTAATAATAAAGTAATAATGTGCAATATATTGTGTAACCATATTGATTTTTTATTTTCATTGTTTTACATTCTTTGTTTTTGAAGTTCAGAGAACATTGTACTGCTAATTAGTGCATGCAGTAGTGCAGTACTTTAGTGGAGCAGAAAACTGTCTCCATTTACCTTCTATGTGAGCAATCATGTGCTGAGGATGCAAAAATAGTTCATTGACGCTTTTTTAGAACTATATTTTAATGAACATTTATTTTACAAATCAAAACAAGACAATGTAAGTAAATAAACATCTGAACAGACAACGGTTTACAACACACATATTTATAAAACTGAAACGATAGCAATACATTTTTAACTTTTCAACAGCAATCGGTTTGTTATCAGATGAGCAAAAGCAACTGAACAATGTAGATAAATAAACTTAGAAGAAAATGTTTTACAGAAGCGCACAGCACAAGAAGTTATATAAAAAAAGTCTAATTTATTTTTCTTTTTTTCAACAAAAGGGTATTCCTTTACCTTGAGTCTAAGGCTGTTCACAATCTACACAGATAATGCGCTTCTCCACGTCACCTTTCTGCACAGGGCACAGCTGTCTGAAGTTTTATTTTTATTGCACTTGCCAACCTGACATTGGCGTCTCTTGCGGCTCTCAGCGGGGTTGCCAGCTTCAGCTGTGGGTACACACTTGGCAGTCTCCTTCTGTTCCAAATGCTTCTTGCGAAGTTCCTGTGCTAACTGTAAAATATATTCTGTCCTTGGTAAATTCTTCTCTGTGCATTCTTTGTAAAGTACCAAGGAGTTGATGGCTTCTAGGTCCAGTACATTGTAAAACACCTGAACTGACCACCGTCGGGAGCCAGCTTTCATGGAATACTTCCCTGCCATCTGATCCAAAACATCAACTCCATATTTTGTTGCATTGTAAAACTCCACGGTCTCTGGTATTTATTTTCACTAGTCCCAATGCTAATTGACTGTCCAAAGCAGCGCAGCTGGCAAGCAGGCGCCAGCCTTCAAAAGGCTGATTGAAAACAATAGACTGTCAGTCATTCAGAGAGTAGAGACTAATCTAATTACAGCTAAACACATTGTGGACTGGTAAATAAAAATAATCAAGAAGAATACTGTTCTGTATAATCACAATACAATTGTTTTCTGTGTGGCCGTCAATGTGACTGCTCCTGGGGCCTTTAGGTATAATGTAATATATCTCCTTTATTTCCTTTATTTAATACATACAGCCAGAAAGGCACATGAACGCGCAGCCCCATATGTGTTGGAGAAAATTTCATTTTAAAACCAAAAACCGCCAAAATGATTGTCGCGGGGCTTCTACTGTTAAATCATTTAGACGTAGGGGTCAATATAACCAAACACAAAACAATAAATAAAATGTCCAGTACAAAAGTGTTTAAAACCAATGTATGATACTGTGACAGGAGCGGCCCTGTCACTGGCTCCTCCGCGCATGCGAGCCACTACAGGAGCAGCTGGAACACGCAACGGGAGTTGCGCTGTCACTCAATGAACAGAACAAGGAGGCCTGGCCAGGGGGAGGGGTGCCCTGGGGAGCCCACGACCATTGAAAAACAGGCTGTGCTACAAATTGGGGCTGCTACAAAGCCATGGGAATTCAGAGCGCTGCTGCTGAAAATCCATGACAGCCATCAGCCACAGGAATGGAAAGCGTCCACGCTACCGACAAAGAGAAACCTGTAAGACCAAAACTGCAGATCGCAGAAAAGAAGCCATAACCGCCAACAACTGTGTGCATATCCACTTTCGGGCTGGGATTAATCTCTATAGGAAGAGGGATTAGTTCAGGGATATTAGATCCCCTAAAGTATAGCAAGGTGTTTAAGCGTGACCTCCACTTGTTAGCAGAGTAGTCGTTTTTGGACAGTGTTTTATTTTGCCTTTTGTACATTTTAATGTATGTCCTCCGTGAGCTACCATTGTGAGTGTCAAGCGCAACATTCTGTGCCCTGACTCATCCAGTGATCACTCACACACGCAAGAAAACCCCCTATCTCAGCTACATTATAGAGATGCCCGCATATGAAAGCCATTTTAAGAATCAAAATTGTACCACACTACATGGTATTGTAACAACCCCCTTAGCTCATCCAGTAAATTTGCACCAGTGTGATTCCTAATGAAGCAGCAAATGGAACACAGCGCATTCCTCTATGCACTGTGCGGTTAAGTGATCGAGAGGACTGGTTAAATGGCACCCAAAAGACATTGTCATATAAGCTACACAGCTGGTATGTCAGGTTTGATCCCATCACTTGATGATAGTTACTATAAAAGCTTTCAGATGTGTTATGAACACACCACTGTATTAGCAAACAAACAGTACAGCATTAATAAAGCGCTTAATTGAAAATACATACAGTGCATACCATGTCTCTTGACAAACTTTATTGCATTTCACAATCGGATAGGGAATAACGTAGGTGCTGTACTTCATGTAATCACCTTCTGAAAGACACGTCACATGAACCAGGTTTGAAGTTACATCATTAGTTTTGCAGCATCTCTGCAGTTTTTTTAAATTGTTATATCAGAAAATAACTAATTGGATATAGAGTAGTAAATGTAGTTACTATTTTGGTTATTGTATATGAGTCCAAGTACGAGCGCTCATGAAGATGAGTATAAATATGACATGGGGGCAAATGTTTATAAAGCTGCAAATCTGCATGTTGTGGAGACACATTTTGGTGCTGATTTTGAAAGCCCTTTACTCCAAAGACTAAATTGCTCAAAAGAAGAAAAACACCTATGTGACAGAGATCAAATGATTCTTAGTGTTATCTCCTTATCTCCCACCCAACCTGAGAGGGCGCTGTGTAAAGGGAACTGGACTGGATGGCCCGACAATTCATTCCCAGGGTTAGGTGGAAGTCGGCCATCTAGAAAGGGGGTGGAGCTACGGTACACTAAATCATCGACCTGGAAGGGAAACGATGTGGCATCCGCGTATTGGAGGAGTGGTTGCACTCGTTAACCAAGGGGTCATGGTTGATGGTATTTAAGGGGACGTAGTGATGTGATCTGTTCCTTGGTATGGTTAAACAGTGAACCTAAAAGGAGGACGTGAATTTATCGTGAGTGTTTTGTTTGTTTATTGTCGTGTCTAAAAATACTGTTTGTTATTATTTAGATGGCTGAAACACGATCTAGGAGCTGTCGCTTAAGGCCAGCATGAACCTGGACAACACTTAACTTTGTTTGCACGAAGAACTGTATTTTCACTAAGAGCACTAGAGCACACACTGTGGACGGGTGTTTGTGTTTGTGTATGTGTTACGTGTGGGTGAATTAAAACGGGACTGTTATTATTTCGGGGCCAACCCGCGGATTACAGATAAGCAATACACGCCGCTGTATTGCTTGTCATTAACATTGTTATTATTTACTGTTGTTCGCCATCAGGCATTTGGATTGTAAAAATAAATCATCATTGCACCTGGATATCGTTGTCTGTCTGATTATTGATCACCTGCACCTGCACACTGCTAACCACAACCTGTTAAAGTTCCAAGAAATAAGGACAGCAGATATTTAATTTCAAACAGTTTACATAAGGGTTGTTTTTTACCCAATAGATAAGCAAACAGTTAGTAGCTTTTAATAGCTTCACAGAATACAAATTGCAGGAAAACCACTTCAGGCACAGAGGTACAAACTATCAGTTTCGCTTTCTTCTCCCCAAGCACTACTATTGCCACCATTATTTACTGCGACACACTGGCTTTGGAACATGTAAGCTCTCTAAATGATCCTACTAGTTACAATGTTTAAACTGCATCCTGATGAGCCGACAAGCACCCCTCTCTCACCCCCACTAAACCACTGCGCTTATATATACGGTAAAATACATTTTTAAAACAATAATTACAACAATAGCAACAATACATTACATTTTTTTTTAAAAAAACCTTTAACCTATCTTCTGGTAAGCTTTTGTTTGTTCCTCGACAGTGACAATGACTTTTTGAATCATACTCCTATATATTTTTTGTTGTATGACAATGCATCACTTTATTCTACATCAGCTCTGTTTCTTGTTCTACATACATTCTCTATCTTGCTTTACATGTTGGCATTAGGAAGTTGATAGAAGCCAACTGCTTTTCCCAGTGGGGGCTTAGGCTGATAGCATCTGTCTGCTGCTTAATCTGTAAAATGTCAGGTTAGGACACAGCATTGATATCCAACACCACAAATTTCCTTAAGAGTACCACTATACCACAGTCAGTACAGCTAAAATAGCCCAGTTCTTTCTCCATTGCTTCCTGACCGAGGCAATGTTGGATGAGGTGGTAACAGTGGGGCCTCTGAATCCTTTTTAAGACTAGGCACAATTAATACCTACTAGATATTTTACACGTTTTTTTAGTATTGCTATACAGATAGTTGAACATAGAAAACCATGTGAACTGTTTTATCCAAAATATTAATGAACCAATATTCTAATTCTATAAATAATAGAATTTCTGTCCCATAATTCCTTTCTATTAACCAGTCGATGCTCTGGCCTGATCTTCTGTGGATGACAACCTCTTGGGGCAAAGTTCCAATCCATCTTCTCTACATGTCTACAACCCTTTGAATTGTTATGTTGCTAATAGCTTTATACTAAATATTATATTTCAGTGTAAAATTAAACACACTGATGACACTGCAACTGCAAGCTAATGCAATTAATAACACGACAGAAGCAAGAGTTGAGAGGATATTAAAAGAGGAGGAACGTGCTTGTGACTTAGTGTAGAAATCTGGGACTCCCCTTGGCTCGCGGAGAGCAGCCCTCGCGGAGGACAGCAGGAGAATCGAAAAGATAAAGAGAAGTCCAGAGGTCTCCCCAACTTGCTTCACTCTCCTCGAGGGGTAGCCTGGAACACTGGAAACAGAAAGAAGAAATAAACATGCAAGGAGTCTTCCCCTGGCTCGCAGGGAACCACCTTGCAGAGTAGAGATATGGCTGAGCTCCGAGGCTGGGAACGGATGAAAAGGACAAAGTGAACACTGGACAGGAAACTAGAAAAGGAGTTTAAAAGGTTTTGGCCAGTGTACCCTCTGGCTCGCATAGAACCATCCTCGCAGAGGAAGAGGCCAGCGTGGCTGGGCCTCTGATGTTGGGTTATGACCCCCACCAATGCAACGGAAAAGAAGTATAATCATTTGACTCATAGGGACACAGTTATTGAAAGGGACTATCAACAAACAATACACAAAGAAAATCTTACCTCAGGCTTGTCCCCATGACAAGTTCAAGACTTCAACTGGTAGCTTCCAAACACCATTGACAGGTTGGTTTCTGGTGTTTAACATATTTAAAAATGACAGCTCAAAATGGTACAGCGGTTTGCCTCAGGCTATATCACAATGACCTACAGTATGTGATACATGACCTTAAGATAAAAAAATAAACCTGGGGACAATGATAATATATTAAAAACTGTCAACAGGGACATGAAGAAGTGAGTGAAGTCCCATGATTCCAGCAACCATGGGACACAAGCCTGATGGCAGTTTGTGACAGGATGACTGAGCGGTGACGTTCACTGGCAGAAGCAGGAACACAGAACAGACAGAGACTTGGGGTTTTGATGAAGCTGAGCGCGTGATCGCGCTCAGCCTTTAATAAACAAAATAAAAGAACACAAAAACACACAGGACACGGCACATTCAGCCAAAACAAAGAGACAAACAAAATGGACTAACACTACACACGGTGAGCAGATTTAACTACTTTTTACCTTTTTACTTTTACCTCCGTCTCCTATCCCGTTCTCCACTCACCGAACACACCACCCGAGTGAGTGAAAACATGCTGTTTTTATGCAGTTGTACCGAGACTCGATTGCTAGTCAATCATTCAATTGGAATCTCGGTACAACTGCACGTGAATTAATTAAGTGCACTCCCGTGACCACACATTACATTTTAACTAGCGCGTGAAGTGATTTGTGCCCTCCGTGCCTAAATATAAATCTACATTTTTAAATCACAAGTGAAACACAGACCCGTTTATATCCGTGTACCGATGACTATACACCAACATTTACACACAACACGTAACACAAAATACACACGGGGGCACTTTGCCACATATACCCCCTTGTGCAAAGCACACATGGCCTCAATGGCCACCTCCCCCTCAGTCCCAAAGTCCCGGAAGAGGGAAGCAAGTTGTTTCTGGGGGTGGCCATGGTGAAATGTCTGGCACCCCCAATTCTTCGTGGCTGGCAGCTCCCTCTTCGGGGCTTCAGCCACACTATCTCCTGCCGCGAAAGTGCAGCTGGGGAGCTGGTCTCCTGACCTCCCCCTTCTTCATGGCCGGCAGTTCCCCTCCGTGGGGCTCCGACCACACAATCTCCGGCAGCGAAACTGCTGCGGGGAAGCTGGTCTCCTGACCTCCCCTTCTTCATGGCCGGCAGTTCCCCTCCGTGGGGCGCCCGGCCACCCATTCCGACAGCGAAACTGCTGCGAGGGAGCGGGTCTCCTGACCTCCCCTCCTTCGTGGCCGCTAGCTCCCCTCCGTGGGGCTCTGGCCACCGTGTTTCCTGCCACGGAAATGCGGCTGGGGAGCTGGTCTCCTGACCTCCCCCTTTCTTCATGGCCGACAGCTCCCCTTCATGGGGTTCTGGCCATAGTGTAGCGACCCCAGGCGAAGCAGGACCCTCGACTACCCCAGGCGAAGCAGGATCCCTGGCGACCCCAGGCGGCGGCAGCGGACCCTCGGGAGGCAGCGGCAGCAGCAGCGGACCCTCGGGAGGCGGCGGCAGCAGCAGCGGACCCTCGGGAGGCGAACTCGGGAGGAGCCCCTGGCCATAGAGGCGGCAGCGGGAGCTCCACTTCTCCCTCGTACCCTGTACCCTGTGTGGAGCAAAGGCAGCCCCAGGCGTCGCGGAGCGACAGGCAGCCCAGGCGATCGCGGAGCGGCTGGCAACCCCAGGCGATCGCGGAGCGGCTGGCAACCCCAGGCGATGCGGGCGGCTGGCAACCCCAGGCGATGCGGAGCGGCTGGCAACCCCAAGCGATGCGGAGCGGCTGGCAACCCCAGGCGATGCGGAGCGGCTGGCAACCCCAGGCGATCGCGGAGCGGCTGGCAACCCAGGCGATGCAAGGCAAGCATCCTTGGGCGAGCGAGGCAGGCATCCTTGGGCGAGCGAGGCAGGCATCCTTGGGCGGCGAGGCAGGCATCCTTGGGCGGCGAGGCAGGCATCCTTGGGCGGCGAGGCAGGCATCCTTGGGCGGCGAGGCAGGCATCCCTGGGCGGCGAGGCAGGCATCCTTGGGCGAGCGAGGCAGGCATCCTTGGGCGGCGAGGCAGGCATCCTTGGGCGGCGAGGCAGGCATCCTTGGGCGGCGGGGCAGGCATCCTTGGGCGGCGGGGCAGGCATCCTTGGGCGAAGCGGGGCAGGGAGTCAGGACTAGCTGGGGTGCAGGTGTTGGCCCTCTTCTCGGCCTCTGCGGCGGGCGGTTCTTCCCGTGCTTCCCTCAGCAGCCTATGCAAGGGCTGCCGAGGACCGCCAGCATCTAGTCCGGGTCCTTCTGGTGAAGGGAGAGGCAGCTCCTGCTCCTCTACTGCGTGACGGTGGGGAAATGATACCAGCAGGCATCCCTCCTCTGCTGGTGGGGAAAGTGTTACCAGCAGGCATTCATCCTCTGCTGGTGGGGAAGTAATACCAGCAGGCATTCCTCCTCTGCTGGTGGGGAAGTGTTACCAGCAGGCATTCCTCCTCTGCTGGTGGGGAAGTGATACCAGCAGGCATTCATCCTCTGCTGGTGGGGGAAGTGTTACCAGCAGGCATTCATCCTCTGCTGGTGGGGTTGGCGGAGGCAGAGGCAGCTCCTGCTGCTCTGCTCCTGCCGATGGAGGTGGCGGAGGCAGAGGCAGCTCCTGCTGCTCTGCTCCTGCCGATGGAGGTGGCGGAGGCAGAGGCAGCTCCTGCTGCTCTGCCGATGGAAGTGGCGGAGGCAGAGGCAGCTCCTGCTGCTCTGCTCCTGCCGGTGGAGGTGGCGGAGGCAGAGGCAGCTCCTGCTGCTCTGCCGATGGAAGTGGCGGAGGCAGAGGCAGCTCCTGCTGCTCTGCTCCTGCCAATGGAGGTGGCGGAGGCGGGACCAGCAGGAATTCACCCTCTGCTGGTGGAGGTGGGAGCTGCAAGCAGTCCTCCCATGGCAATGGAGGTGGACCCAGCAGGAATTCACCCTCTGCTGGTGGAGACTGGGGCTGTGGGCGCTCTACCTTCCGTGTCTTGGGCCGTGGGCGCACCGACTCCTCCCTCTTGGGCTGTGGGCGCACCGACTCCTCCCTCTTGGGCTGTGGGCGCACCGACTCCTCCCTCTTGGGCTGTGGGCGCACCGACTCCTCCCTCTTGGGCTGTGGGACGCACCGACTCCTCCCATTCAGGCGTGGGACGTTCGGGCTCCTCCCATTCAGGCGTAGGACGTTCGTGCTCCTCCCACTCAGGCGTGGGACGTTCGGGCTCCTCCCACTCAGGCGTGGGACGTTCGGGCTCCTCCCACTCAGGCTGTGGGACGCTCGGGCTCCTCCCACTTGGGCTGTGGACACTCAGCCTTCCTCTTCCCCTTCCCCTTCTCTGCCTCCTCCTCACCTTCCTCTCCTGGGCCAGTTCCTCCTCTCCCTCTTGGTAGGGGCAGCGCACCACCGGGTGCCCGAACTCCCCACAGGCAAGGCACCAGCCTTGGTCCTCTAGACCACCGAGGAGGACCTCCAGATCCTGGCAGCCATCTCTCCAGTTCCAGCCTTCCATTTTTTTTTATTTTATTTATTTATTTATTTTTTTGTTGTTGTTGTTGTTGGGTTTTTTTTTTTTTTTTTTTAAACCCCAAATTGCGGTTCCTGCTCTGGCCTGAGTCCTGGAGGCGCTGTAGATCCCACTTCTGACACCACGTGTGACAGGATGACTGAGCGGTGACGTTCACTGGCAGAAGCAGGAACACAGAACAGACAGAGACTTGGGGTTTTGATGAAGCTGAGCGCGTGATCGCGCTCAGCCTTTAATAAACAAAATAAAAGAACACAAAAAACACACAGGACACGGCACATTCGCCAAAACAAAAGAGACAAACAAAATGGACTAACACTACACACGGTGAGCAGATTTAACTACTTTTTACCTTTTTACTTTTACCTCCGTCTCCTATCCCGTTCTCCACTCACCGAACACACCACCCCCGAGTGAGTGAAAACATGCTGTTTTATGCAGTTGTACCGAGACTCGATTGCTAGTCAATCATTCAATTGGAATCTCGGTACAACTGCACGTGAATTAATTAAGTGCACTCCCGTGACCACACATTACATTTTAACTAGCACGTGAAGTGATTTGTGCCCTCCGTGCCTAAATATAAATCTACATTTTTAAATCACAAGTGAAACACAGACCCGTTTATATCCCGTGTACCGATGACTATACACCAACATTTACACACAACACGTAACACAAAATACACACGGGGGGGCACTTTGCCACACAGTTACTGAAACAAAACACATTTCCCATGAAGTGTGGTTCTTTCAAAGCAAGACTTTTTGAAAAGCATAGCGAATAGCCCTGCACTTAACTCTTCCACTACACTGACGCTAGAAATTGTTCATATATGAACGATGGTGTTATGGTGACGTTAGACACCCAGTTTAAGCCTTTTGTAAACAACCATCTCCAAAGGCTCCAACAACCAATCAGGGATGGTTTATATACTTTCAACATGAAAATAAAGTTAGATAGACAGAAAGCTAGATGAGTGAGTTTTATTTATTTATTTATTTTTGTAGTGAGATTCGGCGATCACAAGACAAGCTTACCAGAAATCATATTAAATCATCCAAAATATTTATATACCCAAAAATTCACAAAATATTAATTGTAGTGAAATATTCACAGGATAAACTTCAGGGATGACTCTCCATGGAACATGCATTTCACAAAAAGCCCCAGGCCAATAGAGATACATTTTATATGAGGAGCAGCATTTCAGTATCTTAGGTTTCGGTTTTGATTACGTATATACTAGGGGTGGGCAATGATCTGAAAATTGTATATCGATATCGATAATATCGAAGTCTTCCAAAACACAGAAAACTATAATAACACAATTGCAATATGAAACATATACACAGATATTTACATAAGAAAAGCAATAACATACTTTAACTTAGTATCTTAATATCCATGGAGAAAAACAAGGTCTTGTTATATTGTTTTACTATTCCATACCATCATCAGCCACCTCAAAACCGAAATATTTATATACTGTACTTCATTGCACAGACTAGCCAATCTGGAAGTAATTTAATCTTCTCTAATGCACGACTCATCTAAAAGTATTAAGTACGGTGTCATGCTGAATGTTGCATTATTTTGATGTTTTAAAAATACATTACTAATACTGTAAGTAATCACATGGAAAGAATGCAATGAACCACTGACGCATGCGCATATCTCAAAATAATCCTAATAGTGCTTAATGCAGCATGCAAATAGCATTTGGTACTTTGTGAGCACGTTCTGAATGGAAGAAAAAAAATATATATTGTGAAAGAGGCTACTCATCAGCCACTAGGGTGTGTTTTTTTCCCAGGTATGGCTCAGAAGGACACGCCATGCTCACAGGTAAGTTGCTTTTTATTTACAAATATTTACAAACAGCACGTTTATAGTCAGGGCACGTCCTGTACGGGCTACTAACTAGCTCACTTCTTCGACCCTAGCTAACTGTAGGTGATGAAGAGGAGACGGTAACACTGGTCCCAGACACTGGCCCTCGGGACACTCCGGCCTCACAGGTAAGGGAAGGTTGAGGCTCCCCTGGATGACATATCCAGGAACACAGGTAAGGGAAGGTAAGTTAGGGAAATGGTTCCCCCCCTCCAGGAACAGTAAAGCACCGTCAAGTTGGGGAAATGGATCCCCTTCCCAGAACAGTACAGCAGGTAAGTTGGGGAAATGGCTCCCCCTCCAGGAAAAGTGAAGCACAGGTAAGTTGGGGAAATTGGCTCCCCCTCCAGGATTAGTGAAACACAGGTAAATTGGGGAAATTGGCTCCCCCTCCAGGAACAGTGAAACACAGGTAAGTTGTGGAAATTGGCTCCCCCTCCAGGAACAGTGAAACACAGGTAGGTTGTGGAAATGGCTCCCCCTCGTGGAACAGTTTACACCGATGAAAGAAATTGCCCTAACAAGGACACAGTTACCTTACCATTGGCCTCCAGCTGTGAACCATTAAAGTTGTTGTCACATTTTCTGGATAAAAACCCCACTGTTAAAGGATCATTGGTCAGGCTGTGAATCTAAAGGAAAATGAAGACCAAAGAGCATTCTACAGAAGTTAGAGATAAAGTAATACAAATGCATAGATTAGGGAAAGGGTACAAAATAATATCCAAGTGTTTGGATATCCCAGTGAGCACAGTTGGATCAATAATCAGGAAGTGGAAGCTGCATCACACCACCCAGGCACTGCCAAGAAAAGGCCGTCCCTCAAAACTCAGCGCTCAAACAAGAAGGAGACTTGTGAGAGAAGCCACAGAGAGGCCAAGAATCACTTTGAAGGAGCTACAGAGTTCAGTGGCTGGGAGTGGAGTAATGGTGCACCAGTCAACCATATAAAGAGCTCTGCATAACACTGGCCTGTATGGGAGGGTGGCAAGAAAGAAGCCGTTACTCAAAAAGTACCATCTGAAAGCACGTCTGGAGTTTGCCAGAAAGCATGTGAGTGACCCAGCTGCGATGTGGGAAAAGGTTTTGTGGTCAGATGAGACCAAGATAGAGCTTTTTGGCCAAAACTCAAAGCGCTATGTGTGGCGCAAACCTAACACTGCCCATGCCTCAAGACACACCATCACTACAGTGAAGTATGGTGGTGGCAGCATCATGCTGTGAGGATGCTTCTCATCAGCAGGGACTGGGCATCTTGTTAAAATTGAAGGAAGAATGGATGGAGCAAAATACAGGGAAATACTGCAAGAGAACCTGCTTTAGTCCGCTAAAAAACTGAAGCTTGGGAGGAACTTCACCTTTCAGCAGGACAATGATCCCAAGCACAAGGCCAAAGCAACATTGGAGTGGCTCAAGAACAAAAAGGTGAATGTCCTACAGTGGCCCAGTCAAAGTCCTGATCTCAATCCCATTGAGAATCTGTGGCACTATTTGAAAATTGCGGTCCACAAGCCGTCGTCCAACCAACCTGAACAACCTGGAGCAAATCTGCCAAGAAGAATGGGCCAAAATCACTCCGACACTGTGTGCAAAGCTGGTACATACTTACCCCAAAAGACTTAAAGCTGTTATTGCAGCGAAAGGTGGCTCTACCAAATATTAATGTGTGGGGTTGAATACTTATGCAAGCAAGATATTTCAGTTTTTATTTTTCTTAAAAATATTTCCCAACATAAAACCAATGTCACCTTACAATAATTGATTTTGAGTTTCAGTGTTTTAAAATAAAATATCAAACAGAACGAAATTTCAATGTACCATTTGTAATTCAGTAATATGTAATATGAGAGAATTGGTCAGGGTCTGAATACTTTTGCAAGGCATATATATATATATATATATATATATATATATATATATATATACACTACCAGTCAAAAGTTTTAGAACACCCCATTTTTCCAGTTTTATTGAAATTTAAGCAGTTCAAGTCCAGTGAATAACCTGAAATGGTACAAAGGTAAGCGGTAAACTGCCAGAGGTTAAAAAAAAAGTTTAGGTTACCAAAAACTGAAAGGCCTTTTTCAGGGAACAAGTAATGGGTTAACAACTTACAGCTGTTCTGCAGCAATGGAAGTAAATTAAGCCTTGAAAGTTGATGCTAACAATTCCTACAGGTGTCCCAACTTTTGTTGATTACTTACAAACCCTCTGTCTGTATAAAAGCAGTGTTGGAACAGACTGTGTTACTATACCCTGTTAAGCATTATTTGGACAGTATTGTACTGCAGGAAGTAGTATATTGCTATCATAATGGTGAGAAAAAGGCAATTAACAAAGGAAGACAGACAGACCATTATAACCCTTAAAAGTGTAGGTCTTTCCTTTAGAGAAATTGCAAAGAAAGCCAAGGTGTCAGTGAGTACAGTTTCCTACATCATCAAAAGGCACTTGGAAACTGGAGGAAACTCTGACAGGAAGAGGTCTGGCAGACCCAAAGCCACAACAGAACCAGAAGACAAGTTTCTGAGAGTCAACAGCTTGCGTGATAGGCGGCTCACAGGACAACAGCTTCAAGCACAGCTTAACACTGGTCGAAGTAAGCAAGTCTCAGTTTCAACTGTGAAGAGAAGACTTCGAGCTGCAGGTTTGACAGGTCGAGTGGCAGTAAGAAAGCCATTGCTACGATGGCAAAATAAGAAAAAGAGGCTTGCCTGGGCCATGAAGCACCGCCAGTGGACTACTGAAGACTGGAAGAAGGTCTTATGGACCAATGAATCAAAATTTAAAATCTACGGTTCATCACGCAGGGTTTTTGTACGCCGTCGAGTAGGTGAAAGGATGGTTCCTCGGTGTGTGACACCAACTGTCAAACATGGAGGAGGAAGCGTGATGGTCTGGGGCTCTTTTGCTGGATCCAGAGTCGGCGACTTGCACAGAGTGAGTGGCACCCTGAACCAAAACGGCTACCACAGCATTTTGCAGCGCCATGCAATACCCTCTGGTATATGCCTAGTTGGTCAGGGGTTCATCCTACAGCAAGATAATGACCCAAAACATACCTCCAGGCTATGTCAGAACTACCTTAGAAGAAAAGAACAAGACGGTAGGCTTCAAATCATGGAATGGCCAGCACAGTCTCCAGACTTAAACCCCATCGAGCTGGTTTGGGATGAACTGGACAGAAGGGTGAAAGCAAAGCAACCTACAAGTGCAACACATTTGTGGGAACTTCTGCAACAGTGTTGGGAAGAACTTTCGAACAATATTTGATTTCCATTGTAGAAAGAATGCCACAGTGTGTTCGGCTGTTATATCTGCAAAAGGTGGCTACTTTGATGAGTCAAAAATTTAGATTAAATTTTGTTAAACAAAACGATTCCATGATTTCTTTTTATCTCCAATTGTTTATTTGTTCTATGCTTTAACTTCAGAGTACATTGCGACATTAAACTGCGTAAATTTCAATAAAAACTGGAAAAATTGAGGTGTTCTAAAACTTTTGACCGGTAGTGTATATATATATATATATATATATATATATATATATATATATATATATATATATATATATATATAGTGAAGAAAGAGCAGGGACACCTTTAAGGAATGGCATCTCTGAAGAAAAGCTACACACCCCAGAAACCTCAGCGCAAATTAGTGAGGCGGGGTTAAAAAAGGAGCAGGGGGAACAGTTTAAAAGGGAGCAGGGGAGAACAATCGGGGGAAGTGTGATTGTGGGGAACACGGCCCGTTTGTCCTGCCTGCGTAAACTTTGGCGTCTCCAATATCTTTGGAAAGCGATAGTAAGTGCTTTACATTTCAGTCGTAGTTATTTCGTGAAAGTTTAAGACAGTGCGTTTTTTTCCTCTTGGTGAGGCAGCCTTTTGTTTTTGTATTTGTTTGGTTGTTATGATTTATTAAACCACTGTGTTGTCGGCTGCCTAAGCCGTAGTTAATAGGTGACCCGCGGGGTTAGCTTGGGTACCTACGTGGCACAGTCACGGTGAATATACTGTTTTGGTTCATAGCTGCAGGAGCGGTGATCTGTTCAACTAAGAGTATTATTGCTATAACCGGGACTGGTTTAAACACTGTTTTGTTCCTAGCTGCAGGAGCAGCGATCTGTTTTACCAAGTGTTTTATTTCTATGACCAGGACTGTTTAGACACCATTTGGTTTCTAGCTGCAGGAGCAGTGATCTGCACGGTATTGTGGGAAGTGTTTACTAGTCAAGAAAGTGAAGCAGGAGACGTGGTATTGGAACATTGTTTATTACAGTTGGAAGGTGGCTTTTTAAACAGTCACTGCAGTGATAGCACAAGTGTGATGTCATTCCGCTTCAAGGAAGTCAGTATTCATCTGTGCTTGTTCTGGAACCTGGTAGTAGTAAGGAGACTACTGAACATCTTGCACTTCCCTTGCTTGTGGTCTGGGCCCACTCCACCAGAGGGGGCCGCTGCTCTCTGTTCTTCTGTTTTTCAGGAGATAATCAACCGACGGAACCCAACCTCTACTCACCTGTGTTCCTGGCTCACTCCACCAGAGGGAGCCCAACCTCGACTCACCTGTGTTCCTGGCTCACTCCACCAGAGGGAGCCCAACCTCGACTCACCTGTGTTCCTGGCTCACTCCACCAGAGGGAGCCCAACCGCAACTTACCTGTGTTCCTGGCTCACTCCACCAGAGGGCGCCCAACCGCAACTTACCTGTGTTCCTGGCTCACTCCACCAGTGGGAGCCCAACCATGACTCACCTGTGTTCCTGACTCACTCCACCAGAGGGAGCCCAACCGCAACTTACCTGTGTTCCTGGCTCACTCCACCAGAGGGAGCCCAACCATGACTTACCTGTGTTCCTGGCTCACTCCACCTGAAGGAGCCCAACCTCAACCTTCCTGTTGTGCAGAATCGGGACATTCTACAGGCAAAGCCTGTTTCAGTCTGGTCATCTCGCAGTATTATAGAGAGGGGAGAAGAAGTGAGGTAGTGAGCAGCCTGTACAGGGCAAGATAAACACTTTTGATTGATTATAATCTTGTGTAAATATTGTAAATAAAAGTAATTACCTGAATACGTAACAAGTTCACTCCAGTCCTTGGGAAGAAAATACCAGAGTCCAGTAGCACCACACTACCAATCTTATTTAAGCCGATTTTTCTGTTTATTGTGTTTATTTCTGTTAAGTTTGTTTTTCGGTGTGTTTCCCTTTAAAAATAGACAGTCCTGTTTCTTAATTAGTTGATGCTCGCACTTTTTGAAAACAGGATATATTTTCCATTAAGAGACTGGCTGGTGAGAGGAAACAGGTGAAGAAATGGGAGTAGAGCACAGGAGAGAGGGTACACAGGTTGTGGATTTGTTGTTTTTCTTGATCTATAGATAGTGAATGTTTTAAATACATTTGTTAATCGGGTTCTTAGAAAAAGAAAAATGCCAATCAATGGAATAAAATGGCTAAATAATACTTTGTGTGATCTTTGCCTTCGAGACTAACAATGATTGGTATGTATAGGGCTTGTTGTATCTCAATTAGGGATGCACCGAATCCAAGTTTTTTGGGATTCGGCCGAATACCGAATCCATCTCAAAAGATTTGTCCGAATACCGAACCGAATACAGAATCTACAAAAACTGTCAAGAAAACTGAAGGAAACTGTTGAATGAAAAACAGACTGGCAGCTACTAACAATCTATTGTTTTGAGCCTTTTTGTTCACAGTATTTTTATTACCGAATGGAAATATATCCCTGAATAAGATTTCAATTTGAAACTTACACAATTTACCGCTAGCCCCCTCCCCCCACAACAGAAATGTCAAAATACAAAACCGTTTACTTTACCTTTACAAGAAAGGAGAGCTGCAGCTTTGTCAAAACCAAATTGTTAAAGGGACTAGGAGCTGTTAAAATAAACAAATCCCCTGGGCCGGATGAGATCCTCCCAATAGTACTCAAAGAAATGAAAGAAGTTATTTACAAACCACTAACCAAGATCATGCAACAGTCTCTTGACACAGGGGTTGTACCGACAGACTGGAAAATTGAAACGTAATACTGATCCACAAAAAGGGAGACAAAACCGAACCAGGTAACTACAGGCCAATAAGCCTGACTTCTATTATATGTAAACTTATGGAAACTATAATGAGATCCAAAATGGAAAATGACCTACATGGTAACAATGTCCTGGGAGACAGTCAGCATGGTTTTAGGAAAGGGAGATCGTGTCTAACTAACCTGCTTGATTTTTTTGAGGATGCAACATTGACAATGGATAATTGCAAGGCATACAACATGGTTTACTTAGATTTCCAGAAAGCTTCTGACAAAGTCCCGCATAAAAGATTAATTCTCAATCTGAACGCAGTAGGGATTCAAGGAAATACATGCACATGGATTAGGGAGTGGTTAACATGTAGAAAACAGAAAGTACTGATTAGAGGAGAAACCTCAAAATGGAGCGAGGTAACCAGTGGTGTACCACAGGGATCAGTATTCGGTCCTCTGCTATTCCTAATCTACATTAATGATTTAGATTCTGGTATAGTAAGCAAACTTGTTAAATTTGCAGACGACACAAAAATAGGAGGAGTGGCAAACACTGTTGCAGCAGCAAAGTTCATTCAAAATGATCTAGACAGCATTCAGAACTGGGCAGACACATGGCAAATGACATTTAATAGAGAAAAGTGTAAAGTACTGCACGCAGGCAATTCAAATGTGCATTATAAATATCATATGGGAGATACTGAAATTGAAGAAGGAATCTATGAATAAGACCTAGAAGTTTATGTTGACTCAGAAATGTCTTCATCTAGACAATGTGGGGAAGCCATAAAAAAGGGCAACAAGATGCTCGGATATATTGTGAGAAGTGTTGAATTTAAATCAAGGGAAGTAATGTTAAAACCTTACAATGCATTAGTAAGACCTCACCTAGAATATTGTGTTCAGTTCTGGTCACCTCGTTACAAAAAGGATATTGCTGCTCTAGAAAGAGTGCAATGAAGAGCAACCAGGTTTAAAAGGCATGTCGTATGCAGACAGGCTAAAAGAAGCATTCAAAATCCTAAAAGGTATACACAATGTCGACCCAGGGGACTTTTTTGACCTGAAAAAAGAAACAAGGACCAGGGGTCACAAATGGAGATTAGATAAAGGGGCATTCAGAACAGAAAATAGGAGGCACTTTTTTACACAGAGAATTGTGAGGGTCTGGAACCAACTCTCCAGTAATGTTGTTGAAGCTGACACCCTGGGATCCTTCAAGAAGCTACTTGATGAGATTCTGGGATCAATAAGCTACAAACAACCAAACGAGCAAGATGGTCTGAATGGCCTCCTCTCGTTTGTAAACTTTCTTATGTTCTTATGTTCTTAACTATTTTCTTTAATGATGTTTCAACCTGAGTCACCTGATCTGAGAGTAGGGTTGCCAATAGGCTCCAGAATCTCGGGACACTTTAAGGCAGGTCAGATTTTGTAACTCACCTCTCTAAACTGCAATGTATTCAGTAAAGTGAGTATGAATTGTGCGAACTGTCGCTAAATTAATTGAATTGTTTTACTTAATTGTCACCAAAAGACACGGCTGCCTGCGAGGATCCTTTCCATCAATCAGACCTATACAGCATCTGATAGGCTTTCTGAGTTTCTGACTGAGCGGGACTGTGTGAAGCAAGAAATATTAAACAAATAGAAACTTTACCTGCTGCCACAAGGTGAGTGCAGGTGAGTGCAAAGTTAACTATAATAATGGTGTTGCACTATTTTGATAAATATTGTTTACTGTATAAAAAAAATCAAGCAATACGATTAATCGTTGTTAACAGGCTCTCCGGATAAAATCTCCATCACAATTAAAAAATTAAATACATTTACTAAATTGCTGAAGTAATTCACACTCACTTTACATGTCGAATACATTGCAGTTTGGAGAGGTGAGTTAAAAAACCTGACCTGCCTTAAAGTGTCCCGAGCCTGTTGACAACCCTATCTGAGAGCTATGAGGAAAAAATTACCATGATGAGTGACCTGAATCTCCCTGCGAAATAAAACCCACGTTGATTTAAATGCATCATGTGTGTAACACATATCAAATAGGCTATGAAATAGTTTATAAATAATTTTAATAAAACACAGCAGTTCCCAAATGGTTCAAGTTGTATTGGCACATTACAGTAACGTAAAATATAATTTACTAAAGCATATTGTTCAACAACGTCTTGCACATCTGACAGTTGTAAAGTTACAAAAAATATATATTTCTGTGCACCGATTAAAAAAAAAAAATCTCTCAGTATGATCTCTATAACATGTCTCAAACAAAGCACAAAAGTCTACAGCAGTTTGCTGTTACTATATATTACAGGTTTACTGCATAACTTTACTCCATGAAAGGTGTGATGTGACTGCGCTGCTGCATATGGGGGTATGTTTGCATTCAGTAGCTGTGTGACATGTTTAGTGCATGCGCCACCAATAATGTAGGCGAGTTGAGAGCCGCGACAGAGTTCATCAGACGTGTTCTTGTTATTAAATACAAAAGTTATGTTCAATACCGGATTTGTGTCTTTCATTTAAAGAAGAACCACACACATTGGGTAAGTATTCGGGCCGAATCCGAAATTGAATCCTGGATTCGGTGCATCCCTAATCTCAATATAAAATAAACTTGATTATACTGTGTTTGTATTTTTAACAGTATTAGCAATAAAAAGTCTCTGCGAGCGTATGTGAATTTTTTTTAATCCCACAATATCGCAATATGGAAATTATTAGCGATATCAAAATCATATCAAAATATGATGCTTTTATAGTTTTTAGGTAGGAGATCACTACATTACACTTATGGAGACATTTCTAAAGCAAATTGAATTTTTGAGTACATTTCAAAACATATTTTTTCCATTCAAACTAGGTAAATCGTAGGGTATATTTCGTAGAGTGAATTTCATCTTTCTTAGTAATCTTCAGGTTCTCAGCTGTTTAGAAAGGTAAAATGCAGTATACCTTCGGTGGATATTTGTCCTGATGCACAAGCTGAAAATCACGTTATGTCAGTCAGACCTCAAACAGGTCGAATGTTCACTGAAGCAGAAGGGTTAAGGTAAGTAAAATCTTGAAATGTTTTTTAGTGACAGATCCATTCATCACTACAGATGCTGACATTCTAGGTGTACTCCATGTCAAATCGATGACAGGTCTTGTCTATCACCCATTGGTTAGCTACAGACTTTACTGCTTCCTATTTTGGGGTAAATTCCTCCTCTCCTTTCCTTCTCTCCTTCAATCCTTCAACTTCTGTCTCTCTCCACCCCCACCCCCACCCACAAAGCTGGCCGTCAACTGGACCTTACCTTCTCCAGGACCTGTTGCCCCTCCACCCTCTCTGTCACCCCCCTGGACCTCTCTGATCACTATTTCATCTCTTTTTTCTCTGTCTCTCCCCTCTCGCCCTGCTCCTCCTACCCCCACTGTCACCTCTCGCCATAACCTCCGCTCTCTCTCCTCGTCTGTCTTTGCCTCCACTGCTCTCTCTCACCTCCCTTCTATCGACTCCTTCTCTCAACTCTCTGTTGACTCTGCTACCTCCACCCTCTTCTCCTCCCTCACCTCCTCCCACGACTCCCTCTGTCCCCTCACCTCCCGACCTGCTCGCCCCTCCCCTCCCCTCCCCAACCCTGGCTCTCCTCTGTGCTCCACTCAGCAAGAATCACACTGCGATCTGCTGAAAAGAAATGGAAGAGAACCAAACTCCCTGCTGCCCTAGACCTCTACCGCACTCTCCTCTCCTCCTTCTCCTCTACTCTCTCCTCTGCTAAATGTACTTATTTCCAATCTGTAATCCAAGCCTCCACTAACAACCCACGTAAACTATTCTCTACCTTCTCCTGCCTCCTAAACCCGCCCCCCCTCTATCTCCTCTGATGACTTTGCCTCTTTCTTCTCTTCTAAAATATCAGATATCCGCAAAATCTTTAACACCTCTCCCTCCCCCGCACCCCCTCCAACCCCTACACCCACTGCATCCCCTACTAACTCACCCTCCTTCTCCACCTTCTCTCCCCTCTCAGACTCTGACCTCTCCTCCCTGCTCCAGGGCCACAAACCCACCATATGTGCTCTGGACCCCCTCCCCACTCACCTCTTTCAAGCTGCTGCTCCTGCTCTACCCTTCATCTCCTCCCTTCTCAACACCTCTCTCCTCGACCCCACCTCCCTCCAGAGCTACCATCCTGTCTCCCTCCTACCCTTCCTCTCCAAAACCCTGGAGCAGGCAGTACACCGCCAGCTCTCTGCTTTTCTGTCCAACCACTCTCTGCTCGACCCTCTCCAATCTAGCTTCCGCTCTGCTCACTCCACTGAAACCGCCCTCCTGTCTGTCACCAACTCACTAAACTCTGCCCGAGCTGCATCTCTCTCCTCTGTCCTAATTCTCCTCGACCTCTCTGCTGCCTTTGATACTGTCGATCACTCTATTCTACTATCCTCTCTCGCTGACCTGGGAATCTCTGGCACTGCTCTGGCCTGGTTCTCCTCCTACCTCTCCAACCGCACTTACCAGGTAACCTGTAGTGGAGAAACCTCCACACCTCACCCTCTCTCAACAGGAGTCCCCCAAGGGTCAGTCTTGGGTCCTCTCCTGTTCTCTCTCTACACCCGCTCCCTGGGCCCCGTCATCGCATCCTATGGTTTCTCATACCATATCTATGCTGATGATGCTCAGATTTTCCTCTCATTCCCCACCTCTGACTCCACCATCCCCTCCCGTATCTTTATTATTATTATTATTATTATTTGTTTATTTAGCAGACGCCTTTATCCAAGGCGACTTACAGAGACTAGGGTGTGTGAACTATGCATCAGCTGCAGAGTCACTTACAATTACGTCTGACCCGAAAGACGGAGCACAAGGAGGTTAAGTGACTTGCTCAGGGTCACACAATGAGTCAGTGGCTGAGGTGGGATTTGAACCAGGGACCTCTTGGTTACAAGCCCTTTTCTTTAACCACTGGACCACACAGCGTCCAAGATGATAGATTAGATAGTATCGCTACCTGTCTGTCTGCTGTCTCCTCCTGGATGCACTCGCATCACCTCAAACTCAAACTCTCTAAATTTGACCTCCTTTTCTTTCCCTCCTCCTCCTCCCCCTCCTCTGATTTCTCTATCTCTGTTCCTCTGGAATCTACCACACTCTCTCCCTCCTCCTCAGCTAAGAACCTCGGAGTCACCCTGGACCCCTGCCTCTCTTATTCCCAGCACATCTCCACTCTGGCACGCACTTGCCGATTCTTCCTGAGCAACATCCATAGAATCCGACCCTTCCTCACCAACTACGCCACCAAGCTCCTGGTCCAGGCCTTGGTACTCTCCCGCCTAGACTACTGCAACTGCCTCCTGGCTGGCCTCCCTGCGTCCGCCACCTATCCGCTCCAGCTCATCCAGAACTCCGCTGCTCGCCTAGTGTTCTCGCTTCTCCCATGCAACTCCACTGCTCCGCTCACTCCACTGGCTCCCGATCACCGCTCGCATCCAGTTCAAGACTTGTACTAGCCTACAGATGCCTTGACCAGACTGCACCCAGCTACCTCCAGACCCTCATCTCTCCCAACACCCCCATTCGACCTCTCCACTCCTCCTGCACTAGAAGACTGGCTCTACCTCCTTTGTGCTCCCCTGCCTCCAGAGCCCGCTCCTTCTCCACCCTCGCCCAGCAGTGGTGGAATGACCTTCCTACAGATGTCAGGACTGCCCAATCCCTGACCACCTTCCGGCGCCTCCTCAAGACTCACCTCTTCAGACAGCACCTGTAGAACTCCTCTGTTTTTCCCCCTGGACACTTATCACTCTTCCTTAAATGCGCTTTATCTTGCTCTTATCTGCCCCCTATTTTACTGCATTTAATCCTGTACTTTAGATTACTGTAATCTGTCAAGTGTTATTTAATCTGTAGTATTTTATATTTAATTATATTCTGATGCAACTATCACTGACACTGTTATCTGCTCCATTATTGAATCGTATTTTGTCATACTTGTACTTGCTAGAACCAAAGTCATTGTATTTATCTTGCTCTTAAATGTATTATTACTTGTACTGTGATTCTTGAAATGTATTTGTTTACGACTGTAAGTCACCCTGGATAAGGGCATCTGCTAAGAAATAAATAATAATAATAATAATAATAATAATAATAATAATAATAATAATAATAATAAATGCGAAATGCTGTCTCACCCCTACATCTGGACTATCAAATACCAGGTTCCATGTGGAAACATTTCCCTCTGTGCCTCTTACTCAAAATGGGTTGTTGCCATGGTGCCAAATATAAAAATGAAAAAAAAAATGACAACTTGGCAAACATTAAAAAGAATGCGTAAAATATAAAACAACACTAGGCCTTTGACCGTTGAGCCCTTGTAATTATAGAGGTCTTAGCAGGCTGTGTGTAATCTACAACATTGGCTATTTTACAGTAATGTTTCTTGACAGTAATATAGCCATACATATATATATATATATATATGTATATAGCTATACACACATATATATATATATATATATATATATATATATATATGTATGTAAGGTATAAACCACGACAGGCCGTGCGGTTCCCATGATATATACCACGCCTGGGGTGGTGATAAGTGGTAAGTGTTAGATCTCCCTCTCGACCTGTGAGGGCACGGTGTAAAAGGAACAGAGTACCCTTAACTAAATGGCACGACAATTTATTCCGTAGGGTAGATGGAAGTCGGTCATTTAGGAGAGAGACGGAGCTACGGTATCCAAACTCAATGACCCGACGGTAAACGCGTGGCATCCGAGGATTGGAGGAGCGGATGCACTCGTTAACTTAGGGGTCATGAGCGAGGATATAAATAGGGGGGTAACGTACGTGATCTGTTCCTTTGTGAATGGTTAGAAAGAACCAAAAGGAAACCCTGCAATCTGTGAGAACCGTGAGTGTTGTATTTGTTAGTCTGTCTTGTAACATTGTTCTGTTTGTGTCGTTTTAAGACTACTAACACTATCCGGAGCTGCAGCCGCAGGCCAGCAACAAACCCGGCCACCAGCACTTCCCTGTACTGTCTTTTCACCACGAGCACTTAAATCACGCACTGTAGGAACTGTGTCTGTGTCTTTGTGTTTTGTGTGGGTGATAAAACTGGACTTTTTGGTTGCGGGTCAAACCCGTGGGAGTTTACAAAAAGCGAAGTGATACACGCCGCTATAATCACTTCCAACATTATTATTTACAGGTATTTGCATTTAAGGCTCTGGACATTGTCATTTATCAATAAACACCCTTGCACCTGTTAGTAATTGTCTGTGTGATTAGTACCTGCACTGCACTCACCTGTATCCACTCACCACTTTGCCACAGGACCGTACAGCCCGAAGTGTTTTATACTGCTTATAACACGTCTACCTGTCATTTGTGGGAAGAAAAATACTTCAAATAATTAAAACCAGAAACTTTTATTGTGTATACATCCGCAGTGTAATATAGTCCCAAATTGTATTTAATTTAATTCATTGTTTGCTTATTAAAAATAAATTGCACATGCTCGTTTATTGGGAATTTCTACATTGAAAGTGCCATCTCACTAGAAACTAGAGGACTAAGGGGCTCCTGAGTGGCGCATCCAGTAAAGGCGCTCTGTGTGGAGTGCAGGATGTGCCCTATGTGCCCAATTGGCCGAACGCAACCCGGGGGGAGGGAGGGTTAGGTCGGCCAGGTTGTCCTCGGCTCAACGCGCACCAGCGACCCTTGTAGTCTGGCCGGGCGCCTGCGGGCTTGCCTTTAAGCTGCCCAGGGCTGTGTTGTCCTCCAACGCTGTAGCTGTGGGTGAGTCTGCAGTGTGTAAAAAAGCGGTCGGCTGACGGCACACGCTTTGGAGGACAGCGTGTGCTCGTCTTCGTTGCTCCCGAGTCCGCACAGGGGTGGTAGCAGTGGGCTGAGCCTAAAAAAATAATTGGACATTATTAAATTGGGGAGAAAAACAATAAAAATAATTGGCGACCACTAAATTAAAAAAAAAAAAAGAAACTAGAGGACTGACCACAAGCTGTGATGATGGGCGGAGTTTCAAATGACACTAAGAAGTAAGGGGAGCAGCTGCGATGGAGACTGAAGCCGGATCTTGAAGTGAGTTTGTGAACTCGTTATATCCGAGGCGTACATATTCTATACGTTTTCAGCCTTTTGGATCTCAAAATATGTTTTTGTTAGTTGTCGGACACCCTCGCGTCCAAGTCGTGCCAGATTAAGTTGACGATTGAACCAGATTTTACGCACTAATCCGATCGCGGTGTTAGGGGACAGTACCTCAGGTTCCCGCAGACTCTTCAAATCAATGCCGATAATTCGGGGTGTCTGGCCTTGTCTTTGCCTGCTTTTCTAAGAGTTTTGCTGACTGACACGGATACATTATTGCTGGTTTTAAACTCACTGTCAGCAGAGATGTTAAAACTTATCCTGTTAAAATATGTATTTATTGTTATTATTTATTTCTTAGCCGACACCCTTATCCAGGGCGACTTACATTGTTACAAGATATCACATTATTTTTACATACAATTACCCATTTATACAGTTGGGTTTTTTACTGGAGCAATCTAGGTAAACTACCTTGCTCAAGGGTACAGCAGCAGTGTCCCTCACCTGGGATTGAACCCACGACCCTCCGGTCAAGAGTCCAGAGCCCTAACCACTACACCACACTGCTGCCCACTTACAGTCTCCAAAACTGGAGACTGAATACTGGTCCTCAGTTGAACTTGCACTGGCATAAAATTCCCTTAATGTTGTTGAGATTTTTTTTTATTTCACTTATTTCCATAAAATGAATGTCCGTATGTGTTTCTTTAAGTACATTAACCAGCCCATGCTGTAGTTTCTTTTGTGTGTTTTTTTCAATGTTTGTTTTCTTCTATTTCATTTAGCTGTTCATCATCTACTGTTATGTGTCTACTCTTGCTGGTGCACTTATTAATTTATTTTTTTTCAGATGGACTGCGGTCTTCACTCAGAAAGTTGTTGTTGTACCAGTTATGTGGAGTTTCATCCCCAAATATATTAAAGGAAATAGGTGAAATGCCACTCATTTGTTCTGTTAAATTAGCAGGAAAGAACAACGCAACACAAAACTGACACATTGGAAGCTTCATAGTTCCCAGGCAAGTGCGAGAACGGAATGCAAGTTAAAGTAGCATCTGGGAGAAGTGATTAATGTCATTGCTTGCTCTTGTGTTCGAATAATGAAGAAGGTGAAACAGAATCAGCATGTCAATCAGGACATCAAGGTAAAAAGAAGAGACTTTGTTTTATAATTAACAGTTTAATTAAGATTTTGAATCGGCTCAAAACCTAAAACTTCAAGCCCTAGTTCTTTCAGTTTCAAAATGCTGTATCGTCGTCTTTCTAGTGCCAAATTTTCCAGCAGTTTTTCTTGCACATACTGTCTTTGCATGTTTTCTCTCTTCCTTTGCAAGAGAGTGCTGTTGTTTTATTGATTACGGATAAAAGACCGCTAAAAGTGGGCACTTAGACCAGGTGATCGCTAAATAAAGGTGGTCGCATGAGCCACTCATCTTTCTGTGTGAGGAACAGTTCACTTGGTTTATACTGCTCCATTACCATGCAAGTGCCAGAAGGGCACCCACAAAGTCCCATAGGAAGAATTGACAGCAGATAGGCTTTTGTTTCTGTTTTGTTTAATTTTGTGATTAATAAAAGTGCACAAAAGTGCCAAAACTGCAAGTTCTGTGTCTGGTTCTGCTTATTGAAGGGGCAAACGAGCCAATTAGAGAGAGGCTTTGTTACTATATATATATATATATATATATATATATATATATATATATATATATATATATATATAGTATATATAAAATATATTGGGGAAAGTGGGGCTTGCTTTGAACTAGCCTTCCACAGGCAATGTAATCGGATCAAGTTTCTTATTAAATGCATACTTGCGTTCAGCAATTAATGTGGATATGTTGATTGCAGTTTAACTGACTTTCACTTTAAATAAGTAATAAGTAGTTTTATTCCAGCTCTTATTCATGTGAAGAGACTTTTCGAAAGTGTTGCCAGGTGGACTTAACAGACATGGTTGCTAGGCAGTAGGTCTGGAACCCCACACCTCCCCCCCCCTCCCGTCTGAGAAACATAATATTTGCCTCAGGATTGATGAGCTGCTCTCCAGATTATGCTCGATTTAGAGTGGCTATGTGGAATCTTTATACAATTTTGTCTTTATTATTTGTAATAGGATACTTCAGCATTTTACTGCTGTATCTTTGAGCACTTTACCTCAGGACCAAAAAAATACTCTCAATAGTGACAATGATAAATAGGTGGGAACACATAACAATATAGCCCCACAGTACTGCAGAAAATTAGCACTAGTCCTCTTTCATGTGAAAAAAAAATAGACTACTTTGTGTCCATAGTTATTAATGCAGCCTGCTGTTTACACCCACACAGAAGACTATGATTTGCTACAAAGCAGGAGCAGAATCTTTATACCTTTCATATACAGTAGTAAAATGAATTTATCTGTGTCAAGACAAAATTGCCTTCTGGCAAAATAGCATAGGAGTTGTTACACGATCACTACAGATGTATTCAAATTGCTTATTACATTACAAAACAAGGATATTTTGGTGTGACTTTTCCCTAAAAAAAACAACGAAAAAAAAACCCTGTGCCAAATACTGATTTTTCTTGTCACATGGCATCAGATACATAGATGAAAGTAACAGAGTCTAGCATTACTAATTTCCAACCGCTAACCTAGTTTTACAGAGATCCTGGGGTCAATGAAAAGGCTAAGATGATTAATGGTCTTATTTACTGTACACTGTAAAAATAAATAAATACATCAAATAAATTGATTTAAAATTGACTTGTAAAGTTGTACATCTCTGCTACTGTAGGTCTAATAGTGTTTTTAATTTGAACTAAAATAAAATACCTATTGCTCACTAAAATGTTTCTCTTGTTTTACTATTTTGCTCTTAAAAGCACACCTGGTAAAGTCACAGCTAAGTGGTGTGTAGGATGAGTTATAAAGTTAGGGGTGTTACAGAGCTGCAGTTACAGACCTTCGCTGATTCTGGTCATAATAATCAATACTTTTCTTTACTAAACGTATCAGTTTATTTTTACTTTGGATTCACAGGGAAATAAAGTATGTATTGTCATTGAATTAACAATACTCCCAGACTGCTAAATTACCGATTGTTTCTCAAGCCACAGATGTGCTTTTTTCCTTTACACGAGCGCAATTCTGATCCAAGCAAACTTAGATGGTAACAATCTAATGGAAAGTTACTGCTGAAGAAATATGGTGTTGGTTTAAAATTGTGCTGTGAGTGAAACCATCTGAAAATGTCTGTGGTCAAGTGTCTGTCTCCATGAAACAGTGAAAGGAAGATGTTCGGATACTGTAGCTCTCCAGGGAGGGCCAGGGTCTGATTGCTGGCAGGAAGATGCTGATGAGAGTGATAGTGGAAGTGACACAGTGAAGACAAATCTAAGGCATATGCACTGACATCATTTTGTCAACTCATTTCACTGAATACATTGAGAAATATTATCTGTGTTACATGTTTTGAAACATGAAATAATAGAAGAATGTGACAGAAGAAACATTTTTATTTTTTTTTCATTTTTTAAAAGACCACCAATTGCTCACGACCTTTTACAGTCTCAAATTACAATAGCTATACAAAATACATAAAATAAATAAATAAATAAAAAACATGTTTGGGGTCATTTTATTTAGTTATTGGTGCAGAATGAAAATAAGATTTATTTTCAAAGCCTCAGGCTACTAACAGCTAAGTTAACAAAGACATCCTTTAAAGTTCAAGATACTGACCTTAAAGTGTCATTTTTATCTTTGTAAAATGCCCAGTGAATAATTATCATTTTACCATAAATCTGGAGGAAAAAAGCAAAGCAGGCAACTTGCTCCAGCTGACCTTATATCCCTCCTTGTCCAATTATTAAATATTTGTTGTTGCACTTATTTTTTACAGCAGTAATTTTGTCAGTTCAGACCATCAACCTTTATTGCATAACAAAGAGAAAATGGCAGGACTTTAAGAAATGAATTTCTGGTACACTCTAAATTTGTATCCACGTTTACTTATAATCTAAAATCAAAATGATCCACAGTAACAACAGTGTATGTAATAGTACTGTATATGCCTTAGCACATACTAATAACATTATTATAATTGTTAGCCCATAAATCCTAAACCTACCAAATGCACTGATGGAAATGTCAGCAATGTGCAGTTTGCCCAATCAGCTGGTCATGTTAGGTACAGCGCTCTACTGCTAGCTGAAGAGATTTGTTAAGTTGTTAACGAAAGTCAATTTAAAAGTCATTACAGTGCAATTATGAAGTGATTATTGTCTACACTCCTAAATTAATCTAATTGCTGTAAACCTGTGCACCTGTTTTATAGACCTGCTGGATTTACAATACAAACCCAGTAAATATTTGTTCCAATTCTCAGCTCTTTCTTGACACCAGCAGCTGCTATGTGTTTTTCTTTGATGTTGGATGTCAATGCAACTGCCCCTTCTTCAAATAGCAGCCTAAAATGTACTATTTTTTTAATTTTTTTTTTTTTTGCTGAGTTTTCTTGTAGTCATGGCACCCAAGATAATGTTGTTTAATGACTTCACAGAAGACAGGGCTGATGACAAAAAGTGCATGACTGCTTTAAACTGTTGGGACTGACATGAAAATCACATAACGCTGCTGGAGGTGTCAATGCCAATTCACTCTTTAAAGTTGTATGAGCCACTTTATTTTTACTCTGGTTATTAGGCTGCATATCTCCTCCTGTAGAAGAAACAACATCTATACATCTTTTTAATGGGGTCCACGCTACTCTGATGATACTATTATGCCATCCCTCAATTACACTATAAAAACTACTACAATTTAAAAAATACATTTAGGTGTCTCTAATTACTGTGCATTTACATTTAATAACATTATAATAATGTATAAGTACACATGCACCAGTATTTACATTACTTAGTAAATACTGGTGCATGTGTACTTACACATTATTATAATGTTATTATGCATAGTTATAATGTACTTAATGTGTAAATCTTTTTGCATGATATAACCTTCACCTGCATGATAAACCCTATCCCTAACCACTGTAATCCTAACCCTATCCCTATCTCTAACCACTGTAATCCTAACCCTATCTCTAACCACTGTAATCCTAACCCTATCCCTAACCACTGTAATCCTAACCCTATCCCTATCCCGTTATCCTAACCCTATCCCTATCCACTGTAATCCTAACCCTATCCCTATCCACTATAATCCTAACCCTATCCCTAACCACTGTAACCCTATCCCTATCCACTGTAATCCTAACCCTATCCACTGTAACCCTATCCCTATCCACTGTAATCCTAACCTTATCCCTATCCACTGTAACCCTATCCCTATCAACTGTAATCCTAACCCTATCCCTAACCACTGTAATCCTAACCTTATCCACTGTAATCCTAACCCTAACCCTATCCACTGTAATCCTAACCCTATCCACTGTAATCCTAACCCTATCCACTATAATCCTAACCCTATCCCTATCCACTGTAATCCTAACCCTATCCCTAACCACTGTAATCCTAACCCTATCCCTAACCACTGTAATCCTAACCCTATCCCTAACCACTGTAATCCTAACCTTACCCACTGTAATCCTAACCCTATCCACTGTAATCCTAACCCTATCCCTAACCACTGTAATCCTAACCTTACCCACTGTAATCCTAACCCTATCCACTGTAATCCTAACCCTATCCCTATCCACTGTAATCCTAACCCTATCCCTATCCCTAACCACTGTAATCCTATCCCTATCCCTAACCACTGTAACCCTAACTTGTAAAGTTGTACATCTCTGCTACTGTAGGTCTAATAGTGTTTTAATTTGAACTAAAATAGAATACCTATTGCTCACTAAAATGTTTCTCTTGTTTTACTATTTTGCTCTTAAAAGCACACCTGGTAAAGTCACAGCTAAGTGGTGTGTAGGATGAGTTATAAAGTTAGGGGTGTTACAGAGCTGCAGTTACAGACCTTCGCTGACTCTGGTCATAATAATCAATACTTTTCTTTACTAAACGTATCAGTTTATTTTTACTTTGGATTCACAGGGAAATAAAGTATGTATTGTCATTGAATTAACAATACTCCCAGACTGCTAAATTACCGATTGTTTCTCAAGCCACAGATGTGCTTTTTTCCTTTTACACGAGCGCAATTCTGATCCAAGCAAACTTAGATGGTAACAATCTAATGGAAAGTTACTGCTGAAGAAATATGGTGTTGGTTTAAAATTGTGCTGTGAGTGAAACCATCTGAAAATGTCTGTGGTCAAGTGTCTGTCTCCATGCAACAGTGAAAGGAAGATGTTCGGATACTGTAGCTCTCCAGGGAGGGCCAGGGTCTGATTGCTGGCAGGAAGATGCTGATGAGAGTGATAGTGGAAGTGACACAGTGAAGACAAATCTAAGGCATATGCACTGACATCATTTTGTCAACTCATTTCACTGAATACATTGAGAAATATTATCTGTGTTACATGTTTTGAAACATGAAATAATAGAAGAATGTGACAGAAGAAACTTTTTTTTTTTTTTCATTTTTTAAAAGACCACCAATTGCTCACGACCTTTCACAGCCTCAAATTACAATAGCTATACAAAATACATAAAATAAATAAATAACTGTAATCCTATCCCTATCCCTAACCACTGTAATCCTAACCTTACCCACTGTAATTCTAACCCTATCCACTGTAATCCTAACCCTATCCCTATCCACTGTAATCCTAACCCTATCCCTATCCACTGTAATCCTAACCTTACCCACTGTAATCCTAACCCTATCCCTATCCACTGTAATCCTAACCCTATCCACTGTAATCCTAACCCTATCCCTATCCACTGTAATCCTAACCCTATCCCTATCTCTAACCACTGTAATCCTAACCCTAACCCTATCCACTGTAATCCTAACCCTATCCCTATCCACTGTAATCCTAACCCTATCCCTATCCACTGTAATCCTAACCTTACCCACTGTAATCCTAACCCTATCCCTATCCACTGTAATCCTAACCCTATCCCTAACCACTGTTATTGTAACCCTATTCTGATACTTACATACTTACATATTGTGCAAAAAGATTTACACATTAGGTACATTGTAACAATGCATAATAACGGTGGAATTACGTGTAAGTATACATGTATTTACTAACTAACTACTATATAAATGCACAGTAATTAGAGAGACTTAATGTAAATTGTGACCTTTAAAGGATTTGTTAGTATAACATGGAAAGTAATCCTGTAACAGTTTTAACTCTATTCCTCACCCTCGTCTCATGATGCTTGTGATTTTTAGTTTATGTTAACCACAGACATATTGCACATATGAATGAATGTACAATGAACTTTGACCTGCTTGTTAGCCTGTGTCCTGTGAACATAGTCAGTATTAAGGGCCTGTCCATTTAAATAATGAAATAAATAGCTCTGTTTCTTTAGGAAAGTGTGAACGCTCTTACCAGTACCTCTCTAAAACCTGATTAGAAAGGAACACAAACCCTTAGACACAGGCTAGAACCCCACAAAGCCATGTGTTATTATCTGCATTGTTTTCTTTCAAGTTGCTTAATATTTACTGCCAGATAGATGTTTTATTTATTAGTTTTGTCACAAAGTTCCGTTTTGCATAGACTTTGTCTACTCATGCGTACGATATGCGATGTGAAATTAGCATCTCATTACTTCAATAATTAGGCCAATGATAACCAGATGTTAGGCCTCCATGTGGAGAAGGATTTCTACTGAGGTTTCTTATCTTCAATAAACACTATTTGTGAAAGTTTCACTGACAGTATTAATGACATTAATGAATCTTAAAGCCATAAAAGGTCAAAATAAATCAATCTGTCTTGAATACTAATAACATATTTGTTTGGCAAGATAGCATCAAACCCTAAGGAGCACAGATAGCAGCTACTCTAAAAACAATGTGATATGATTAAAGCACAAAATTACATTAAAATGGCTACCAGAAAGTCAATTATGTACTCAAGGAAATATTTGTCTGGGTCTCAGTCAAACAGTCCTCATATTTGTTGCACATTTTTTGGCTGAATTACAGTTTCTGTGTGAAACTTACAGTATTGCTTAATATACAACAACATTTCTTTTAATCCAGCACAATATATCTGAGGTATCTCATGATGCTGTCTTTTTTTTTTTTTTTTTTTTTAGAAAAGTATCCAACTTTCATTGAAATATTCCCAGGCACAAGTCCAGGCATATTGAAAAAAGGCATTTAATAAATGCCAATCACAGAGAAATAATTTTCAAATTCCTTTTCCTATTTATTGTTTCTTTACTTTCTAATGTACCTTTAGAGAATAGATAATACAAAACCGGGAACCTTTACCTGATCTTTCTCTACTATGAAGCAATACTTGTAATAAATTGTCATAATGTACTTAAAAACATTCACAGTCATATGTATTCCTATCTATCAATCTGTCTTCTGTTATCTGTATAGCTTGTGATTTCCAGATTTTTTTCATAACCTGTGGGCTCATTATTACAAAACTTTGGAAGCACTTTTACATAATGAACTGAATGCAAGTTTACGAAAATTGGGATAGCGACATATACATTTAAATACAATAGCTTTTAAGTTTATTATTTAGAATTTCTTTAAGTTGAACTTAAAAAAAATAGCCACATAAGGTAATGTCTAATGTGTTTCTGCTGTACAGCTGTATGGGTTGGATTTACTTTCAGGTATTTGATATCAATCTCTCTTTCCCCTTAAAGAAGAGACCTTTGAGATCTTGTAAACTTTTGATTAATTTTTGTTTAGTTAGTCCAAAGAAAGGTACCATGTCTCCTCCTCTTTGTCTATCATAAAAAGTGCAAAAAGCCTATTGAATAGTTATGGTTTGCTCTCTTACTGGTAGCTAAGTTTTCAATTGGATGATGATGCCAAGTGCTCTGTGTGTCATGTGTTAATTGTCTGATTCAAATGTTGGTAGCTGCCTCCTAATTGGAGTTAAGAGGATTCAGGGGTTTACAATCATATTAATTTGTGTGTGCGTGAGAAAAATAGACTGAGCTAGATTATGCTGCATTCCAATTGCACATGTAAGCAATGTGAGTCTTTGTAAGACTGTGAACCATGTAAGAGTGAAGTGCTTTCACATTCACCCCAAAAATCCCTTACAAGGCCTAGCACGAGGTCTGTGGGCAGGGATTCAAATAAGTGGTCTGCAGGTCTGCTTGCAGCCTAGAATTAAAAAATGCAGACTTCATAAGATAGATTGTGAGCACAGATTTAGACCACACATTGTTAAAAATAAATGAACAATTCCCCTGCTAGAGTAAGAGAACACAGATATTTTGATTTAAATTATATTTGAATGTTTATTTTTCTATCAAAATGGACCTTTTTAAGTGCTCCTGAGGAAAGCTGCAGCCGTAACATCCCATAATAACCCAATACACTACCATAGTATAGTATATATTCTATCGTCGCCTAGCAACCACAGAACAGCGATTGGCTAGCACACTTGTTTGGCACAGGGCACAGAGTTTACAAAACTGTGCAAGGCAGAACAGAGTTTGAAAATTTAACAAAAAACATCACCATCAGAAAAAAGGTAACTTGTTATTTATTTGTTGTCATTTTCTATCATAAGCACACTCCTACCACATCCCTTGTGAAATGCTTCTGTTCAACAAATATTTTTGAGTAAAAAACTCTGCATTATGTCTTGCCAACACCTGTGCAAAACAAACGATTATTTTAGAAACACATTACCAATGGAGCGGTTTATTGGAAGCATGATACTTAAAACAAAAATAATGGTTTTAATTGGTGTTATTGGCTCTACCTTTCATGTTTATGAACAATAACGTAAAACCATTTTTTAGGTACCTTAATAAAAACAAATGAAAGCATTCATGGCTAGTCTTCTTTTTGCGGACGTAAGCCTATTTAAAACCAAGTTTCTTCAGTTTGCTGCAGTCTACTGTCAGCCTGAGATGATCATTGTATTACATGAAGATACTATTCCTGTGGCAGATTGGGGTACATTATTGGAAATCAACAACATTCCTTTGAAAGAGCATTCATTATTAATACATTTGTGTTATTACAGTGCAAGACACCTGCAAAGGCAGCTGTTTATTATTTTTTGAAGATCAAATGATAGACATGTTACTATAGTATGAGGTTTAAAATACAAAACAAAAAAATGAAATAAAACTTTACATTTTAAGCGACAGTGGTTGCAATCTATCACCTAGGACGCTGTGTGGGCCAGTGGTTAAAGAAAAGGGCTTATAACCAGGAGGTCCCCAGTTCAAATCCCACCCCAGCCACTGACTCATTGTGTGACCCTGAGCAAGTCACTTAACCTCCTTGTGCTCCGTCTTTCGGGTCAGACGTAATTGTAAGTGACTCTGCAGCTGATGCATAGTTCACACACCCTAGTCTCTGTAAGTCGCCTTGGATAAAGGCGTCTGCTAAATAAAGAAATAATAATTATTGATTATTACCATTTGGTCTTTTGTGAAGTTAAAAATAGTTTAGTTAAGAAGGTAAGTAACCTGGGCTTAGCTAAGTGGGGGATGGAGGTGGGTGATGCTGGGACGCCAGTCACTGATGAGCCTGTTGAGCCCTGGAAACACCGAGGATGGAAGGTGCCCAGTTGAAGACCCCAGAGAAGTACCCTACTCAGCTCAGTCCAGACGGTTGTCATGCTGATGCGCTAGGGAGGCAAAATAAGCTGATCCCTGGAGCCAGCATTACACTTCAGCCATCAACACCAGGCAGAAGGATATCTACATCATTAGATGGAAGGAAACGCAGATGGATCACATTAGTTTACAGTAAAAGAAATGTCTTAGTTGGTGCTTATCTTTAACACCTACTCTCATGTAATGGAAATCATAATCAGGCTGCAAGGGCTGTTTTGCCCCTGATTTAGGATAACATTCTCCTGTCTCCACAAAAAGAAATGAATATTTCCTAACAAACACTGAATAACACATAACCGGTTCCCAAATCCATGGTTTATTATAGAGCTCTCTCACTCCGTGTGCTCAGGAAAATATATTTCACCTGAATGCAGTTCGACCCCAGGATGTGGCCAATTTACAGGGACAGTAAAGCAAAATGAAAATGGAGAAATTCACGTCACTTCTGCATCAAAGGAATTAGACTGATATCACCCTGGCTGTCTTTAAAAAGCTGTAAATCACGTCTTTGCATTCATTAAGCTTTGTATTATTTTAAGTTTCTGACACTGAACCTGATGGATGAGAATCAAATGAACTGTATCAAGTGCTGCCGCTGTAGGCTTTCATTTTAGTGCGGTTCTAGGATGTGACTTATCTTAGTAATATATCACATTGTATTCGTCTTAGCATTATATTTGCTCTTGTCACACATACTATTATTTGGCATCCACAACAAGCACTAAACAGTGCTAAATTAATGATTAGAATAGACTCCCTCACACTCATCCATCTTAAATTTGATTAGAGCCACAAACGGTGCACCAAGTCATTTACAATAGATGGACCCCATTTAGTCAACTGGCTTCTCTAAAGTACCTCATTTTCTAGGTTGTTTTGACACCATGGCCAATGGTTATGCATAACATGCACTATTAAAAAAGATAAAACTGTCAAGTTGTAATGAGTTGGCATTTCAGCCCATTGAATTGAATGGAAAGGCAAGGGCTAGACTTGACAACCTATATTCACAAGAGACGTTACTCTTTTTTTCAAAACAATAGTTTCCAGCTTTGTTGCAACATAAAATGATTTTAGTTTTCAGAGGCAGTTACACAGCACAAGTTTCTTATTAAGACAAAAGAGTTGACTTCACTGTGGAGGTGGCATCCTGTGCATACAGACCGACAGTGTTTGTTTATATTATCTTTTTTGGTTTTATTAATTTGGGGTCCAGGGGCCAGGTTTGTTTTAGCCAAAGGTTTGTTATAATGAAGGACGTTATAGTGAGGGTGTACTGTACTTTTAATAGAATGTTTAAACTGCTACTTCCTTGTGCATTATCACTTCCTGGAGTAATCAGGTAACCAGGAAGCTGCAGTTTATACAATCTAAACAGAACATGGTATTCAAAGCTTTGGTTATTAAAAAACTGCGGGCCTTTTTTTTTAAAACCTCGTTTAAATGAACTACTGCACAATGCAAGCAACACAAACTATGTTTCTTCCTTCTGTAGATAGGATTATTTTTATTCCTTCGCCATCCTGTGTGCATTGCACTTAGGCAAAAAAAAAAACATCCTTAGACAAATAACATTTACAAAAAAATACTCCAAAGTGGTTAACAAAATGACAACAATGTTTTAATCAGCCTATCAGTGCGTCTGTACTGGCTTTTCTGTGACCTGTACTGTACAGTAGAGGGTGGGACAAAGTCAGTGATACATTGATCTTATTTAGGCTGCTAAAATCTAGTTTTCAGCATTGGAGGTAAAATACCAGAAATGGACGACAAAGCAAAAAGTGCAAAGTATATTTCGGCTGTGTCAAGATATTTCCCAAAGACACTGTACATGCAGATGGAGGTAGTTGTTTTGCATGTCTTGTAATTATCTTTGGAGAAAATATTTAGCTTCATAATCACACATTAAATGAAAGGCTACTACAGAAGCTGCTGAACAGAACATAAAATAAACAGCTTTCAGAAAACTGGAAAGTCAGCGCAGACAAAAAGCATTCCTGTCGGTTGTAATCAAGTTAAATCAGTATTACAGGTACGATCTACCACAGCCACCTCACTTCAAACAAACGCAGTTAGAATTTTAGACCCGAATAGGCACGTTTTCTTAGTTTTGACTCGGTACTAATAAACTAAATTATTTTATGGGACAAATAACATGACAACGAATGTGCTGCATATATTGCCTTTACTAAAGTATGCCAGATGCCCTTGGGTAACCGAGTTTTGGGAATGTTTCTAATTGATTTCCACACTTCTATAACTTGGCAAAGCTTTGCCTTACACTTCCAACCAACTCAGTGGATGCAGAACGTTAAGTTACTTACCGTAACCCTGGTTCCTTGAAAGAGAGGACGACCACCAACGAACATTATGTATGGGATATGCCTGCCCATTGGCTAGGTAATTGCTGAGCTGTCTATACCAGAGCTGCCGATAGGCCCCTTCCTGAGATGATGCACTCGGTCCCGCCCACCGAGGGATTAAAACCATCATCCTGAGGAAGCCATTTTTCTTTGTCCATCGATCCCATGAGGGCGACTGATGTGACCTCGTGGTTGGTGGTCGTCTTCTCTTTCAGGGAACCAGGGTTACGGTAAGTAACCTAAAGTTCCCTTTCAATTTGAAGGTGACCACTAACGAACATCATGTATGGGAAAATGTATACCAGAGCTGTCGAGAGGGAGAAGGAACGGCAGCATCTGAGGGATGCATCAGAACCACATAACCCAATGGAGTGGTGTGAGCTTACACCCTCAGGACCCATGTGCCTAATGGAGGCAGAGCAGGATCTACCACATTAAGGCAATAGAACCTCGAGAAAGTAAGCAGTGTAACCCAGCTAGCCACAGTACAAATATCAGACATTGAGGATGTAGCCAACCCTCTAGTGGAGTGTGCAGCTACCCTGCCAGGTGGGGGCAAGCCAGCACCATCATACGCAGTCAAGACTGTGTCCACAATCCAATGTGACAGACGCTGCTTTGAGAGGGGCTGTGGACCATGGACCGCCTAAGCGGTGGAGGGAGTACCACAGGTGTCAATGCGTCGTCTCTGCCCAGGCGAAGAGATTGACCTGCGCCTTCCCGAACCGTTCCCAAATGCGTTCCACTATCTGAGGGTGGAGTCGCCACTCTGACGGATGCGGACCCTTCCTGGAGAGGAAGTCCACTGCCTAGTTCACCACTCAGGGACAGAAAGTTCCTCTGACCCCATGTTAATAGCCTGAAGACCATGTGATGGAACCCCGGGGACCGTAGGCCACCCTGGTGGTTGACATACGCCACCACTGTCGTGTTGTCCATCTGGATCAACACATGTGTACCCCTCAGCACCGGGAGGAAGTGGTAGAGAGCAAGGAGACCGCTTGCAACTCCAGCATGTTTATGTGCAGGGATGTCCAGCGGTCTGGCCAGGATCCGCATACTCCTCTGCCTTCCCAGACTGCCACCCAACCCAAGTTGGAGGCATCTGTCGTCACCACTTGGCAGTTTAACACTACTCCTATTCGCACACCCTCGTGCAGGTGAGAGGTCGTCCTCCACCAGCGTAGGGCTGCCAAGCACGTGTGAGACACAGTCAGCTGACGGTGTCCGTCGCGTTTGGTGGGACGCATTGAGCCATGCTTGTAGCAGGCGCATGCAAAGCCGACCCAATAGACCCATCAGACCCAATAGTTTCTGGCATAATAGGAGGGTGACCTGCGATCCCTGTTGGAACAGGGAGAGGCAACCCTGGATAGCTGCAACTCTGTTGTCAGGTATGCGCGCATCATACCGGAGTCCAACCGGAGCCCCAAGTATTTTGTGCACTGGTGTAAGCTGACTCTTTGCATCGTTGATGGTGAGGCCCAGCCTCGCCAGATGCTCTGTCACGAATGCTGTGTGGGCCACTGCTCCCTCTTCGCGACTGGGAAGAGTCGTCGAGAGAGTTTATTACTCTGATCCCCTGCAGCCGCAGGGGGGCCAGGATAGCGTCCACACACTTTGAAAATGTACAAGGAGCTAGGGAGAGGCCGTATGCCAGCACAGCAAACTCGTAAACGCTTCTCTGAAAAGATAAGCGGAGATACTTCCTGTGCTCTCGACGAATGGGACCGTGAAAGTACGCGTCCCGTAAGTCCAAGGTGGTGAACCAGTCGGACGGACTGGAGAATGTGATGGTGAGTCAGCATCTGGAATCTCCTTTCTTTTAAGAACCCATTGAGGAGCCTCAGGTCTAGGATGGGGCAAAAGCCGGCATCTTTTTTGGGTACCAGAAAATACCTCAAGTAGCATCCCTCTCCGTGGGAGGTGGGGTCTACGAGACGAATTGCTCTCTTGCACAGCAAGGCGCAAACTTCCTTCTGAAGTACTGAGGCCTGGAGAGGGGCTGTCACGAAAGTATTCATGATACCTCGAAAGGGAGGTGGTCCCAAGCGGAACTGACGCGTGTAACCGTTTTGCACGGTGGCGAGCACCCAGGTGTCCGAGGTGCAAGCGTGCCAGTACTGCAGCTGTTGTGCCGAAAAGGGGGTCTGAGGCCGCCATCCTTCAGGGGCCCTGCTTGGGCTGCTGAGGCGGGCCAGTCTAAGGCGCTAGCCCTGGAAAAGCCTCCTGGGACGCTGGTGTGTGGGCTGGCCACGTCCTGCGTTCCCTCTGCCCGCCGGGTGGGCCCGGTTGTTTGCTGCTGGAACTGTCCTGGTGACAGTCCACGTCTGAGGAGCTCGCCAGCGGTTTGACCTGCCCCACGCGGAAGCTACTCGAGTTCCCGGTGGAATCTCTGTACGATCTCCTTCACGGCTAGCCCAAAGGTATGTCCTGGGGATATAGGCGCACCTCCTCCTGCGGGATATTTGCATTGCAGGCCGTGCAGTGGTGGAACCCCGACTTGCCTGACATGGGTCTGGTGTTCTACATCGGCTGTGCACCAAACACTGCTTGCACTGCGCTCAAGCACTGATTAATAGTGCAACGCCGTGCGCTCACTCACTAGCGCTGTAGCGGAGGGTAACGAACACCATCTGCACCATGCGTGCACGAGCACCGTCGCGACGAGTACTGTGGGCACCGCGTACCGTGCAGCATCGTATGCCCGTGCACTAGTGTAGCAGTGGCACCAAGCACCATGTGCAACAAGCGCACCGTGTACACCATAGAACTACGTGCACGGAGTACTGTGTAGCACTGTGCGCTCTTATGCTAGCTCCATAGCAGTGGCCAAGCATCGTGTGCCTACCCTAACTGCGCAGTCACACACACCTGGTCAGCGTGTAGCGTGCACCAGGGGGACACAAGGGCTGAAGCTGCAGTGGGCGAGTTGAAGCAGACAGCAAAAAACCACAGTAGAATAGATAGATAGGGGAGAGCACACTGTTTGTTTACAGCCGGCGAGGTCTACTCGACAGCAGGGATGCGGAAAGACCTAGCCCCGTGGAGGAGAGCACTGCTGGAAGAGTCACTTATCAGCGGGGATACACCAAGGTCTAGAAGGGGTCTATCGGAAGCTCTGGTATAGAGAGCTCAGCAATTACCTACCCAATGGGCAGGCATATCCCATACTTAATGCTTGTTGGTGGTCGTCTTCGAATTGAAAGGGTACGTGCAATCTCAATGTATGGACAAGTTCACACTAGCCAGAGAATGTCGGCAGCAACTGCTGGGGGATGTTGCATGCTTGCTTTTAACAAATGACAGCACTCAGTTTTAGTAAGGAAGCAAGTACCACTATTTTTCAGCTTTTATAGTGCTCTGAAATATTGTCTACTTAGGTTTATTTAATGTTTAAACAGGTCACGAAATCCTAATTTTATTCCATAACCTACCCACGAAAAGTACGTAAATTTACAGCGGTTTAAGTAGATCCCTACCTATTCAGTGTAGTTAACACGCTCTACCGGCACTTATATATTTCAGATAAAATCAACAGTCTCTAAAGACACATTTTAGATAGATCTGTTGGCCACCATTTAATAATGTTTGAATGCACTGTTATTAAAAAAAAAATAATAATAATAATTATGTATTGTTTTAACAAAAATTAGATCAGTTTAGATCAGATCACATAATCATTCACGCCACATGGCCATCCAGAATCTTAAAACCCTTAAAATCTAAGTGTAAATTAGACCTTTCGCAGAAGAAACCTAAGATGTATTCCAAAATGATTTACAATATGCAACGATTTCTAATGATCTGCACTTAAAGCCTGAGTTTGTTATTTAAATCTTATCCATCATAGCAATCAGGCCTGGATGAATGCGTGCCCTGCACTCGAGCTGGACAGTCAATTTCACCTGCCTTTTAAACGGTGTATCTCACTGCCGAACGCATCTGCTTATGGTATGTTTGGAATCAGAATTCTGCATCAGTATTCCCCTCCTCACGGTTTACTTACACTGTTCAATGTTGTGCTGTGGTGGAAGACAACATTTTGAATAATAAAAAAGGAGTTTTAGGCTGTAATAAAAGTGTCGATATGGATTTTGATGACCGTTTATTACATGGCAAATTACTTTTCACACAGGATATTAATCAGAGCATATACGGCTGCTTCTACAAGCTACACATTTCCAGTTCCCTGGACTGAGTGAAAACAATGCTTTGTTCCTTTGCTAGTTCTTGAACATTCCCAGTTTGAAGACATTGATACAAACTTAACATTTAGACAGATTCTTTTTACCACCTGCACATTTCCTTAAACAAAACCATTTGTGCAAACCTGGAGTGAAAGCTTTGTGAATCTGACATAATGTGACCTACTCACCAAACTAAGGCTGGGGCGATGCCTATTTTTTCACTATCGATTCATCGATGTTATGAAAGGGTAAAAAAAAAAACACAGTATACATATGGAGCTGTGGATTACTGTGTAACATTGCAAGTAATGCTTTAAAAACTATTATGCATTTTAAATTGATTACATCAGTTTATGCATATATTGTAGCCAGCTCACAGAACAACAGGTGGGAGGCGCTCGTGGCAGGCTGAAACCAAGCCGGTCCCAACAGCAGGGGATAGCTGGAATGATCCGTGGCTGGCTTGGAATCAGCCTGCCATGATTTTGAGGAGTTAATTGAATGATAGGCAACAGGTGCTGCTAGTATAGGACACAAAGTTTGCTTATTAATTAGTAATTGCCTCGTTTGGCCAACACCTGTGGCCTATCTGGGCCGCAATAGAGATCCTTTATAAAAGGTTTATTTATCTGTGTTTGAGAGATCACTTGGATCGTCTGAACGGAGTGGTGAAACGCCATATAAATTTGAAAGTATCCCATTGGAAGAGAAGCACTGGAGGTACGGTGAATGAACAGGAACCTGTGGATATTGTTGCAAGACTACTAAAATCAGTTTGTGTTTTGTTTTTACTTCTGGAAAAAGACCTGCCTCCAGTTTATTTATTTATTTTTTGTTTGTTTGGATCTTTTGTTTCTTTTGGATCCTTTGTTGTGGCAGAGCCGCTATTAAAGAATACTTTCTTTGGAACTTTGTTGTCCGTGTCCTCTGTGTGCAACCAACCCCTCACATTTGGTACCAGAAGTGGGGCACACACTAGAATGGAGGGAACTGACCAACACTAAGAAGGGAGTGCCATGCCCCAGAGCGGGACCCCTGAACTGCTGCAACAACTATTGATGGCACTGCAACAACAGCAACAGCAGTTTCAAGAGACAGTGGTTATAACCAGGAGGTCCCCGGTTCAAATCCCACCTCAGCCACTGACCCATTGTGTGACCCTGAGCAAGTCACTTAACCTCCTTGTGCTCCGTCTTTCAGGTGAGACGTAGTTGTAAGTGACTCTGCAGCTGATGCATAGTTCACACACCTTAGTCTCTGTAAGTCGCCTTGGATAAAGGCGTCTGCTAAATAAACAAATAATTCAAGCAGACTGTGAAACGACTGGCGCAAAGAAGAATGGGCCAGTATCATAGCGCCTTTTCTGGCAGGCGAGAGCCAGAAGGCATACTATGACTTGGACTCTGGGTCGGCCAAGGATTATGTTCAGCTGAAGGCCGAAATCCTGGCTCGGTTTGGAGTCACTACAGTGGTATGGGCGAGACGGTTCCAAGATTGGCGATATGAAGAGGAGAGACCACCACAGTCTCAGTTGTTCGACCTGCTGCATATGGCCAGGAAGTGGCTGCAGCCCAAGGTCAATACGTCCAGCCAAGTGGTGTAAATGCTCATGCTGGACAAATTCATCTGAGGTCTGCCACCCGCAGCTAGAGCAGGTGGGAGAAACTGATCCTTCCACGTTGAATGAGTTGATCGCCGCCTTGGAAAGGTACCTGTCATCCCAAGCCCTGGTGTGTACCACTTGCCTGCCACTCTCAGCACCGAAGAAAGGAACCCACAGCCCACAAGGACAGAAGACCCCATCACGCACCAGAATCAGTCTGCCTCACAGGCCATCCCGGTTCCAGGGAAGCAACCCGCCGGCACCAGTCCCTTATCAAGAACAAGAGAGTTCAACTCCTGTAGGACCCGGACTGGTGATCTGTTATCACTGCGGGAAACCGGAACACATCGCCCGCCACTGTCGTCAGGGAGCACCGGAGGCGATGGACGTTGATTGTGCGCAGACCCTTTCCTGTTTCTTTACCAGCCTGGTGAGTACCGATCCTTTTGTCACTGCAGTGAAGGTTGAGGGTTAAGACACTGTGGCTTTAATTGATTCTGGGAGCACTGAAACACCAGTTAGTCAGGAACTGGTTCCGTCCCACAAATATACAATAGGTAGTGAGGAGCTGCGCCTCTTATGTGTTCAAGGGGATATAAAAGTATAACACACTGTGTATTTAAACATTGAAGTAGCGGGTAAACAGTTTAATATTAAAGTAGGGGTAATTCCTTCCCCTCCTTTCCCTGTAATTATAGGAAAAAATTGTAAACAGTTCCCTGAGTTGTCACTTTTAGGTTCTGGGTTAGTAGGACAGGACACAGAGAATCAGCCCCCCACGTCGGAGGAGCCTATAGATCCTGCGTTAGAGGAGATGTCGTTCTTAGAAGACGGTTTGGAGCCGCCTACTGGTTGTCAGGAGAAAATGTCTAACGCTCAAAAAAGAAAATAGGGAAAAGTACTTTTTAAAACTAAAAACTTGTCTCCAAACCCCCCACCCCCCCAATATTCCTCACCCTACCACAGACATAGATGAATTTGATGCATCAGAAGACTTTTTAGGTTCCGCTATTGAAGTAGGTCGCTCTGGGTTTAGACAGGCTCAATTACAAGATGAGAACCTGCGAGCTGCTTACAATCAGGCTGTGGAGGCGGATGAGGAATATTGGGGTACGTGAGAACATAGGGCTACTCCCCATTTCATTGTTGACCAGGGGTTATTATATAGAGTTATTAAGGGCTCACTGCCCAGCAAGTTGGTGTATCAGTTAATTGTACCGAGAACACAAAAACAAGTCATATTGAAGCTAGCACACACCCATTTGCTGGGAGGACACCTGGGAACTGACAAAACCAGAGACAGGATTTTGCAAAGGTTTTATTGGCCAGGGGTGTGGCACTATGTTGCTGAGTTTTGTAGCTCCTGTACCGAATGCCCGCGGGTATCCAGTAAAAAAACAAAATCTCCACTAGTCCCCATGCCTGTAATAGAGACCCCATTTGAAAGGGTAGGAATTGATTTAGTCGGACCCCTGCCTAAATCAAAGTCAGGGTTTCAACATATGTTAGTCTTGGTGGATTATGCCACAAGATACCCTGAGGTGGTGCCCTTAAGCAATACAGCAACCATAGCCATAGACAAGGCCTTAATGCACATTTTCCGTAGGGTGGGGTTGCCCCTGGAAGTTCTTACAGATCGGGGAACCCCCTTCATGTCAGGAGAATTTAAGGAGGTGTGTGCCCTCTTAAAAATTAAAACAGATACAGTATTTGTAATTCTAGCACAACACTCTGAACTCCTGCACAGATCCAATCCCATCAGTAAACACTCACAGGGGGCGGGGCAGGGGGGAGAAGGTTAGCGCAATCGCATGCAGATTCAGTGAGTAAGACCGAGGGGAGCAGAGAAGCTCTGCGCTTAATGCAAAAAATAATGGCAGATTCCAAATTTAGTAAAAAATAAAAGCTTTTTTTTGCTTAAACTCTTTACACAAAAACGATGGACAGGCTTGACTGTCGATAGTTGTCAAACGATACGATGCATCGATAAGTCGATGCATCGCCTCAGCCTTATACGAAACATACTGCAAGAAACGTCCTATAAGGTTATAAGGCAGGGGTGGGCAATTCCGGTCCTGGAGGGCCGGTGTCCCTCCTTGTTTTTGTTCCAACTGTGCTTTAAATTACTTAATTAGACCAATAATTGGTAATAATTGGTCCAATTAAGTAATTTATGCCAAAGCTGGAACAAAAGCCAGGAAGGACTCCGGCCCTCCAGGACCGGAATTGCCCACCCCTGTTATAAGGTGTGAGCAGTGGCGCAGCGTAGGGGGGGGCACGCCTGGTCACGTGCCCCCCCAGATTTCTGCCAGGTAGTGGCTTAGCCACTGCGTTAGGATTGTTCACACTGAAACATGTGTAAGAAATAAAAAATTGCAATATTGTTATATTTTTTCGCTTCCCATTATAGTCTATCTGTGTGTTCACACAGGACGTGGGGCGGACGCAGCACGGGCAGCGCTGATTTTTCTTTTCGCTCACGAAGCAAACTTTTTATTTACCACATTGTTATCAACCAATGAGAATACATAAGAAAGCTGCACTCGCTCAACCCCACACAAAGATGCATGTAACATATACAGTAGGCTATGATTACTGTATAGGCTATGTATCCTAGCTATTACACACTGTAACAGGGCGAGGTGCCCTGTACATTTTGTTTATTTATTTTTAGATCGGGGTCTCCCCCTCCGCCCCTGTGCAGTGTGTTTTTGTATTTGTTATTTGTTTATTTATTTTTTATGTCGGCGAAGCGCCGTATGTTATGTTGTATTAGGACGGCGTAGCCGATTGTTTTGTTTAGCGTGGATGGGTAGCCCCATCCACAACACAATTAATAAACAAGTGCAGATTGTGGCCGAGGGGTAATAGGATGATTACCAATTAGTTAAACCCCTCGGCCATGATATAAAAAGCCTGCAGCTCTCGCACTGGGGGTTGGGTGTTAGAGAGGAGAGAGCGAGCAGAGAGACGGCGATTGAAAAGAGAAACGAAACTTAAATAACATAGGAACAGTGAAGGCAATCTGCCCAGCCTGACCTGTGTTGTATTATTATTTATTTGTGTGTTCGAGATTTGTTTTTGTTGAAACTATTTATTTTGCTCTGTGAGCACGTGTTCTTTTTGTTTAAACTTTTGGTTTATTTTTGTGATTGGCTTAATAAAAACGGCAAACACCACCTTACCTGCAGTACTCCTCGGTGTCAGTTTCCTTCCTGCTCCTGCCTGACGTCAGACCACTCAGTCACCCAGTCACACACACATAGAGGGGTTAGAGGACATCTACTATGTAATGAGTAGCCTATGTATTTACGTAGAATGCACTCGCCTCACGATATATCTTACTGCCAGGTGACCTCTCCAGTGGCCAGCCTACTAATAAGATTATAATTTTTCATTGATTGTGCAGCCAGCTTCATCAAGGGACGATAACCAAGTCCATCCAGGTCCTGGAGATGGAGTGGTAAATGTACAACATATTATTAATTGAATAACTAAAGAAATAATCAGAATGAAAACAGTTCTGGACGCTGCTGAGAAAGAAATGGCAAAACTGTTTCAATTCCTGAGTTCGGTTACCTATTAGTTTTCATTCTGATTATTTGTTTAGGCTACAGCGTGTCTGTCAGCTCAACAAAGCCTGATAGGCTAGCGAATGTCAGTGCAGTGTGATACCATAAAAATGAATGGTTGGATTTGCTGTCAATCAACACACGTTTTTTTTTTTTTTTTGGATCAGCTGTTTGTACATTAAAAAAAAGGTGCTGTAGTTATACAATGTAGTTAATGCAACTGTGTGCATGACTCCCTCCTCCCCCGAACCTCCAGAAGATTAGATCCCATCGGCAGTCCTACGCCAGTCAAACAGTCATTAAATTAGTCAGGATTTGTGAAATTTAAATAAAATGGTTTGCTTTGCTTTGAACACAAAATGTTAGTTAACAAAAATGAACAACTATAAGTACGAATGAAATTATATATAGTTATTTTTATTTATTAACATAATGTGAAATTGAAATCTGAGGCACATGTTAAAAGTTCAAGTTATTATTATTATTTGTTTATTTAGCAGACGCCTTTATCCAAGGCGACTTACAGAGACTAGGGTGTGTGAACTATGCATCAACTGCAGAGTCACTTACAACTACGTCTCACCCGATAGACGGAGCACAAGGAGGTGAAGTGACTTGCTCAGGGTCACACAATGAGTCAGTGGCTGAGGTGGAATTTGAACCGGGAACCTCCTGGTTACAAGCCCTTTTCTTTAACCACTGGACCGCACAGCCTTCTATCCTTTGCTTTGTATTTCCTTTTTTGTCTGTAATCAGAAGTGTTCTAAACTGAATTTTTTTTAAAACTATTTTACAGAACAGTGTATTTGGTTATTAGATCTTCTGTTAAAAAAAAAAAAAAGATATTTATAACAAAACAGTGAACTATAGAATCTAAAGTCAAAACAAAGCAAAATGTGTGCAATCCTTTGAGAACATGTGGTAGCAGTCAGCTATTAGGCAACCCATGAACAAAACCATCAAAGTCATACAATGATGGAGACTCTCATTTTAAACGTGTGTCAATTAACAGCTGCTTCCGTACACCTGCCAGCAGGCTGCAAATTCTTCCGAGCCCCACATTGCTGACTCTGTCCCCTCAGACAAAAACATCAAGTTGTTTTAGAGTGGAGGAAAAAGCAGATTTCACTGACCCAAACACAGTAAATGAATGCAATACTTTCATTACCACACTGCAGATTTTAAAGCTTTCACGAGTTACCTGCTGGGCCTGTTGAAGATGCTATCAATCTACCGGTGCCCTTGTGTTACTGGGAGCTCTAAACATAGCCGAAGGAACATTAACAGACACTTATTAACATTAAATGAGACCTCGGGTCACAGCAATTGTAAATTTCAAACACCATCACTTACAAAGGCTTTCCAGGTTTCAGGGATTTTAATTAATCCCTAGTGTTTTTCTTTGAGTTTGTGTAGAGACTCATTTTTACCTTGTTGTGCATTTTTCTGAGGCGCAATTCTTACACACAGCAAGAACCACTGTATAAAGCTTAAATCCAAAATGACTAAGTTTTAATAGCAAAGTACATCTAATATGGGATGAAGGAAAGACAGTATACTTGCTGTCGCACAGCAGTGGTAGCTGAATGTTGTACCAGTGTATGGATATTATCTTATTAAAATGTATAACCTATTTTTGAAGAGGTGATGATTATCTATTCAGGGATTCCAAAATATTTAGTATATTCTGTGTTGGGTAATGGGCAATAAATGTCAATCTCAGTTGTCTTTCATTCCTAGAAAATACAGTAGATAATACCACAGCTTGCTAATTAAAATGTTTTGCATATTTTTATTATTATTTTATTTCTTAGCAGACGCCCTTATCCAGGGCGACTTACAATTGTTACAAGATATCACATTATTTTTACACATACCATTACCCATTTATACAGTTGGGTTTTTACTGGAGCAATCTAGGTAAAGTACCTTGCTCAAGGGTACAGCCTATTTAAAAGCCGGTAAACAAACTGCGCCGGGCAAAAGGCAGCCGGTGAAAAGATTTAGTTTGGCACCCCTAATCAAAGGGGTGCCAACAAAACCGCCATTAACTAACCCAGTTTTTTTTTTCACTGTAAATTAAACGTTCAAAACAAAGGGGTGGTACAGAGCACGCCACCTAGAGCCCAGTGGTCGACAAAAGCTGTCATGTCGCCAGTGGACTCCACGTCGGCGTGCTCTAACGCCACCCGGGAACGAAGGAGGGCCCTGAACATGGCCCCACTGTCAAAGAGACCCTCTCCGGTGATCTTACGCTTCCTGGTCTTGTAGATGGTAAGTTTGCCAAGAGCCAGGAGCAGATTCACCAGGAGGTCTCTCTTCTTGCTGGAGCCACGAACAGGGTGCCCAAAAATAAAAAGGGTGGGGGAAAAATGCAGCCAGAACTGCAGCAGGAGGTTCTTCAGGAACAAAAAGAATGGCTGCAGCCTGGCGCAATGGAAATAAATGTGGAACACCGACTCGGACTGACCGCAGAAAGGGCATGCAGGGTCCGAATCGGTGAAGTGACGCAGGACCTCTCCTGACGCTGAAGCGCCCGTGTAGCACCCTCCATTCCAGGTCCCCAGCACCTCTGGGGACCAGCGGGGAGTACAAAGCCTCCCACTGGGGACTCTCGCCTTCCCGGGGTTGGAGGGCTCCCGCCAAGCGGTGTCTCGGAAGGAGACGAGGACGAGGAAGTGGAGGGTGTGGAGCACCATCGCGTACAGGGTCCTCCTCGACACGGAACGAAGGGGGGTCGAGGAGAACTGCGAGATCCTGCTCAGGTGATTCTCGAGGGGAGGCTGAGGGGGAGCCCTATCCTTTGGTTTTATCAGCAGGACCGGAGAGCCGGGGGTAGGGAGGGATGATGGCTCCCCGGTCCCGAGGACCCCATCGAGGTACCTGACAGAGTCTGGGTGCAAAGCTGCTTTGCACTCCCGGATCGCTCGGCGGGCCGTTCTGAGGGTGCCCTGAGTCGCCCTGGCGACCAGCGACTCGGGAGTCAGCCACGCCGAGCGTTGGCGATCCAGGAGATCCCAGACTCTGGTCACCTTGGCCGAGATCAACAGGCTCCGCACCGCGGGGGATTCCAACGCCTGCGCACCTAGATGGGGGTTGTGCAGCAGGGGCTCCAGAAGGAATCTCTCCCCCTCGGTCGGAACCGCGTCTCGGCCGATGTCAAACATTCTCCGGGTCTTGAGCAGGTCCCTGTAAAGACCGGCAGCTCGGGAGACGGATCCCCGGAGGTCGAGCCAGAACAGCTGCCGGTCGTAGCCCAAGCGGTGCAGCTGGCGCAGGAGGAGGGAGGCCAGCGCGCACCACTGCGGGGCCGGGTCTGCGTACAGGTATCTCTGCAGGGTCTGGAGGCGGAAGGTGTGCACCTGAGTCCTGATGCACACCAACCCTTGTCCTCCCTCGGCCAGAGGGAGGCTCAGCACCCCGCAGAGACCCAGTGCTTTCCGCCCAGAAGAAGTCCGTCAGCTTCCTCTGGACCCTGGCCACAAACTCAGGGGCGGGCTCAGGACGGTGAGTCGATGCCAGAGCATCGACGCCACCAGCTGGTTGATGACCAGAGCCCTGCCCCTGAAGGAAAGCACTTTCAGCAGACCCGACCACGACCTCAGTCTCGCAGCAACCTTGTCCTCCAACTCCACTCCAGTTGGCTGCGACCGAGGTCTCCAGGGGCTCAGGTGGACTCCCAGGTATTTGAAGCTGTCCGCGCCCACTGGAATTGCTGGAGCGGCAGGAGGGGAGTCCACCCGCCAGGGGCCTACTAACAACCCGGAGCATTTGGTCCAGTTGATCCTGGCAGAGGACGCGGCAGAGTAAACGCTCTGGCAGCTCCGCATCCTCTCCAGATCGACCGGATCGGAGGCCACTAGGAGCACGCCGTCGGGCGTAAGCCGACAGGACCACCCTCATGTCCGGCGCGCCGAGCGCCATCCCGTGAGCCTCCTGCGAAGGAGGCAGAGGAAGGGCTCGATGCACAGCGCACAGTTGTCCGGACAGAGGGCAGCCTTGACGCACTTCTCTCCTGAACGCGAGGGTGCGGTCAGGGACCAGTTCACCTTCAAAAGGCACTCGGCAGAGGCGCACAGCATTCGAAGAGGCCGACGAACTTCGCCCAAATCCGAATGCTCGCAGGGTTCCAAAGAGATACTGCGTGATCCACCCGGTCGAACGCCTTCTCTTGGTCGAGACAAGAAGGCGACCGACCGACCGGTCCTCCTGCAGTAGTGCAACAGGTCCCGAACCAGGAAGATGTTGTCGAAGATCGTCCGGTTCGGGACCGTGTAGGACTGGTCGGGGTGGACCACGTCTGCCAGCACGGACTTGAGCCTCAGGGAGGCGGCCTTGGCCACGATTTTGTAGTCCGTGCACAGCAGCGAGACCGGGCGCCAGTTCTTAAGGCAGCGGAGATCCCCTTCTTGGGCAGCAGCGTGATCACCGCCCGCCTCATCGAAAGGGGCATCTCCCCGGTCTCGTAGGCTTCCGCCAGGACCCGCGCAAAGGCGGGCCCCAGCAAGTCCCAAAACTTTCTGAAGAACTCCACGGTCAGCCCGTCGATGCCCGGCGATTTGTTGTAGGGCATCAGACTAAGAGCGTCAGAGAGCTCGGCCAGGGTCAGTCGGCCCTCGAACTCTTCCCTGACGCCCTCGCCGACCGTGGGAAGCCCGTCCCAAAGAACCCTGCACGCGTCGGAGTCGACGGGATCCGGAGAGAAGAGGTCCGAGTAAAAGGCTCTGGCCCTCTCGTTCACGCTCTCCGGATCCGTCAGAAGGGAGCCGTCGTCTGCCAGAAGGCAGGTGATGTTCCTGCGGTCTCCCTTCTTTTTCTCCAACGCGTAGAAGAAGTGTGAGCCGCGGTCCATCTCCCGAAGGAACTGGATCCTTGGCGACGTAGCGCCCCGGGACCGCTGGAGCTGCAGGTCCCGCAGGGTGCACTTCTTCTCCTCGTCAGCGCTCTGCTCGAGTTGGTCCCCGCGAGCCAGGCGGCTCTCCAGATCGAGCAGCTCCCTTTCCAGCCGCTCGATCCGTGAGTCCCTCCGCCTGCTCGCGCCCTCGTGTACTCCTGACAGAAGATCTTGATCTGCGCTTTCCCACGTCCCACCACTGGCGCCACGTGGGAAGCGAGATCGCCGGCCGTGCCAGACCGTCCAAAAGTCCCGGAACGACTGCTCAAAGCGCTCGTCCTCCAACAAGGCGTTGTTAAAGTGCCAGTAGGCGGAGGCGTGCCTGACTGGCACCAGGGCCACCGCCACGGCCACCAGGTTGTGGTCCGTGAGCGGCGCCCGGCCTTATGTCGGAGGAGCGAACGCAGTGGCGTGGTTCCTGGTGACGTAGAACCTGTCGATCCGGGACTGAGACACCCGCCCCTCCCTCACCCTGGTGAAGGTGAAGGCGGGGCGTCCGGGTGATGCCACCGCCAGATGTCGACCAGAGAGAGCCGAGCGATCAGCTCTCTCAGTGCTGCCGACGAGAGCGGTAGTGCTCGCGCCCCACCCTGTCCGCGGCCTCGAGGGTGCAGTTGAAATCACCCCGAGGACCACGCAGCTCGTCGGCGCCGATGGTGTTCAGGTGGGTCGACATCTGGCGAAAAACTGGACCCTCGCCCGGACCCGTGGGCGGCGTACGCGTTCACCAGGTGAGCGATACTGTCGCCGTCCGGATCGGTGGTGTAACAGACGGCCCGGCACGGCGTCTACCACATCGAGTACCGTGGGAAGAAAGGACCGGAGAAGAGCGTCGCCACCCCACAAGAGGTGGCGGTGAGATGGCTGAACGACACTCTCCCCCACTCCAGCAGCCAGTTGGCCTCGGCCTGCGGAGTGGAGTGGGTTTCCTGCAGGAAGCACACAGAGTAACCCCCTTTTCAGGAAGGAGATTACCTGGGCCCTGCGGAAATGGTCCCTACACCCGTTGGCGTTCACAGTACCGATGTGATACATGATCCTCTGTCAGGTGTAGTTGGCGACACTCACGGGAGATCCTGAGATCTCCGAAGCTCACCAACTGGTCGTGGAAGCTTTCGGGCCCGAATGTGCACGTTCGAGCCAAGTCTTGCTGGCGTGGCTGGCCCTGAGGAAGGATCTCACAGAGTTTAAGATCCTCTGGAAATCCCTCCATTTGTCCAGGGCCAGCTGGACCTTGTCCCTGCGGTGGATGGTGGCCTCCAAGAACTCCAGGAGCTCCGCCGCAGGGATGTCCGGAGAAGGGGCGGACAGACTCTCCGAGCCCACGCTGCAAGTGGACTCCGAGTCCTCCTCCCTCTCCTCCGGTTCTCCACCGCCCCCCTCGCGGTGGAGAAGCACAACGCACTCACGTTGGTGGGTGAGCGCGTTGCGTCTTATTTTTATTTTCACCGACTCTCCCAGCGCCCCAGGGGCGCGCGGGAGAGATCGGCGGAGGGACCCTGGCGGGGACCGTCTGCACCCTGGACTTTGGGGGTGCAGACGGACGCTCGACGTACACCGTCGAGCCCGATGGTCTCGCCGGTCGTCCCCGCTCTGGGTCCCTCTTTTGAGGTCCGAGGCACGGTCTCAGGCCCGTCCTCTTTCCTCGAAGGAAGGGGATCCACCCTCTCGGGTCCTTCCCCTCCCTCCCCTAGAGAAAGGGGATACACCCTTTCGGGTCCTTCCCCTCCCTCCGCATCAGTCACCGGTTGTTCCTTCGGGGGCTCCTCCCGCCCCGTCGGTGACTGGAAGCCGCCCTCGACGCTATGTCGGGACTGGAACTTGGCCCGTTGCACTCGGGGAGGGATCTACCTCGAGGGCACCACCTTCTGCCCTCTCTGGTTCTTCCCTCCCTCTGCGCTCCGGAGACCATTGTGCGTGGGCTCCGCAGAGCCCACGTCTGCCTCAGGGGTGTTTCTCGTCCCCTCCGCGGCAGCACGAGGGCCGGAACCCCGTCGCAGCAAGAGAGGGAAGCCTGAGGCAGCTCTTTTCTGGGTGGGGGCTCTTCTCCCCCCTCCGGCCCCTCAGCGGGGTCGCCTGCATGGGCTCCGCGTTGTCCGCTGGAGCCCACGCCTGCCTCGGGGCCGAGTCCGCCTCCTCCCGGAGGCGGGAGCCAGAGGCAGCTCTTTTTCTGGGAGGGGTTGTTCTTCTCCCCTCCGGCCCCTCGGCGGGGTCGCCTGCATGGGCTCCGCTTTATCTGCGGAGCCCGCCTGCCTCGGAGCTGGTTCCGCCGCCCCTCCTCGGCAACACAGGTTTCAGGACCCGTGTCGCCGTCGGAGGAAGGCGGTGCCCGAGGCAGGTGTTCTTTAGGGGCCCCTCCTGCGCCCCTCGGCGACCTCCTCTGCGGCCGGCCCCTCGATGGTAGAGTCGGGGCGGCTTCCGAGGTCTCTTTATTGACGGGAGGGATCTACCCGAAGGGCTCCTCCCTGCCCTCTCGGGTTCCTCCCTCCCCATTTGCCTCTCGGTGGGGCCTCTTCCATGGGCTCCGCTTCTTCTGCGGAGCCCCGGACCGCCTCGGGGATGGATCCTTCTCCCCCTCTGTGGCATTACGAGGACCGGAGCCCTCGTTGCCGGTAGAGGGGACGCCGGGCGGTCGCTTTGGTTTTGGGGGCCTTCTTTCGCCCCGGGGACCCTCACCAAGAGGCGGGGCGTGTGCACTTGCGTGCACGTGGGGCGCGCTGCGCCTTCCTCTTCCCCTGATGCTGCCGGAGGCTGCCCCCTGCCCTGTCGCGGCGACGGGGAGCTCGCCTCCGGCAGTGCTTTTCTCCTCACCCTCCGTGGGGATGAGGTGTTTGGTTTTACGGGCGGCTTTGCCGCCCTGCCTCACTGGGGGTGCCGTCGAGGGAGTCCCTTTTTCAGGGCCTCCCCCTGACCCGCCGCCAGATGGTGCGGCGGCGGGCTTCGTCGCCCCCTGCTCGGCCGCCCCGGTGGACCTGGCGCCGCCTTCTTATCGGCGGGCGACCACGGTCCACTCGGCGGTCTTCTCCCATGGCGCTTTGGGAGGCGCAGAGGTCCGCCGCCTCGGGGCCTTCTCTCCCTTTCCCCGGATGTTACTGGAAGGGGGTGGGTGCTTTGCCCCCTCTGCGGGCCTCTTTGAGGGCCCGGGGCGCAGGTGGACTCGGAGGGCGCGGTGCGGCGGGTGGCTTTGCGCCCTGCTGGAGCTTGGGGCACCTCTTTTCTGGTGCCCCAGCTCTCTGCAGTGGTAGCACCGCACCTCCTCCGAGGAATAAAGATGACATAGTTGGTCCCCTCGAAGGGGACCACAAAACTACCCTCCACGGTGTCCCTCCCCGCCAGGTGGATGGTCACCTGGCGTCGGAAGGACAGCACGTGGCGGAGGGGCTGGTCCTTGCACCCTAGGGGGATGGGGTGGATCCCCGTTTTTAACTCCCCTAGGGCCTGAAGATGGGGCTTCAGGAGGTCGTCCTTCAAGAAAGGTGGGACGTTCGAAAGGACGACCCTGCTGCCCAACCCCTCCAAGGGTTCTATGGGGAAATACATTCCCCCGACGGCGAGACCCCTCTCGATAGCGATGTGCGTGGCGGCCTCAGATTTTAGAAAGAAGACGGCCTTGCCGTACATCTTTGAGGCCGCCACGACGGTCGTTGGCCCCACCACCTTGGCCATGGCTTTCACCATGGCCTCTATCGAGAGGGTATCCCTGATGAGGCACCTGACCCCGTGCCTCCTCGTCATGTTTTTAAAGGGGGCTGCAGCCTCCCCTGCAGCCACCTGTGCCCACTTTTTTGGGGCCTGTGGAGCTTGCCCACTCATGGTTTTTATTTTATATTTATTTATTTATTTATTTTTTATTTATTTATTTTTTTTTAAAACAAACAAACGTATTTATTTATTTTTTAAATAAATAAACAAATACAAATTGACACACCCCTGCACTCCATTAGTGTAGGGGTAAAAGAAAGATTCAAAAATAAATCAAAGTCCAAAACTAAAAAATCGTTTTAAACTTTAAAGAAAATCAAAAAATCACAAACTAAGAGCAAACAAAGGGGCACATAGCATGTGCTCCCTGCCTGCCCTTCCCCCACTCTGCACAAGGCAGAAGTAGGGGATTAAAACAAAAGGATTTTTAAAACAAAAACTAAAACAGTGTAGTGATTTAAAATAATTTTAAAATAAACTCAAGAAAGTGCTCTTTAATAAAAAATTAAAAAGCAAAGAAATGAAACTAGTTTAAAGGAAGTACAAATTAAAAGAAAAAACAAACAAAGGAAAAACCAAGCCAAAATGGCTGCCCTCCTACACTTGCAAACAATGCAAGTGTAGGAGAACAAAAGAAAAAAGAGTGTTTTAAAACACTAAATAAAAGGTTTTGTTAACAAAAAAGGTGCCCTGCTGCTTTACAAATAAGATAAAGTAAAAAGATTTGGAAAATAAAAAGTGGAAAGCAGTGTTTTTTCATTTTGAGCAGGAGCTCTCCTCTCACACGACTGCTCACGCTCAAGGGTGCAGCCGCAGTCCCCAACCAGGGATTGAACCCACGACCCTCCGGTCAGAAGTCCAGAGCCCTAACCACTACTCCACACTGCTGCCAATATTATTTATTTTAGCAAGCGTACCGAGTAAGGTAACAATGTATGAGCGATGTATGAAACACCTTTTTCAGTGTCCTGTATGTCTCCCATGAATACAGCTTTCTCTCAAATTCTCATTTTCACCTAAAATCTCCAATGACTGTTCAAACTTGATTGGCATGCAAACTTGGTTTCTCTAATAATCTATACTGAAAGCTTTTTTGCTGACTCACTTCTGCTGACAGCTGATTGGTTTCAAAGTATGGTATGTGCAAAACTCAAGAGATACCCTCTAGTTATTTTATTAGGTTAACCTGCTTCTTCTGCAGAAATGTTCTGAAAAAAATGAAAATACACCCGCTTGTGCCATGTTACTGACCCACAGATAGTGTTGCATTGGCCAGTGAGGACTGGGAGGAAAGTTGAGATCATTGAGATTCAGCAACCCTGGTCAATTGACCATCGAGACCAGACATAGACCTCCCAGGCCACCCTTATAAAAATTTGTGCAGTATTTATGCAGTTTAATGACTTCCATGGCTTGTGGGGTTTATCGAAAGTGCTTGGGACAGTAGACGTTTAGTTTCACTTCAAGTTTGTCCAAAAGGCAATCTGCTTAAATGCAGTGCTTCATTTGTAAAGGAAGAGGTTCTGGGGCGCAAGCAATTACAATAATACCATTCTTAAGAAACGTACATTCAAAATCCTAACAAGTTTATTTTAAAAAAGAGAATTGTACGTTCTAGTGTTAGATGTTTACAGTCACATATTCTACACCATATACGTGCAGAAAAAATAATTAAACAATTAAAAACAACCTCAGGACAAAAAAAAAAAAGATCAAAAATATGCCTGTAAACATTGCAAAAGTTTACAGGCCAACATTGCAAAAGTTTAAAGTGTTTTCAGCCAAACTTTCAGTTTAGATGGCTTAACAAAAGAGTTTCTGTAGAGACATTCATGGTCGCACTCTTGCCATCTTGCTTCAAAGGGACTAATTATATAACTCCTGACTTTTATTTTCTTCAAATACACTATTAATGTGAACCTGATGAAGACACGGTAGTGTCGAAACGCGTAGTTTGTTTGTTTTTATAATCATGTTTTTAAATGAATAATGAGATTTTCTGAAGAAAATAAATGTCAGGAGTTATATAATTAATACTTTTGAAGCAAGATGATGAGAGTGAGACCATGAATGTCTCTACAGAAACTCTTTTGGTAAGCCATCTAAACTGAAAGTTTGGTTGAAAACATTTTGAACGTTTGCATTGCTGTAGAGACTCTACTTTCATTACATGTAATAACCTTATACTGGTCAGCACCTCATCAATATGAAGCAGTGTAGTTCACAAATGACCTTTCTTATATATATAGTATATATAATCAATGTTGGCCTTCTGGAGTCCTTGGAATGTCTTTCCATTTTTTAAATTTAATTGTAATCTGTTTATATGCAAACCTTTAACAAAACAGAATAATAGGGTGTATATCCCCAAATGAAGTTGGGGTGGCACGTGCCCTCTCTGCCCTATGGGTTATGCACCTGTGTATACCGGCATATTTTTTATCTTTTTTTTTTTGTCCTGAGGTTGTTTTTAATTATTTAATTATTTTTTCTGCACGTTATATATGATGTAGAATATGTGACTGTAAACATCTAACACTAGAATGTACAATTCTCTTTTTTTAATTAAACTTGTTATGATTTTGAATGTACGTTTCTTATTATTATCTTCTTATTAATAATAATTCAATACCAACCCTAAATAAAATGTTGTTACTGTTTTTAAGCAGTAGTTATAATCTGAAGCAGTGGTATTTCAAAATAACAGAATCCTGTTTTTACTTTAGTGATGTAGGCTACAATATTTTTGTTCATTAAAAACTTGTCGTTCTTTATTTAAATTAATGTTCAGCTTTCATATTGAAGCTTGTTGTGTACTACTCAATCAATCAAACCAAGTAGTGTAAAAATGTGCTTGTATAGTTTAAGACATTTTTCAAATCAAGTAAGCTTATTTGTGTATAAAAAAAACTTCCCTGGCAGCAGACTGTCCCTGACCAAAAACTTGCAGAATGGATAAAATGGTGTTGAGAATTTTAAGAAAACACATGAGAGCAAAAAACTGTATGAAATTTTTTACTTTCATAACTGAAGAGGTGCCGGGGCTATGCCCCTTCATGCCACAGCACAAATGAAGCACTGCTTAAATGTGTAATTTGTTTAGTAAATGGTGGAAACATACTTTTTAACTTATTGAACGCATAAAGTATGTCACTTTTATTTTGTTATAGAAATATCAGTTTTAAAGAATGTTTATTTTGCTGTTGTGAATTCACACATTTGGAGACGGTGGTAGGTACCCCATCTACTGAATATATCAGAGCAAGCTATATCTGTATAATAATCAATTTATATAGCTGGAGAAAGATACCCAAAGCTATAATATACAGATCTTACTGAAAAAACTAATGACTGTGAGGGGCATCTTTCACAATGTCATTGATCATAACTAATAAAAAACCATAAACAACAGCATTTTTATTTTAGCGCTTTGTGTGCATATTGCTTCTTTCTTGACAAACAACCTTCCCTTCCTGTGACCTTACCACCAAATTGATTATGGTTTGAAATAAATAAATAAAGTCATCCTTTTGCATTTTTAAATCCACCATAGATTATCTAGGATCATTCCATTGGAATATCTAATGAACACAGTTAAGAGCTAAGTGGCTACCTAAATCTAGCAACTGTTTCTCACCTTGTTACTTTTACTAGTATGACAATATGCAGCCACAAAAGCAGACAAAAGGTCTTTCAAATGCATTTCCCTGACGAATTGCCAGCAGTGCAGCAATCTGTTTCACTGTGAACATTGTTTGTGCATGTTAGACAATAGAACAAGGCCTTCATATTTTCATCACAAAAAAATAAAGGAAAATACAGAGGAACAGGTGAGTGAAAAAACGCTTGCAGTACACATAATATAACAAAAACCATGTGGCTATAGTACAAAATGGACTGTATTTCATATTCCTTCATTTCCACCAAAAGGTAAGTATCACATTGGTTTTAAGGAGACTGTGTACCTGCAGATCTGTGAATACGGTTTGTATAATTGAATGTGTGTCCCATAAGTCAGACATGTTTTATGATAAAAGCGCCTGCAAGCATCCTGTTTATATGTACCACACATCCAAATGACTTGAATTTACACCTTTTTGCTTAGAGATATTTCACAACTGAAAGAAAGAAAGCGAGACAACCACTATTAATAATAATTCCTATGATGCCTGACTTACAGCTGGCTTTTCGATACAACTGTGGGTAACACACATTTGTCAGATTCAGTTAATTAATTTGTTAAATCTCATTGACAAACAAGCACCAGGAGTAACTGTAAACTTTAAGTGAACTGTGATTTCACACATAACTGAGTGATTTCCAAATGTAATAGTCTTAGGACAACAAATGTATTAAAGTTGCATTGCAGAATTAAGTATGTTACCTACTACGCAGGGCACAACTTGTGTAATGCAGTTCAAAAGCTGTCCACCCTTATACAGTATAATGCAATTGTATTTGTTAAAGTGTACCTTTTTTTTCCCTGAATTCAACGTGTCTGATTGCTTTGTCATAAACGTTGATATACAGTCTAACTTCATTATAACGAACCCCCCTGGGACCTGGAGAAATGTTTGTTATATCGGGGTGTTCACTATAATAGGGTTTGGCAATCTGCTGTATCAGAATAATGAAGAAACGCCCATATTGAATTGAACATCTTTTTACAGTATACAGTAGTTCTTTCAAGACAACACATTGATCAACATTTAAACTGTATATTTAAAAGAAAACAGTAAAGAAATGAAAAAAAAGTACACTTACATGCTTTATACAGCAATTACGTGCCCTTTCTCTTGAAAGACATATTTAGCATAGATTGCTTCATATTTTTCGTACTTTTCTCAATGCACGCTGTTTCAATCTTGTTACCTCCTCACACCTGTTGCCATGGTTGCAGTTTGTGTGAAGATGGCAATGGTTACATACGTCACACATGATTCGCACTACAATAGGTTATCTATGAATTCATCTTTGAATTAGTCTACCAAGGCCTTTGTTTTCACTGAGAGAATTATTATTATTATTTATTTATTTATTTATTTCTTAGCAGAACACATTCACACTGGAGAAAGTTCAGTGTCAGTCACTACCGAGATCATTTTATCCGGGTAGATTTTGTAAAAATGATTGTTCTAATAGGGCTAATTTCCATTGAAAAAAACGGTTCTTGCTGCTTGGATCGTTAAAACAAGGGGGTTCGTTATAAGAAAGGTTCATTTTAGTAAAGTATAGTATATAGTTTCTGAATTTCGGTTTTAACTGATAAAACACCCTTGATACAAAAAAAAAATTTAAATCGTGGATAGCCAATAACCCTTTTCCCATTAAAAAAATAAAACCTACTACAAAAATATTAATAAATACATTTCCCAGTGCTGCTGGGCAATGTCCCGCCTTCCTGACTTGTATCTATCATTGATTCGTTCTGAATACTTTAAACCCGCCCCAACTACTGAGTGACAGCACATTCCTACATTTCTATTGGAGACTCCGTTTGCGAGATTTAAAACAAGATTACAATCAGGGTGGAGGCTTGTTAGCGGGATTTAAAGCTGTATTACAGTTACGATACAGAGGATTTAAAACAGAATTGTGGCCAAATGTACAAAAATGCCTACCCACAAAAACCCCAGGAGAATGTGTTGTGACCATAGGGATTTCGTTGTGGAAGACAGCAAAGGAAAGAAGGTACAACTTAAGTGTGCAAGTACTGTCGAGTTATTATACATATTTTGACACAAAAAAAAAAAAAAACGCTCAAGCATTTTGAAAAATAACCGAAAACACTAATTTCATACAGTATATAAAAAACGAAAGCCCTGAAAAAAACGATTTAGATAAAACTCGAAAATAGCTCAAAATAAGCACCAAAAATACAATTAATAAAACCCGAAAAACAGAAGCCCTATATATAGTGTATATATATCATGTATTAATTTTTTTAAAGAAAAATTTATCTGATTTTTTTTGCCATTGCTTTGAATTAGATGCAAATTAGGTTGATCATGTGATATGACATGTGATCCCTGAATAACTATAAAGCTGTGGAAGCAGCACAACTACAAATAGTCTATCCGAAATGCGGAAAAGCAACGATATAACAGCATTTGAAAGAGGTATGGTAGCAGGTGCCACAGTCGCAAGGACAGGTAGCAGAGTACTCAAGACATCAGTTATCAATCATATTGACAACTGCGCCGCACCAGTTGTGTGAAATATTAAAGACTGAATGGTCATCTGCCAAGACCTTGTGGAATCTATGCCCACCCGACAGACATTTCGACTAGCCCTCTTCAATGTCTTCAGTGCTGTTTCCAATCAACATGGCAGTTTTAGTAGCTGGCACACAAGCTTCCTCGCTTCCTGAAGCCTTCTTGTCACCCTGTCACTTAGTGAACTAAACAGGCCTGCTCCTGCTACATACCTGCTACAGCAGGATAGTGCCATCAAAAAAGCATCACTGCAGCACAATAAAACACAATAGACATAGTCTATCATCTTGAGTATATTAAACAACCAACCTAGACTTTTAACCTACATTTTATTGACACTGAATATATGGTTATATATTCAGTGTGCTTGACTGAATATATAACCATATTTGAAAAATAATCTTAACTTCACACACAGACATTCTGAAACTTGTCAAGTAACCTACCCATGGAAATGTTAACCCAGTAGATGGTTTATCATTTTGAACACTGAAGATATGTGCTGCTTTTGTTGTTGCTGTTTTGTAAGAAATACACAAAAGCTGTATTGAATTTATTGAACAGGTCCTATAGGTTAAGGTTAGCTATTCTGACATTTGGTCCTGTAAAGGCAGACATTATTTTCCAAGCTCATTTCCACAGATGGAATTCCTTTGGCATCTCAGTAGAATGGTTCAGCTGCAGTGAATTAGTAATATGAATGGAGGAACAGTACAGCTTTAATGCTGGAAGCATTTTTGATAAGCCACGGCAAAAGGCTTAGGCTTACCAGATTTAACCTTGTCGTCAGTTTAATTGTTTAATTGGAAAGCACAGCACTGGAATGTGATATGCTACTTATTGTTTTTGAGAACACAGCACATTTTAATACTGTGATAACAATTACATTTGAAATATTTATAAAACACATTTTCGGTGGCATGGGTTCAGTGAAAAAAAAAAGAAGAAAACCTTTACCAACACCTGTTATATTCTAAAACTGCCTGATTTAGATGCAGCTCAGAAGCAATTATAACAAGCATCTGACCTTATCACATGATTGAAACAGTTGCATTTCTGTTAGTAATCAACTCTTCCTTTTGTCTAAGCTTATCAGGCCCAAATCATTAAACTTTCTTTTACTCAGACTTAATTCAAATAATTTGACAATAATGTTTTATAAGTAATACTTTAATTTACTGTTAACTCTTAATATCTACTAATACCTTACTGAATAAGGCAATATTATCCCTTTTTAAAATCCTGAATGAAGTGAATAGCAATTACGTGGTCTCTTTGCATTGATTGTGCATTTAGGTAGTGTGGATAGGGTAAGTTAACAATGTGTTTTAATGCTTTTAAAGTGTTGATTAAGCAACATGGCATAGCAGTGTGTGACGTCCTGAGATATATATATATATATATATATATATAGCCTGAGTGAAAGGTACTGAGTGAACCTTTGTGTTTATATAACCGTGATATAAAGTGTTTTGTGTAATCGGTAAACGGCTCAGCTGTCCGATCTAGATAGAACCATGAAGAAAAAGTATAGTTTAATACATGTGGGAGTTAGGTTCTTGTTTTGTTTGTTTATTTCATTTCTGTTAATAATAAAACGGCACGAAAGTGCTTTAACAAGTACTGTTCTGTGTCTGTGTCTGATTTAAAACCTTAACAAGTGAAATATTTCACTATATATATATATAAAATGGATTTTATTTTTTAAAGGAATTTTATAGGCACCCACATTTTGTAATACTTTTAAAATATATCAACTAACAAATAAAATACACACCCTCTCTTGTATAATTCACTGCAATCAGTGTCTTTAAAAATGTTTTTGTCCAGATGTTTGTTTTGTTCGACCAATCGCATGGTTTCATGGGGATATATTTTAATCTTACTCACGAGAAAGACCATTAAACATACAATCCAGCTTTGCCCTGGTTGACGTAATGCAACTCCCTCTACCTATTAACAGTGATTATTGCTGTGTTAGAGAGCACCTTTTTTTCAGACTATGGCAACAGACTCCTTCCTCGTGGTACCATCGAAGCTGTTTATAAAAAATGTAAGAAGATTACGGAGGAAGTAAAGCCCTTCTGGTTGATATTGTTGCAGTTTAAAAACCCACTTGAATTGGTGATAAATCCTACTTCACTAGCCCATGAGCAGATGTGACAAGTTGAATTATTTCCCCTCTTACCAGGAAGCTTTGCAGGAAGCTCTTAACATATGGTGCTTTTCGCTTCCCTCTCAAGCTATAAATGTTATTGGAAAGGGATGTTCCCAAGAGCAGGGTGTTTCTAGCACTTTTGCCAAATGGAGTCCGAATGATCCATCAGTGGTTCTGAATTCCCAGTGTTCCTAGAACCTGGCAGCCAAGTAGATGTGATCTAAGTATTACTGTCTAATTTAATTATTATAATGCAAATTTGTCTGGGGCTTTTACCAGCCACAAACACAACATGCTTTTAGTGAAATGCAATGTTTACAAATGTTTTATATTAGCTATATAGTGAATGACATCACAAAGACATTGCATTTAATGTGTGGTTACCATGGCATCAAAAGCCTATAAATACCTACAATGTTTGTTTTCAAACACACTTTCCCTTGACAAAAGTATGTTAAAGATACCGAAATGTTGGGAAGTTGGCTCTTTGAGCTAAATATATATATATATATATATATATATATATATATATATATATATATATATATATATATATATATATATATATATATATATATATATATATATATATATATACTGTATATATATATATATATATATATATAGACTGACCTGCAGTGTACACTTAAGATATTAAAAGAGACCATTGAAAACAAATAGTTCATAAAACAATACAAATATATTCAGGAAGTTTTTACTTTGTTCACATACTCAATTCTCTCTTTTTAAAGCTGATGTGCAATAACACTGCACAAAGCTGAGTTCAGTTTTAGACTCCTATGACATCAATACTCAACACACACCAGCCAACACTTGCACAAGTACTCCAGGGGCATTCCCCCACTGCAGTATAACCAATAATCGTTTGCAGATGTAAACACAATGACAATAAAAAACCACCAGCCCCCAACACGGCACAACATGTGAAGTCACACTAATCGTGCTCTCCTATACTCCCCCAGCCCTCCTGGGCCCCAAAACATGTTTACATTATTACTTTATATTATGTAGAGAAACAAGGGGTGTACTTGATTACAAGTGGTTAAAGCTCTACCGTATTGTTGCTTTTTACTATGTTATACTACTATAAACTGTACTCTGCATTTACCATGGTATACTATACTACAATATATTATTTAGTGTTGTAATTTAAAAGACTACACCTGTAGTCAAAAGTTTACATACCCCAATGGAAATTTGTAATTTCTAGAAATTTCTCCAAAAAAAAAAAAATATATATAGGTAAATTATAGGTATTTTTGTGGATGAGGAAAAAAAAGTTAAAAGAAATAGACATATTTCAGCATTTTTGTTTTTTGCAAAACTCAAAAAATGCTAATTCAAAAGTATTCATACCCTGACAAGGAAAATGAAATTACCGTAAAAATTGTTTTATAGGTCGCACTGGCATAAAAACCGCTCCCCCCTTTTTGAGACTTCAATTTTAGGATACTAAATTTGAATACTTTTTTGAAAGAATACATTTTTTACAATTTGTTTTTGCTCAACATCGATAAATAAAGAAAGTTTTAGTTAACCACCTAGCTGCTTATCCCGTGATTTCTACAATGAGCGCATGCAAGTCCCAATTTGTCACTCTTGTGAGAATAGCGTGCAGGCACTTATATGTGAACCTGCAAAGTTTAACACATCTTTTTAACTTGCTTCAATGAAAAAATAAGAACACTGTATTGTAAAAGTGTGTGCAGTTTTGTTTTTTACTGGCAGATGGCAGCAGTCCCTAAGAAATGTGCTTGACAGACCGGGTCATCTGTATAAACACAGCTGAGAGTGAAAAATGGATGCCTGTGTATCTACAGAGAATGAAACAAGGAGATTTCTTTATTTATTTGTTGGTGTTACTGGTTGTAAGGAAGCCTTGTCAGGTTTGGTACTGGTCAAAACGACCTAGTTATTTATTGTACCTACACGTCACAGATAATAATTCATATAAAAGTGCTATACACCCATGCCTGAAACTGGGGAAGATACTGTATATGACGTGATTGAAAATTTGCAAGTTTTCTGATGGATATGTGCTAGATAAAGACGTTATGAGAGTTTGAAGTGTGTCTGCTTTGAAATCTATCACACAAAAAATAATTTCTAAAAAGTGATATGCCAGCACAAGTATGATAATGTTATTATCATGCTGCCATTGTAAAAAAAATATGTTATTTATACTTGTATAATGCTGCCATTGGGGGAAAAAAATATGTTATGTTAAATCTATATTATAATGCTACAATTGTAAACACATTGTTGTTATTTTGTTATTTAAGTTCTATTGAAATACTGTATTTCTGTTTATCATAATCACAATAAAAAAGTGTGTATTTAAAAAAATATAGCAAAGATTGTTTTGAAAACTGTCCAAATTGCTTATTTGAAGGCTAAGAATGAAAAATCTGCAACAAAAAAATTGCCAAAATAAATGGGCAGCAGTGGTTAAACTGCTAGAACTATTTTGTTTTTCAAAATTTAAAAACTAATAATTAACAGAGCATAAAATCTAGTTATACATCGCACATCACATCTGTATTAAACTACCGGTATTTTATTTTAGCTTATCAAGTACCCAAAACAAGTTCAAGAACATATCTCCTTTGCTTTACTGAACATTTCTTTCCAAAACCATACTGAGACAATAGTTCCCGCTGCATTGGCTTTTACAAATTTGTTGTATTAATTTAAACCAATTTTTGTAGAGGAGGGTTTCAGATGATTGGCCAATATCTTTTGGTATGCTATGGAATCCATTTTACCATGTATTGGAACTAAATTTCCTGTGCCATTAGAGGAAAAACAGCCCCATAGAAGGATATTACCACCTCCATGCTTGACAGTGGGTATGGTGTTGTTTTCTTTATACGTCTCACCTGACTTTCTCCAAACGTAACGACGATCAGCATGAACAAATAGCTCGATTTTTTTTTCATCACTCCACAAAACCTTTTACAGCCATCATTTAAATGCTGTTTTGCAAACTTTAAGCAATTTGTCCTTGTGAGGTTTTCCTACTCATTTTCATACTCGCCCTATGGTTGAAATGGAAACCCCAGTCCCACTTGCAGCCAGTTCATTTTGAATATATTTGGCAGTCAATCTTGGATTGTTATTAACCTTCCTCACAATTCTTCTACTTGTTCTTGGTGAAAGAACCTTCTTTCTTCCAGACCGAGGGAGCGTTGTAACAGTACCATGAGTCTTGTACTTCTTGATAACAGAAACAATAGTTGAAATTGGGATACTCAGATGCTTGTCCAGCTTTATGACAATAAATAATTTTCTGCCTAAGTTCTTCAGATAGCTCTTTACTTTTCCCCATATTGACTTATTGGTAATGACAGCAATCACCCTGTACCTAACCCTTTTATACTTTCTAAGAATGTTCACCTACAATCCAGCATTTCTAGACTTTTCTAGAATTATGCATTATCATAGTGAAATGTCTAACACCTTGTAGACTATCATAGCATCAAGGGTATGAATACTTTTGAATTAGCATTCAAAAAATTGCTGAAATAAATAATTGTAGACATCTATTTCTTGTAACTTTTTTTTCCTCATCAACAAAATATTTTTCCTAAAATTCTTGTTTTTGAGAAATTTCTAGAAATTCTAAATTTCCATTGGGGTATGTAAACTTTTGATTACAACTGTATATAACATTGAAACAATATGTTTTTTCTTTCTGAAAAGCTCATTTAATAACAATTTGAATAATAATAATAATAATAATAATAATAATAATAATAATAATAATAATAATAATAATAATAATAATAATAAACCTGTTTATGTTTACAGCACCTTATTTAAATGTAGTTGTTTTCATTCTTTGTCAGAGAAACACCATTTTTTTAAACATTTGTAAATGTTGTTACTACAGTCTAAAACGTGCTGTGTACGGCTGTATACAGTAAGCATATTTCTCATACTCTATATTACATATATTTTAAAGGATTTTTTTCAACAGAAAACCTGGTGCCACTGATTACAACTCTTGCTAAAAAGAATGATATAATTGCTGCTAGTCATACTTCTGTTTAGCAGTACTATACATGTATAAAAAGCAGGATTTTAACCCTTCCCCAAGATACAGTATTGTTCAGCATGACTGCTAAATGATTATGTCCTAAGGGACAATGGTAGCACAATGGCAGCTACAGTAATATTTTCAGATTTCACAATATATCACAGTGGTATACAATAAACCGATAAGCCCTCGTAATTCATTTCAGTGCCATGGTAACAGAATATCAGGCTCATGCAATATGTTTTTGGAAACCCATTTCATTGCTGGTGTGGATAACAATGATGTGGTTTTGTTCACAGTAAGCTCAGATTTCATTAGGGTAATAATACACTAATAATACATCCCAGTGATATTTTTCAAACTTTTCTGCAGGGGGCCACACGATAGCTATGATTGAAGGTGGTATTAGTGCACGCTCTGGGGCCTCCTACTAATGGGAATTAAAAGCTCAGGAAGATTACTGCATCTAAGCAAGGAAGCAGCTTGTAGTAAGATCAAGGTACAGTGCACTGCAAGTCAGATGACAGACTTACACTGTGCATTTACTGAACATAGTAGCGTGTACAGTATATGATGTATGAACACATTTTTTCTAGAACTTCTTTGGTTCTCTAATCCCTCACCTCTCCACTCATAAGGCTCTCTGTCAGTCTCATGTGATAGGATTTTGATGACTGTGTGAAGATGTCAGACCACGGGGTCAAAGTTCTTCTATCTGTGTCATGAAACTTTTACAATAAACTTTCATATGTCATTTTTATTTCCTGGGGGAACATTGGACATTGCAGTAGTAAAGCAAAACAACTGTTTTGTGATGCTTTCAGAAGATTCTTAACACCAAAATACACATTTGACAAGACATGTACTACATTTGAACATGGGTAGGTGAAACAAAACAAAGGAATAGCACAGGTTATTTAACAATTTTTTTACTTATTTTATTTGGCATGACATTTACTAACAAAGCCTATGGGGGAAGATTTTAAAAAACGGTGTTATTAGGCGACTTTCGATCTAACCTCAGGCACAGTTTTTAAATAGTGGGCTTTTAGAATTTGTCTCTTTTGCTAATGCACTGGTGTGTTTGGGGATTTCCTCATATTTCTGGAAATCTAATTTAATAGCGCCATGATAAACAAAAATAAAGCAGGTTGTAGAGCAGTGGTGTATTTGACTGAATATACCCCTACAGTTTGTAAGAATGGAATGCACTGGTACTCCTCAAAGTAACCTATGGTCCCATTAATTATTGTTGTCATTTTGTAGGGAACTAGGTTACACATAAATTGTACTTACACATTGTGCTTTTTTCTTTCAATTTTACCTGTTTACTTAATTAAGCACTGGCTTATTACTGCTTTGAAACAAAAATATGCCTCAGATCATGACATTTAGGGCCTCATTTACGAAGCGTTTACTGCATGCAAAAACATGATTATTCAGTGCAGTTCTGTCCCCGTCTGTCAGGATGTGCGTGGTAAAGTGCAAAAAGGGAATGTCCACACCAAGTTCAGACAAAGCCGTTGGGCAAACTAATAAAGTCACCCCTGCTACCAGCAATTGTATGGGGGAAAGAAAAAGACAACAGTCTTCGAACAAAAATACAATAATTAATCTGGCACAGCGGTGCCACCTGGATCCTTCCTTGCACGAAAAGCTGTGCTCTCAACACCAGGTTATGGTGTGAGCTGTGCTGGGCTGTGTAGTGCTGTGCTGTGCTGTGCAGTGGATAATGTCCTAAGTCCTTTTGCTGGCTGTATAGCTGCAGCTCCCCTGTCAATCCTCTACAACAAAAACAAAAACAAACACAGTGCGCTCCGGCGCGTCATCAGTCAGCAACATAAGGCCCATGCTGATGGACCCTTTTCGTGATGCCAAATGCCACCCTGTAATCAACCCGGCGCCCCGCCTTATCCAATCGCTGCATGGCTCCCAGCTGATCAGAATGGATTTGTTTTGCAGCACTGCAGCCAAGTACCCTCTCCAAGATGTCTGACTTCCAGTTTCGGCCATCTCGGAGACGGCGTAACACTAACCTTACCAAACATCCTTCCTGGTCTAGAGATAGACTTACAGCTCAGATTCCTTCTCTCTCCATTACATATCCCACCCCTCAGAGTGGAGCCAAAGGAACACTCGGCTAATCCTAACTCTGCATTTTGGTGATATTTCCCTGCACAATGCTTTATGGTGTAAGAGAAGGGTTGCAACGCCAGATACCACGAGTCATCCGGGTGTTCGTGTCCCTCATCATGTCTAACCACTTAAGGGGGGCGTAGTCTGTGACGAGAGTGAAGGAAAGCCCCAAGAGATAATAGCGAAGGGAGTGAGTAGCCCATTTAATGGCCAAACACTCCTTCTCAATGACAGAGTAGTTCCTTTCCCTGGGAGCCATTTTCTTGCTCAAATAAATAATGGGGTGTTCTACTCCATCAATCTCCTGGGACAGGGCAGCTCCCAGACCAACGTTGGAGGCATCGGTCTGAAGAATGAACTCCTTGCTGAAGTCAGGTGTAATTATGGCTGGGGTCTGGCAAAGCTTCCTCTTAATCATGTCAAAGGCCCCCTGACATTCCCCTGTTCACTTAACTAAATTTGGTGTGTTCTTCTTGGTGAGGTCAACCAGGGGCTTTTGAGCGGCTGGCTACCAACGCGTCATGGCTCAAGGAGTTCTGGGCAAGCCAGCTGGGACCCTGTCTGATCGGGGAGGCTCAGGCAGCCTACCAGGCCATGACGGACACCAAAGCCGCTCAGTACGACCTGGTAATGCAAGCAATTCTGCGCCGTTTGAACATCATGGGGGAAACACATCGGTAATGCGGCTCGGGAGTACAAGAGGTCCCCGGATACACACCCCAGGGTTATTGCACAAAAACTGGGTGATCACATGGTGCACTGGCTCGACCCCACCAAGAAAACAAGCCTACAGATGGGAGAATATTGTGGTTAAGCAGTTTTGCCATGTGTTCGGCGCCGATACACAGGGTGGATACGGTGCCACAACCCCGACACCCTGGAAAAGGCAGTGAAACTCGCTGAGGACTTCGAAGACTCCCTGGTTTCTGCCCAGACCGACCTACTCACCGCTCCAGTACAACGTAGCAGCCGAGTACCACCTCCACTCTCCGCTCCACCATCACCGGGACCGCCAACCACAATGGGCAACCTTGCCTCCCCTCCATGGAGACCAAGGTTGACCCCCAGCTGGGGTAGAGTTGCTGCCCCTGCCCCGTTGCCATACCAGCAACAGGACAGATATTTAACTTCTGCGCTCTCCTTCCCCCCTACCTGTTTTAGATGCCAACAGCCGGGACACCAGGCCAAGTCATGCCCATCTGCGATGGAGTGTGACATGGTGACGTGCAACTGGGCATCAGAAGCGGGTAAGCGAGGGGAAAATGGTCGGGAGGGGCCTTGTATTGTTAATGTGTTTTTGGGAAATGTGAAAACCCATGCATTAGTGGACACAGGGTGTGAGCAGACCTTAATTCGGACAGCTCTCTTGGGTGGTGTGTTGTGGCAGCCACAAGGTCAGGTGGATAACTCCTGTATCCATGGAGACACGGCGACATACCCCACAGTCAAAGCATACTTATCAGTAGGACCAATAAAACGTCACCTAGTAGTTGGGGTGGCAGAAAGGCTACCACACCAAGTAATTCTGGGCCGAGTCTGGCCTAACTACAAAGAATTGTTAAAATTAATGGCAGTCTCAACCGCACACGTAAACGTGGCAGAAAAGAAAGGGAAATAATTGGTAATATTTTTCCCTTTCAAATTGAAATGTCTTCCCCCCTTTTTCATCCAAGAAAAACAAATAAAGAGATACGAAAATGGGAGGGAGCATTAATAAGACAAGGCCAGTGGGAGAATGCTCCAATGGTAACAAACGCCAGTCAAAGGGGGTCGGAACGCAGTGTGCCCGAGAGGGTGAGGTTACTGGGCCATCTAGGGCAGATGTTACTCCCGCCTCTCTCAATATACCGGACATGTGGCACTCAAGCGCGGACATAGTGTGGGGCCAAAACAACGACCCCTCACTAGTGCACACTTGGGGACAGGTCGGTCTATTGCAGGTAAGGATGTTGAAGGTGCTGGAGCGCTAGTATTTCCACATTTCATTATCAAGGGGCAATTACTGTATAGGGTAAACCTCGCCACAGGCACAGGACAGCCTGTAACAAAATTATTGATTCCCCGTCTTGTCGGTCTGAGGTCATGAGGCTGGCACATGATATCCCTTTTGCGGGGAACCTCGGAACTGACAAAACAAGGGAACGAATATTGGCTCGATTTTATTGGGTATGACTTCATAAAGATGTGTCAAAATATGTAGCCACATACCCAGACTGCCAGTGAGTAGCGCCGGGTCGAGTGCACCCCGTCCCTTTGGTTCCACTGCCGATTATTTCCACTCCCTTTAAACGCATTGCAGTGGACATAGTGGGCCCTTTGCTACCTTCTGATTCTGGGTATACGCATATGTTAGACGTAGTAGATTATGCAACACGATACCCGGAAGCAGTTCCATTGAGGTCCACTTGTGCCGCTGCGATTGCCAAAGAATTATTGTAGATTATGGCTAGAGTAGGGATCCCAAAGGAAATCCTAACTGATCATGGAACTAACTTTCTGTCTAACACGTTACAGAAAGTTTACAAAACACAAAAAATACATCCCATCAGGACATCTGTTTATCATCCACAGACGGATGGTTTGGTGGACCGTTTCAATCAGACCTTAAAGCAGATGCTGAGACGATTTGTGAACCAAGAGCAAAAGCACCTGACATCACTACTCCCCTGCCTCCTTTTTGCAGTGAGAGAGGTGCCACAGAGTTCGACAGGGTTCTCCCCCTTTCAGCTCTTGTACGGCCGACAGCCTCGTGGCATCCTCGATCTGCTGAGAGGGGTGGGAGGAGCACAAAGGCTTGTCCAAAAATTTAGTGCAGCATGTGCTCCTACTAAGAGATCGCCAGGATTTGGTCGGTCATTTGGCCCAGGACAATCTCAAATCAAATCAACTCAGCACCGGCAACAGCAGCATTACAACAAAAATGCACGAATTCGAACCTTTCGACCAGGAGACAAAGTAATGCTGCTGCTTCCCTCCTCCAAATCGAAACTATGTGCTAAATGGCAGGGGCCATATGAAGTGATTCGGGCTATAGGAAAGGTGAATTATGAAATTAGACAGCCCAATCGCCGTAATGAAAGAGAAATTTATCATGTAAATTTATTAAAGCCCTGGCATGCAAGGGAGGCCTTATTTATAGCCCCAGGCAAAGTAGAGGTTGATTTAGGTCCTGGTGTAGAGACCTCTAGCACAAAGGACATTTCAAATGGGGGACAGTTACTTCCTGATCAGCAACGAGAGCTGCGTGAGTTAATTGAGGAGTTCATTTACGGTTTTTCTGATGTGCCTGGTAGAACTAACCTTGTTGAATATGCCATTATCTCTCCCCCAGGTGTCACAGTGCGAGAGAGACCTTACCGGATCCCAGAAAGTTGATGAAGTGGCGTTAGCAAAGAGGTATGGGCAAAGCTCAAACTTGGGGTGATTGAGCCTTCCAGGAGCGAGTGGTGCAGTCCAGTTGTAATAGTGGCCAAAAAGGACATCACCAACTGCTTCTGCGTTGATTTCCGTAAGGTAAACGCTATTGCCAAGTTTGATGCGTATCCCATGCCTCGGGTCGACGAACTTCTCGATAGACTGGGAACAGCGAGGTTCATCTCGACTTTGGACCTGACGAAGGGATACTGGCAGATCCCCTTAACCCGTAGTTCTAGAGAGAAAACCGCATTTTCAACACCAGAAGGGCTGTTCCATTTCACAACCATGCCGTTTGGGCTTCATGGTGCGCCCGCTGCCTTTCAGAGACGGATGGACCAGGTTTTACACCCACATTGTGAATATGCGGCAGTGTATATAGACGATGTGGTTATTTACAGCTCAACCTGGCAAGAGCATTTGGCTAGGATCTCGGCCGTCCTTCAGTCTCTAAGGGTAGCCCAGCTGACAGCTAACTTGAGAAAATGTGCATTTGCCAAAACAGAGACACTATATTTTGGATTTATAATGGGGAATGACCACGGCCCTCTCAAGTGGTTAAGCACTATGAAGGACAGCAATACCCGGATAACTCTGTTGTATGTACACCGTGCGGGGAAAGACCACCAAAATGCAGATTATTTTTCCCAGGAGGGGGGAGTAATGGAAAAAGCAGATTTAGCAGTATCCCTTTCATCAAGGTGATCTCATGGAGTAATATAAACAAAGACCCCATCAAATTCCTGAATTACAGCGTTAAAAGCTTTTTTTTTATATACTGGTTTACCTGTTACACTTTCATTCTGTGCATTTCAAAAGACAATTTGTATCTTTCCAGCTAGTGATATTGTATTACAGATACACGAGATACAAATTCAGCCGACCACCATATACTTTTTTTTTTTGTGACCAGTATATTATAAAAGCAATACACAACATTTTTTTTTATATCTCGGTGTCCCACATGCTGTTTGACTGAGGCAACCCATAGTATGAACAGACATTCAGTTCAATATGAATTATGCAGTAGAGATATACAGTATATTTACACACACCCCTCTTTAGTGTATTGAAGATAAAAATAGCTTATTGAGATGTGAATTGGGTACATTTTAAAATTATTTTTCCTATACTACCAGTAATAACCGTGCATTTCTAATTTAGTTATCTAACTCTTTTCTGGTTACATAAAAACTTGGTGACCAAACACAAGGTAGGCTAAAAGATTTACTAAGAACAAGTCTAATGTTTTACTTCACATAATTTGATGTATATGAGATATATAGATGATATATTTAAAGATAGCTAAGATAGTCCAAAGATAGCTAAAAGCCAGGAGAAAATGTTTTTCTCTAAATCTAAAAACCTAGGGCTCGGCAGCTTTAGATTTAATAATGGGTTATGAAGGAAAGCTCGGGATTGTATAAAAGCGGTGAGTCAAATTAAATAAAGGTATGAAATAATCTATGTATTAAGGCAATGTCCTAGTTTATAGGCCTAAAACTTTCTTCTAAACTGAATGCAGCAAAATAAATGCATTTCCTTCATTTAGTGAATGCCTTTACCTTTTTAACTGGAAATTAGTAAAATAAATTCCATACATTCAAACACGCATATCTAAAAATAATAATAATAATAATAATAATAATAATAATTACATTGTGATAAACAATGGTGATCCAAATATGTCAACGTTTAAAACTACAAAATGTCTGTTTAACAACAACGTTGTCTTTAGTTAAAACAAAATCATTAAGTTGCATTACTGTTTAGGTGATTGTCACATTATATGTATGTGGAATTGATATTATGCCGTGTGCAATATAATATAACCACATCAGTTTTGGGTTAATTGTGGATAATTAATTATGATCCCCTTGGCTTGGGGGTTAGGTCAAGGTTTAGGCCATTTAAAATATCCACTATGAGCCTGTGACAGAGATCGAATGGTGGTTGGTGTTAGATCTCCCTCTCGACCTGTGAGGGTACTGTGTAACAGGAACAGAGTACCCCTAACTAAATGGCACGGCAATTTATTCCGCAGGGTATGTGGAAGTTGGTCATTTAGGAAAGGGGCGCAGCTACGGTATCCAAACTCAATGACCCAGACGGTAAATGGTGTGGCATCTGAGGATTGGAGGAGCGGATGCGCTCATTAAGCTAGGGGTCATGAGCGAGGATATAAATAGGGAACTTAGCATACGTGATCTGTTTCTTGGTAAATGATTAGTTATGAAAACCTACAAGGCGTCTGTGTGCTGTTTCGTGAACCGTGAGTTTTGTCTTGTGTTTGTTAGTGTTTTGTTAACTGTCATCTGTTTTTAATAGACTACCAGTTGCACGATCCGGAGCTGTAGCGAAAGCCAGCATAAACCTGGACATCACTTTCACCCCTGCATTTCACGGAGAACTGTATTACACCACTTGCATGTATTCACGATCACTAAGAACTGTGTTTGTGGGGGTGTCAGGGTTCTAGGCTAACTTTTTAAAGCACATGTGCGACTAAGTTAAAAAAAAAAAAAAAATGTAGTCACGCGACTGAAAAATTTTGGGGCACAAAAAAGAGGAGTGCTCAGATTTATTGTTGAATATCTACAAATTTTTTTTCATTCCTTTCTTACATAATACTTTTGCAGTTCAATACTTTTGCATCAACAAAATTATATTGGAGAGTGTTTTTTTATCAACTTAAGATTTTTATCTGCCTGGTAGCATCTTCCTCAGAATGTGCTACTTGCCTGTTTATGGTAGCGGGATGATCTGGCTGACGTTTCTGGATGTATGCTTCTCTGTGTGCCGTTTTGAAGCACTGTGTTTAAATATTTTTAACATTTGAACTTATGGGGCCGGTTGCAATAAACACGTAAGATAGACTTACCTCCCAAGTCGGACTTGAAATCCACCCCCCCGAGTTAGACATTAAGTCTTAAAATCTTTTAGCCACTGTTGGTTGAACTTGTATTTTCTTTTGCTACTTACAACTGTGAACACGCTACAACTAACAATAGCCCCTTTCGAAGTTCCCTGTTCGCTTTCATCTTCTGACATACCTTCATTGCTCATTTCTTGTAAAGACACCAACATATCTGAATTTTGTTCATCAAGGTTTTCTTTTGAAACCTCTCCAATCACATGAAAATAATTTTGGTTTGACAAGTTTTAAAAACTGTCTGGAAACTCCCTTACAAAAAAAATGTATGGAATTTTATATTTAAAAAAAAACTCTCTAACATTGTAATAAAAAAAAAAAACTTTAACAATGTAGCCTTGTCCACTGACACACTTCTCCATAGAAATTACATAGACATTTTTCTATAGAATTTCCCAAGGGGAATTTCTATATAATTCTATAAACAAAAGTCTACAGAATTTCTATGGACCTGTATATATATATATTTTTTTATTTAGACATTTAGTAGATGCCTTTATCCAAGGAAAAATAGGAGGTAAGAGCTATAGGTGGAAAGCCTTGGTTACATGTTTAAATTATTATTATTATTATTATTTGTTTATTTAGCAGACGCCTTTATCCAAGGCGACTTACAGAGACTAGGGTGTGTGAACTATGCATCAGCTGCAGAGTCACTTACAACTACGTCTCACCCGAAAGACGGAGCACAAGGAGGTTAAGTGACTTGCTCAGGATCACACAATGAGTCAGTGGCTGAGGTGGGATTTGAACCGGGGACCTCCTGATTACAAGTCCTTGTCTTTAACCACTGGACCTAATTGAGACACTAGTCCAGTCTACTACAAATGAAAATAAGTATTTTTAATAAAACATATTCAAAGTCAACAAGTACAATACAAGTAAACTTTCAAAAAACAAAACAACCAATCCTCCACAATAATTAAACCATTAAAAACACATCTAAAATAAAAAACACTCCCCCACCCCTAAAAATACTCTCCCAAACCTCTTTTCACATGCATCACCATCTACTGCACATAAACACCCTCCCACCCCCAAAAAATACTTTTCTCAAACCTCTCTTCACATACTGTTGTACACATCTCCTTCTATAGCACATAAAAAAACCCGCCCCCAGGAACACACTCCCACTCTACAAACACATCACCAGTTCACCATCCACCACTGTGCACAACACTCACCCCACCCCACCCCACCCCACCAAAACTGCAGAACACTTCCAGCTGATTGACAGAGATTGAAGGCTATTAAAATCCTGCAAATTGAAATTAGGTGGCAGTGGGCTCAAGGTTCATTCATCCTGTCATCTTGACACATGTCTCTTTGCATTTGCTGTTCATTGCTTGGACTATGTCACATCTTTTCGACAATGGGTAATTCTTCATTGTAAAACCTATGGTTAAATTAGAAGAAAAAACATTTTTACTGAATTAAATAAGACTATTAGAAATAGAGTACATGTAGACGGGGCATAGTTTTCATTAGTTTCAGTAGTGGTTACAAAGGCCATTAATTGTAATCACTTCTGAGAATAAAATGAATTAGATTGGCCAACAAATATAATGTTATATAACATAAATTGACAACATAACATTGACCTAATAGTTCTTTAAATATGTTATGGTGGTTCTTGCACACATGTAGCTGGCTCCATTTATTCTAGTATAATATTTTTCAGTCAATTTTCAATCTAAATTGCTAGCTGTTGCCCAAAACCGTGGTGCTTTTTGCCCAAGATTAACAGGCAAAATGAATACTTTGCAGAAGTATGTATTTTATTTTAATAGGCATAGTGAATATAACTTAATTCTAATCTAAATTGTCACACATAAAGCTAAGTATAATTCTTAACAAATATGTATCCTGTTGCTATTTAAGTGAAAAGTAGTGAATTTATTCCTTAAGTTAACATTCTACTCACTCATGATAGCATTCACTATAGACTCTGATAAATGAGGTCTCTGAGCCTTTGTTAGATTTGACAGTTTTCCTAAAACAGAATGGTTGGCCAGTATGCCGCGGTCAGGAAAAAAAGCAGATAAGAGGTTTCTGGCTAGCTTCTTGTCAGATGTTGCCATGGTACACCTTTGCAGAATACTTCTGTGCAATTTAACCCCGTCTTGCAATTCAACCTGTGGCTATAAAATACATAGTAATCTACAGTGAGCAAATGGATGTATAAAATTAGGAACAAGAATTAGGAAGTACCAAACTGTAGAGGCCCAATTACAATATAAAAAAAAAAACTATACAAAACAAATACACAAAAATACTTTTTTTTTTAAATAGTTGAATGCACAGAAGAACAAAATCAGAACTCTATCCACCCTATATAGTTAAAAATAAAAAGGTGGTTTTTCCAACTTCTAAACATAAAAATAAAAAGACTACTGTATATTACAATATTACTTGCAATACACATGACATTATATATATATATATGACGACGCTTTTTAACTTACTAGATCAATGTTTAGATCGTCTACTACAGATCTCAGATATGAAAGCAATTTATAATAAGAAATCATAAACAAAGCCTAACACAATTCTGTAAAAACACTGAGAGGAGAAAATCTTCATGGTCAATAAGTGTTGTCAGGAGCAGAGAGAGAGGATATAGGGAGAAATGAGACTGGAGGTGAGAAAGAGGAAAGAGTTGAAGTGAGCCGTGGGGAGAAACAAAGACCTTAAATTTGATACAGGCAAGGATACAAAGTCAGTTTAGCGCATAAAATAGAGGAGGAGTATCATGAGATAAGCTAGGTGAGAATATAAGGCAAGTAGCAGAATTTGAGATAAGCTGAAAAGAACAAATGGCAGAAGCAGGAAGGCCAGTCAGAAGAGAGTATCCATAGTCCAGTCATCACGGAACAAGTGCCTTGACTAGAAACTGTGGAGTAGGTAGTGAATTACCAGAGGTAGTTAAAAGTTGATCTTTCATTTTTTTGTTTTCTCCAATCAATCTCCCTGCTTCTTTTTGAAGGATTTGTATTTTTTTAAATTAATTCCAATGTAGTCATTGTGAAGAGAGTATCCTCTTCACAAATTTCTGCATGTGCTTTTGTTTTAGTTTTTTTGATCTTTCTCCCTTCTATTTGTTCCTTTCTTTCCAGGTCCATTTCAAGTTGATATGCAATAAATAAAAACTAAATATAGATAGATATATAAATGCACACACTAAAGTAACAGCTCATATTGGGACTGAGCATACGAAATATATTAAATATGATACACTTGCAATACATACCCTTTTTATTTCTATATTTTACTCTTAAAAATAATTACTGAACAAATACTACCAAAAAAAAAAAAAGAATGCAGTCTATGGCTGGGACCAAATCAAAACTTTGACAACCTACTTATCACACTTAACACAACTGTATTTAATAGCATTTTCTTTTTATGAGTAGAAGAAATAAGATACTTACAAAAAAAAGAAAACGCTATTAAATACAGTTTTGTTAAGTGCAATTAGCAGGTTGTCAAAGTTTTGATTTGATCCCAGCCTATATTTCAACACTTACGGTACCATATTTTGTTTGGAAAAACATATCTTTGGAGTATATTTATTTGGAATATGACACACTCAATTATATAAAATAAAATAAGTAAACTAATAAAAAATCTCATAAAATAAATACTCAGACAATAAATTGGTCAGTTTGACAATTACATGGGACAAAATCCTTAAATATAAAACAAGTTGTCTTACCTTTTTCTTCAGTTTTCTTTAATGCCAAAGTTTTCTATAATGGCAGGCTTCTTTCTCTGAAGTGAAGCCTGAAAATGTAGCATTATGTAATGAAAATACATTCCTAGTTATTACATATATATATATTTAGCTTGTGGAAGTACATATTCTGAAAAAACTATAGAAATTGATAATTCTGCAAAAGTATTTTTAACATTTAACATTTTACCAACCTTTGTCTTACTCTTAAAAATGGATACAGCACTGTATTTTTTCCCCTGGTTCCTGTACTCTGCACTTTTTTGGTCTTTTCTCTTAATTCATTTCTCAATTTCAATTTCCAGAATAATTTTCTTTTGTAAAATGAGGATATATATATATATATATATATATATATATATATATATATATATATATATAGCTTTTAGGATTTACAATTTCATTTACTTTGCGTTTGTAGGTTTTTGTTTGTTTTGTTTTTAAACGGACCGCATTTATTCACAAAAGCAGAGTAATTTAAATTTTAAATCCTACAAGCGTCAAAATGGCGGTAGTGTTATCTTTATTATTCAGTTGTTATTACACTAACAGTACTTTAGAATTGGTTAGAAAAGTGGTCAAACACGTTTGTGTTTTATTGACATGTTTTCAGCACCCGGGCACTACTAAAACCCCAGCAACAATAGCAGTGACGTAAATCTGGCACAACCAACCCTATTCACTATGAGTCTGTTCATTATATTTCACCCCCCTTTTACTGAGTTACAATCCTTAATTTTTTCAGGAATGGCTGAGATACACAACCTACCAGCCAAAATGTCATGTTTTCAGCACCCGGGCACTACTAAAACCCCAGCAACAATTGCAGTTGTTACATTACATTACCACCTATGCTGTGCCGAGTGGATAAGGGTAGCAAATTCCTTGCCAGCTTGCTCGATAGTGTTGCTCTTGGTGAGGTTATTACCAGGGGCTAAAATAACCACTAAATCTGGTTCTTCAGGTAAGGTTTCTCTCATAATTTCCTTCCTCAATATTGCTGCACAGGCACCAGGAGTGGAACTAAAACCAAATCTCAGGTTGCCGAGTGGTGTTGTCACAAAACCGTCGGCCAGGCTTCTGTGATGCGAGTTGCCAAATACCATCACAAACTAAAAAGAGATATATACACACAGATAATACATTATTAGCAATGCATTTCTGAAGGTATTTAAGTCATTATTTTCATGATTTCATTTGAACAGCTATACTGTATGTTTGTACTCATTCACTCATAAAAAACAAACAAGTAGTCTTTTAAACAAAATTCCAGAATGTTGATGATGATGATGATGATGATCTCAGAATAGAATGTTCATTCCAAATGGCTCCAAAGTGCCTAGTTTGAAAATAAGTTCACATTCCTTTTGTTTCCTGACAGCATTAGTCTTCTATAGTGTGGTCATTTCTGTTAAAATCTCTGGCGACAGGAAAGGTAGAGGTGTTAATTCATATACTTCTCAGATGTTCCACGAAGCGATCAGCCAAGCGTCGTTTTGTTTCACCAATATATAGCTTGTTACATTTGATGCAGCCAATGCAATATACTATTCCTTTACTAATGCAAGTAAAAGTATCATGGATAGTAAATGAGGATTTTGCTCCCTTAACTACTGTGTTGCTGTGAATGTATTTACAAGTTGCACAATGTGACCTATTGCATGGAAACGTACCCTTAAGATTGGGTTGAATGTTACTGTGGACCAGATGTTCTCTTAGATTTTTGTCTCTTCTGTATGACATTAGAGGAGGGTTATTGAAAATAGGAGCTGTAGAAGGATCATCTTGAAGAATGCTAAAATTTCTTTGTATGATGTGTTGTACTTTTTTGGTCATAGGATGATATGTAAGAACAAGGGGTATACGATTGTTGGTATATATACTGTATATATATATTTTATTTAATAATAGTACTTTTTTCTATTTCTATATTTTATTCTGTATTCTGCTTACAGTGCTTTGGGCTGCTTTTAATAATTGTACTTTTTTGTTTCTGTATTTTACTCTGCTGTATTCTGCTTGTAAAGCGCTTTGAGCTGTATTACACATTGATTGCACTGTACAAATAAAGATTATTATTACATTGTTTAAGGCAGTGATTCCCAAATTATTCTTATAAATTACCTGGTGTTGAAGTGAAAGTCTTGGTCTCTGTTAATATATATTAAGCCTAATAAATGATCATTTATCGTCTTGTTTTTGCATTTATAGGTTACAGTAATTTATACAGTATATGCAAAAACAATAATAATATATTAATACAGGAGAACGTTTTTAAAATAATTACCTGGTATAAAGTAGCTAGACCTTGGTAATTAATAATATTGCAGAGGGGTTTCCCCTCGCTGGGTACCTGCAGAGAAATCAGCGGCCTGACATGATTTAACCCGTTAAATGCAAGGCTACTTATTCAACGTAGAAACATAAACAGCGAATAGGAAGCTGAGCGATTGGCATATATGGCATGTTTGCCTGCTGTTCTGCCCCAGTAAACCACATTGGGCCGGGCTAAATACAAGTGGGGCTTGCAGGAGGGTTGCCCCTCTTCAGGTACCTGCAGAGAAATCGGCGGCCCAAAGTGATTTAACCCTTTAAATGCAAGGCTACTTCTTCAACGTAGACAAATACATTTATGCACTTAAAAGCTTGCGAATAAGAAGCTGGGCGAAGAAGAAGCTGGCGAATAAGAAGCCAACTTCAGCCTCGTTTCTTACAGTGTAAATGTATGAAAAGAAGACAGACATAGCCATAATACAGTCAAATTTAATGTCACACTCTGCTTATTCTCATTAAATTGAAATGTCCCGGCCCGAATATAATGCATGCTGTGAGTTTGATGTTTTGTGTTTGTAATGTATTCATGTTCAATGCATTGCAGAGTTTGATGTTTTGTGTTTAAATTGTATTCATGTTCAATGCATTGCTGAGTTTGATGTTTTGTTTTTATAATGTATTCATGTTCAATGCATTGCTGAGTTTGATGTTTTGTGTTTATAATGTATTCATGTTCAATGCATTGCTGAGTTTGATGTTTTGTGTTTAAAATGTATTCATGTTCAATGAATTGCTGAGTTTGATGTTTTGTGTTTAAGATGCATTATGTTCAATGCATTGCTGAGTTTGATGTTTTGTGTCTAAGATGCATTATGTTCAATGCATTGCTGAGTTTGATGTTTTGTGTTTATAATGTATTCATGTTCAATGCATTGCTGAGTTTGATGTTTTGTGTTTATAATGTATTCATGTTCAATGCATTGCTGAGTTTGATGTTTTGTTTTTATAATGTATTCATGTTCAATGCATTGCTGAGTTTGATGTTTTGTGTTTATAATGTATTCATGTTCAATGCATTGCTGAGTTTGATGTTTTGTGTTTATAATGTATTCATGTTCAATGCATTGCTGAGTTTGATGTTTTGTGTTTATAATGTATTCATGTTCAATGCATTGCTGAGTTTGATGTTTTGTGTTTATAATGTATTCATGTTCAATGCATTGCTGAGTTTGATGTTTTGTGTTTATAATGTATTCATGTTCAATGCATTGCTGAGTTTGATGTTTTGTTTTTATAATGTATTCATGTTCAATGCATTGCTGAGTTTGATGTTTTGTGTTTATAATGTATTCATGTTCAATGCATTGCTGAGTTTGATGTTTTGTGTTTATAATGTATTCATGTTCAATGCATTGCTGAGTTTGATGTTTTGTGTTTATAATGTATTCATGTTCAATGCATTGCTGAGTTTGATGTTTTGTGTTTATAATGTATTCATGTTCAATGCATTGCTGAGTTTGATGTTTTGTGTTTATAATGTATTCATGTTCAATGCATTGCTGAGTTTGATGTTTTGTGTTTATAATGTATTCATGTTCAATGCATTGCTGAGTTTGATGTTTTGTGTTTATAATGTATTCATGTTCAATGCATTGCTGAGTTTGATGTTTTGTGTTTATAATGTATTCATGTTCAATGCATTGCTGAGTTTGATGTTTTGTGTTTATAATGTATTCATGTTCAATGCATTGCTGAGTTTGATGCATTGCTGAGTTTGTTGCGCTCACTTATTAGGTGGTGTCTGGAATGATCCAAATGCAATTAAAACAGCGGGTGGAGGAGTGAAATAAATATATTTATAACTTCTCTTATGCAATTATTTCAGTAGCGATTAATACCCTTTGTGGTCCATTTGCGGTCCATTTCAATAAATTAAAAGTAAATCATTTTTGCTGTTTAATCTACTATTTGTTAATAATACAAGTAAAACTTCAAAGAAAAGTTTAAAGTACCTGGTATTTCCAGGCAGTCTCCCATCCAAGTACAAACCAAACACACATATTATTATTATTATTGTACGCTACATTATATTTTTTTTTAGCAGACACACTTATCCAGGCGAACTTACAATTGTGACATACAATTACCCATTTATACAGTCGGTATGCAAGCGACGGATCACTAGTGTCTCGTTGTATAAGGCCACGGAAAATTCACGATTTCACGAATTTCAAGGAAATTGTGTATTTGACTGCCTACCGTGAAAAATGTCAATATTGTTGATTTCTGGGTGAGGTATGAAATCAGATTCCAAAACATGGCAAAAATTGCACGCTGTTTTTTGTCAATTCCACCAAAGTCTGTGGATGCAGAACGAGCAGTTTCCACATATGGACAAATTTTTACACCACAAAGACAAACCATGAGCGTTGAAACTGCAACAAGATGCAGAATTATTATTATTTATTTCTTTTAGTACAGCAGCAGTGTCTCCCACCTGGGATTGAACCCACAATCCTCCGGTCAAGAGTCCAGAGCCCTAACCACTACTCCACACTGCTGCCCATGCTGGCCTTGAACAAATATCTGCTCACGGGCCAGATAATTTGTGTGTGTGTGTGTGTGTGTGTGTGTGTGTGAGCGTGCTTGCGTGCGCACAACACACTAGATGGATAAAAAGTCGCATACGATTTCTTCTTGTTTTTCCTGTTCCTGTTCAGATTATTTTCTATAGGTTGATTCGCTCAAGTAGCACAATGTTATGTGGTTTAAAACGTCATATATAAGTGTGTGTAACGAAAAACACAAAGTTTCGGTTTTGTCACTTGCACTTAACCCTGGTTTTAACATTTTGTTTTTCAAAGTCAGCATAACACTATGCAACACAGTCCGTTTAATTACTGTATGAACATAGCTTTTAAATGTTTACAAAACTCGACAATATTGCCAAATTTGTCATTCAAACTTGTTTTGTTTTAATCAGCTTTGTCTGCTTGTTACTTTTTTCAGCCAACACATTTAAATGACCCTTTTTTGTTACATTTTAAACTTTACAATGTAAATGTTGACTCAGTAGCTACCATTAAATGTTTCAACCTCTGTGACTTTCTTTGATGCACTATTAATTTTAGGCAACTTGCAATAGAAACATTTACATGAAACTTTTTATATAGGTATATATATGTCAATTGCTGTGGATAAACGCATCAGCCAAATCAATTAATATGACATTTAGTTTTCTAGCTTGCTATTTATTCATTTATTCATACATTTACAATATAAACATTAAAATATAATTCATTTCTACATTTATTTCTTTCAAAATATTTATTTCTAAATGTATTTATTCCTCTATACCAACAATACCAACAGTGTCTGAGAAGCCAGTGAAGAGCCTTGGGAGATGGTACGACAGGGATCTAAAGGACACAGTTCGTGTGGGAGAAGTTAGACAACAAGCTGTGGAAGGGTTGAAGAGCATAGACAGCAGCGCTTTACCAGGCAAACTAAAACTCTGGTGCTTTCAGTTTGGTCTACTGCCAAGGTTGCTGTGGCCACTGACTGTGTACGAGGTTTCTTTGACAACAGTAGAGAAGCTGGAAGCTTTAATCAGTTCACACATCAGGAAATGGTTGGGAGTTCCACGCTGCCTCAGCAGAGTGGGACTTTATGGTAAAGGAATACTGCAGCTACCTGTCTCCGCTTTAACCGAGGAGTTTAAGTGCGCCAAGGTCTGACTGGAAATTACATTAGTAGAGTCACGCGACAAATGCGTAAGGGAGGCAGCACCTGTGTTGAAAACTGGAAGTGGGCGGCAAAGAAAGCTGTGGAGGATGCAAAGGCTGCCCTTCGAATTGGTGATATCATGGGGCAAGTTCAGCATGGAAGAGGGGGTCTTGGTCTCAGTTCAGCACCTCCTACATGGCACAAGGCAGCCCCAGCTCAACGGAGGAAGCTGGTAGTCAACGAGGTGCAAAAGCAGGAGGATGAGGTGTATAAAGGCGATTTCCCAGGCCAAGCAGGGAGAATGGATGAGATGGGAGAGTGTGGAACAACGCAAGATTGGCTGGCAAGACCTATGGTCAATGGAACAGAGCAGGATCAGTTTCCTTATAAGGTCAACATATGATGTTCTCCCATCACCACAGAACCTAAACCTCTGGGTAGGAGAGAATCCCTCATGTCCTTTGTGTTCATCACCTGCAACATTAAGGCACATTTAGACAGGATGTAAGGTGGCTCTTAGCCAAGGACGGTTTACTTGGCGCCATGACCAGGTGCTGCGATGTTTGGCCTTAGCATTGGAAGACAAGTGTAACATGACCAATAAGTTGCCACCTGTTCCATCAAAACATTACACACAAAAGACAACATTCCTCCGCCCAGGAGAGCAACCACCAAGAAAAGGTGTTAAAACCAATCCTCGCCCAGGACAACTGGAAGCTGCTAGAGACTGGAAAATGCTGGCAGATGTTGGTCAACGGCTTATTTTTCCACCTGAGATTGCCACCACTAACCTTCGACCAGATATTGTCTTGTGGTCTGGATCAGCACACCTTGTTCACCTGGTAGAGTTAACAGTGCCATGGGAGGATGCTGTAGATGAGGCGTATGAGAGGAAGAAACTGCGGTATGCTCAACTAGCCACTGAAGCGGAACAGCGAGGATGGAGAGTCTGGGTTTACCCAGTGGAAGTAGGTTGTCGAGGATTTGTGGCACACTCTACAACCCGGTTTCTCAGAGATGTCGGATTCAATGGCCAAGAGTTGCGTTGCACAGTGAAGAACTTATCTGAAGCAGCAGAGAGGAGCAGCAACTGGCTGTGGTTGAGACGGAAAGATTCTGGCTGGGGATCTCAAGCACAATAGAAAGAAAGAAACGTTGATGTACAGGTAAGTAAGCTGGGCTGAGTTGAGTGGGGGACGGAGGGGGGTGATGCTGGGATGCCAGAATCACCGTCGAGCCCTCTTGAGGTGTCGTGGGCTAGTCGACGAAACACCGAGGATGGAAGGTGCCCACTTGAAGACCCCAGAGATGTACCCTACTTAGCTCAATCCAGACGGTTGTCATGCTGATGTGCTGGGGAGACCGCACTATGGTTGATCCCCGGAGCCAGCATCGCAGCCGTTGTGTGTGCTGATGCGCTAGGGAGGCAATAAGCTGATCCCTGGAGCCAGCATTACACTTCAGCCATCAACACCAGACAGAAGGATATCTACAACATCATATGGGAGGAAGCGCAAATAGATGGAGACACATATGGATTACATTAGTTTACTGTGAAGCTACGTCTTAGTTGGTGCTTATCTTGGCGAGAGCCAAGTTCAAATCAGCATGAAGTTTTAACATCTACTCTCATGTAATGGAAATCATGCATTTGTTTAAATCATTTATTTATTTCTACCAAATAAATTATTCCTTTATTTATTTTTAATTAAACAAGTGACTTCAGTTTATCAGAGATGAGAGATTTAGACAAGGAAGCTACATGCCACTCTTGTGTACAATTCCATTCTATGGTATCTACCAAACAAACAGGAAACTAGAAATTTTCAAACAGGAAATTGAAAATTTCTAGAACCGAGCAGAACGTTCAGGTTTTCAGTGAAAGCTGGTCAGGCTTGGTTGTAAAAAATGAATGCATTTCAACAACTGCAAAGTGGCGCAGTGGGCTAAGGTCGTATGCTCTCAAGGACGTCATGTTGCAAGTTCAAACCATGGTATTTTTTTTTTCCTGCGACATGTGCTGTTTTAAAACATAAATAAATTGGTTAATTTAAATGGTGTGGATATCAAACTGCTTGCATACCCTGATTTGTTTTGACGTGGACCAACATGTGGAATCTCATCATTGGTAAATGTCCAGTTATTTAGCTTTTCTGTTTGAAAAGTCACTACACACCCTTAAAAAGTAGATGGAAGAGGAAGGAGGAGAATAACAATTTTACCTTAGTTTGACGACTTATATCTCATTGTGTATAAGTGGTATATACGGTTTTTTTTCACATTTCATGCAAGAAAGTTTCAGACTTGATACTGGTAATTACAGATGGTAATTCTAAGTGATTTAGGTTTGCCGCTGCAACATGGTGAAAACAGCTAAACTCTGTATAGAGACTTGCGGTATAGAGACTTACGGTAGTTTCAAACAAACTTTCTAACTTGTACGAGGAACTACCGTTCCTCTCAAAATTTAGTTTGTAACTGAAAGTCTCAAGTTCATGTTGTTATATAGTTGTTTTAGACCACACTGTTTAGATTTTTTCATGTAGATCTGTTTATTTTTAGTTCATGTAAGGATAAGACATTTTACTTATTATTTACTTATTTACTTGTTGCATATAGTATATGGAGTGTTTTTGTATTATTAAATATAAGAACAGTAAAAATTGCAAACTAGAGAAGGTCATCATGCTAGTTGTCCATTGTGGACATTGGAGTTACTTGTCACTTTTATATTTACCTTTATATATGATCCTACAAACACTCACATTTTCTTTTCTTCTTGTTCTGCTTTAATTTCAAGTTTCTTTTAATATTAAAAAAAATCATGCTGTTATGAAGCTGTACAACACAATACTTGACATAAAAAATAAATACTTAACTAGTTAATGTATACTTTTTTCAACTGTTTCCATCAGATCTACAATTGCACAGACAGTGATGTAGATAAACAAGATGAGCCACTGTTTGAGGGAGCATCTATCAATAAACATCAGAGCCTGCTAGCTGTATTAGCTCATGTCTTTAGGCATATTATAAATGGCACACAATTGCAAGATCTCTTGTCTCTTAAACTTGTTACTGGGTGAAAATACATTACCAGCATCTACATATCTCTTCAATAAAACATTCGTGTCAGATAATATTGTTATAGAGTACCATTTTTATTGAGAACAGTGTAACAGTTACATAGGAACAGAGTCTGTTGAGACGTGTTCTGTTTGTATGGACATATTTTACAAAGACACTTCTTTACACAATGGAAACTTTTTCATTTTCTTGCCTTTGGAAAATGAGTTGAGAGAGATTCTTTAAAATCCAAAATGATATCAAATAGGAAAAGAAAAAATTATATTAAAAGGAAAAGACAGGGGAGACATAGAAAATTCTGCTAACATACAGGACATTTATGGTGGTTCTTGTTACAAGCAGTTGGTCCAGCATAGTTTTCTGGCAATCACAGATAATATATCTCTACTGTGGATCTGGTGGAATACCTATATTTCGGTCTTCACATATTCAATATGGCCTGTGCAGTGCATTATAAATAAACTTCCACCAGAAACAAGATGGAATAATGTTTTAGTGACAGCATTGTGGTTTGGTAACACAAAACCCGTAATGTCCACTTTTTTGCAACCCTTTGTAGATGAATGTGAAAAGCTTTTTGTTGAGGGTTTTCAGTGGAATGATGGTAATAGGATATGGCACACTACTACGGTAGCAAATTTAGTTTGTTCATGTGATTCGGAGGCTCGTCCTTAGCTGCAGAACTTTATGCAATTCAATGGAAAATAACGAAGTGCATGGTGCCTTGTGGCAAAGTGCCCCCCCCTGTGTATTATATGTTACGTGTTGTGTGTAAATGTTGGTGTATAGTCATCGGTACACGGGATATAAACGGGTCTGTGTTTCACGTGTGGTTTAAAAATGTAGATTTGTATTTAGGCACGAGGAGGGCACAAATCACTTCACGTGCTGGTTAAAGTAGTAATATGTGAGCACGGGGAATTGCACTTTAATTAATTCACGTGCAGTTGTACCGAGATTCCAATTGAATGATTGACTAGCAATCGAGTCTCGGTACAACTGCATAAAAGCTGTATGTTTTCACTCACTCGGGGTTGTGTGTTCGTTGAGTGGAGAACGGGAGAGAGAGAGAGAGAAGGAGAGTATTTAAAACAATTGCTATCGTGTGCTGGAGGACCAGCACGATACTTGTTTAGTTATTTACTCACCGTGTTTGTGTGTCTGTCCGTCCACCGTTTGTTTAATTGATAGTCCGTTTTTGTTCGTCTATTTATTTTGGCGCAAGTGCCGTGTCCTGTTTCGTGTTCTGTTTTGTGTACCAACCTTTTATTTGCTGTTTAATTATTAAATGCTGAGCGCGATCAAGTCTCTGTCTGTTCTGTGTTTCCTGGCTCTGCCGTGACGTCACCGCTCAGCCAGCTTGTCACATGCCTTCATCCAGGAGAAAGAGTAGAAAAGGGACAAGGGCATGTCAGGGTATACCCTTTTAAGAATGAAGTGCAAATTAAACAAACCCAGGAGGCAACACATATGCATGATACAGAGCTGATGTCAGAAATTCAGTTTTTGGTGTTAAAGGTCCATCTCTTCTTTCATTACTAACCCCATTTAATATAATTAGTGGATTTACAGATTTACATGTACACAGTATTGCAAGGAGTAACAAGGCAATTTGCGTCAATGTGGTTTGATTCTGAACACATTGGAGTGTGACATTGTTGACAGCAGACTTCTTTCAACATAACCACCAAACTGCATATCCCATGCAACAAGGTCTATAATGACAAGGGGGTTGTATTTATTTATTTAGTAATAAACAATTAAGTTGTTAAAATATATTTTAAAACCAAACTATAAAATGAACTGTTAACAGTTTTTGCGCAAATCTACATTATTCAAAGCATGTGTGTATTTCATATATTTATTTATAGTATAAAAAATGAGTAAAAAATTTAAAACAAATCTGTTTGTTTGTTTGTTTGTATATAACTTAATACTGGTATAGTTGTGTGTACCCTAAGTACAATGTATTTATTTATTTATTTTGTAACAAAGCAAACTTATCTTAGCTTAAAGTATAATAGGGAAAATCTGATAAATAAACATAGTAGCTGAAATAGTGGTAAAAATAATCAAGTGTTGAGAATTTACACCCACATGCACATAATATACATGCATTATTGAGGTCTTTTTTTATTCATATCTTATTTAATTTTTAACAGTATAAATAGTGAACATACAGTATATGACAGGATTCAATGAAGCTATTATTTTTATCATCATCACCATCATTATTATTACTATTATTATTTATTCATTATCTATCTATCAATCTATCTATCTATCAACTGGTTGTGTCTGTCTCAGTGTGAGCGTGGAGAGGTGGAGGTGGAGGTTTGTGTGAGCGCTGCTGACAGGTCTGTCGTAATTTTCTTTTTCTTTTCTTTTTGTTATACGTTTTCTGTTTTTTGGTATTTATTGTGTATAAGTGTTATAGTTGTTGTTATCAGTGGAAGTGGCCAGGATAGCTGCGTCGGGAGGGGGAGGGGCAACTGGGGGAGCGTTTACTAATTTTCTATTTGAAAAATTATCCCGTTGACATGAAGTTAAAGTTGTTCCAGTTTTTATTCCCTTAGAGAAATGTGGGTTGGCAATAGGGGATATTGTGGGTTGCGAAGAGATTAAATCAGCATCTCGGATGAGTGGATCGATTGTTATTTTTTTAGTTCAGTTGTACGGTGTCCATTTTAGGACATCCTCCTCCATCCTCTAAAACTCCCTGCTTCATCCTCCGTCCTCTAAAACTCCCTCCTCCCTCCTCTAAAACTCCCTGCTTCATCCTCCCTCCTCCAAAACTCCCTCCTCCCTCCTCTAAAACTCCCTGCTTTGTCCTCCGTCCTCCAAAACTCCCTCCTCCTTCCTCCAAAAATCCCTCCACCCTCCTCTAAAACTCCCTGCTCCGTCCTCCAAAACTCCCTACTCCCTCCTCTGTCCTCCAAAACTCTGTCCTCCCTCCTGCAAAACTTCCTTGCTCCGTCCTCCAAAACTCCCTCCTCTAAAACTCCCTGCTCCTCCCTCCTCCCTCCTCTAAAACTCCCTGCTCTGTCCTCATCTAAAACTCCATCCTCCCTCCTCCAAAGCTCCCTACTCCCTCCTCCGTCCTCCAAACTGTCCTCCCTCCTGCAAAACTCCCTTGCTCCGTCCTCCATCGAATAAAACTCCATCCTCCCTCCTCCAAAACTCCCTGCTCCCTCCTTCTTCTTCCAAAACCCCCTGCTCCGTCCTCCATCCTCCAAAAACTCTCTGTTCCATCCTCCAAAACCTCCCTCCTACCTCCGTCACATTTCGATGTTATTGATTCCTGGTCGCTAGGACCGTTGCTATGGAAGTGATGCAATCATACAAAGTCTCCACCTACTCTGCATTTTTTTTTAAATAATTACAACCTGCCTGCAGGATGGTAAATGTAATTTAAGTTGTTAGAGAGAGAGAGACTTTGACTTTTAAAATCCCTTTATTCTATAAATTAGAATACAATATAACTAAATAAAACCAAAAACAAAACAAACAAAATACACTGGTGCAAAATAACATAACAGATCCAACATTTCTCATTTCATTTTCAAACAGTCCAGTTCAATGGGATCTCAGCCTTTCAGAGTGTTTCTCATAAGAATAGAACAAGCTGCCCCTCCTCACTCACAGCACACACCCCCTCCCCAATGCACCAACGCCTCTCAAAACTGTCCAGGTCGTGCACCATTTTAAAATAAGCAAACTCCATTCTGATCCTGGAGACACATCAGGATCCTAAAAACACTAATAGGATCTATAAAACCAGTGGCTAAAATCTTATTTTTTCGGGATTTTAAAATAGCTAATTTCGCCTGACCAAGGACAAAGTTGACCAATGAGCACCTATCCCTTCGTGCAAAACTATACTTTACACTAAAAACAAAAAATGTTTTAGTAAAAATAACCCCCAAGGAAGCCAGCAGGTTCTCTAAAAACAAAAAGAAGGGCTGCAGCCGAGGGCAATCCACAAACAAATGGAAAACAGACTCCTCCGCGGGACAGAAGGGGCACTGGACACTGACCCCCGGTTCCACTCGGCTCAAAAAACGATTTGTGGCAAAAATGCCATGCAGCACTCTCCACTGCAGGTCTCCGGAGCGCTTAGGCAAGGGAAGCTTATACAGCACCCTCCAGACAGGAACTTCATCAACAGGGACACCAAGGTGAGCTCTCCACTTAGTGTCCACCAGGTCTTTCAACTTATTAAAATGTCTGGTTTTCACACAGATTTCATATAATGTCTTTTTCTCAATTGTGTGGAAGGCCACCTCAGTGACCTTCTTAAGTGACAACAGCTTTCCAGCCAGCTCCTCCTCCTCCTCCACTGTCACTGATGGGGAGACCAGCACTGCGGGGAACAGGGGTTCCTGCTCTGGAGCCACGCGCTCCGCCAGAAACCTGCTCAAAAACTGGGAGAGTGCCGGACAGAGGGATGCCTGGAGATCACTCAGCACCTTCTCCAGGAAACGCTCTGATCTAATTTTCAGTGCAGGGGTTAAAACCCTGCTGGCTTTCCAACTAAAAAGGTTAAAATCAATTAAATGCCCCAGTTTAGTAAAACCGGCTTTAAAAAATAAAGTGGATAAAAAAAACAGAGCTAAAAACCTCACATTTAAAAATGGGGTTAAAAAACAGGGGCTCTTCAAAAACCCACTGTGTGCTCTGTGATTCTTCTGACTGTGTGATCTTTAAAAGTCTCCAAGCATTTAACAAATTCTTATAAAAACCCTCCAACCCTGCATCACTAAAACAATCAAGAGATATTAAAAACAAATGTCTGTCAAAACTCAGCCTCCCTGCCTTCTGCAATAAACAAAATGCCAGGTCTCTCCAGCTCAGCTGTGGGGTGTACAACAGTCTCTGAGCAGCCTGCAGCCTAAACACTGCCATCCTGCTAGGGATATCAATGAGCCCCTGCCCTCCCTCCTCACGGGGGAGATACAAAACAGCTGGGAGCAGCCAGTGATGCCCGCTCCAAAAAAACTGCACCAGGCATTTCTGTATTTCATTTATCAAAACCAGGGGAGGATCCAGGCACACCAGCTTATGCCAAAGCATGGAGGCGACAAGATTATTAATGATGAGGACCCTGCCCCTGAAGGAGAGCCGAGAGAGGAGCCACTGCCAGCTCTGCTCTCCTCCCAGCTGCCAACAAGAAAAGCTTCACTTTTTGCCCAGTTTACTCGTGCTGAGGTTGCCTTTTCATACATTATAATCATGACTCCAGCACAGCGACGTCTCGGTCAGTTGTGACAAACACGCTGAGATCGTCAGCATATGCGGAGAGCTTGATAGAGGTTGCATTGGGCGCAGCTGGTACTGCCAATCCAGGCAGTTTCTCCCTCAGCTGGTGTAACAGGGGCTCTATAAAGAGGGCATAGAGCATCCCTGAGAGGGAGCAGCCCTGCCGTATCCCCCTCTGCACAGGGAAGGGGACAGTCAGACCGTTATTAATTTTCAGAACACTAAAAACATTGTGATAAAGGAGTCTTATAAAAGAAGTAAAAACGGGGCCAAAAACAAAAGCTTTTAAAACACGAAACAGATACTCATGGTCAACTCTATCAAAAGCCTTTTCCTGATCAAGCGAAATTAAACCAAAACCAACATTATAAACTTTGGACACATTAAAAAGATCTCTTAATAAAAACAAATTATCAAAGATCGATCTCTCGGGCACACAGTATGACTGGTCTGTGTGCACCACTGATCCTATGTTGGTCTTTAGGCGATTAGCGAGAGCCTTGGAAAGCAGTTTGTAATCGGAGCACAGCAAGGAGACAGGGCGCCAGTTCTTGATGTTACAGAGGTCTCCTTTCTTGGGTAGCAGTGTTATCACTGCCCTGCGGCAGCTCAGCGGCAGCTCCCCATCCCGGACACATTCCTGCAGGACCTGGTACAGGTCCTCACCAACACAGTTCCAGAACGTCTGATAAAATTCTGCAGGTAGTCCATCTATTCCGGGAGCCTTCCCTTTGGAGAGCTGCGCCATGGCCGCAGTGAGCTCTGGGAATGCCAACGGAATGTCCAGTCCGCTGCTCTCCTCCTTGTCCAGGCTGGGGAGACCCTGGAGAAGCCGCTCCATCTCTCCCGGGTCGCAGCCCTCAGCCTTGTAGAGATCAGAATAAAAGCTCACTGCAACACGCCTGAGCTCCGCAGGGCTGGAGACCTCTTCTCCAGGCCGAAGAAGAAGGCTGTGGGGGCGTCCATATCTTTGAGTTCAGTAAAGCGGGCTCTGAGCAGAGTGCCCTTCACCTTCTTCTCCAGCAGGCTGCCCAGGAGCTGCCTCCTCTCCTGCAGGCCCCAATACACCCCCTCATCGCTTTCACTGGCCAGCTGGCTCGCAAACTCAACAATCTCTCTCTCCAGCTCACTGACCACTGCATCCACTGACCTGGTGACATTTTGTGTGTATTGTTGACAGAAAAGTTTTATTTGAATTTTCCCCACATCCCACCACTGTCTTAAACTACTGTAATTTGTTTTTTCATTTTGCCAATTTTTCCAAAATAATTCAAAGTAATCAGTGAAGTTTTTGTCCTGTAGCAGATTGTTATTAAAGTGCCAGTATGACTTTGAATGTGATTTGATCGGTAGTGAAACAGTGACGGAAACGAAATGATGATCAGAAAAGCTACTGGGTGCTATACTACTTTTAGTGAATTTGTTAATATGCTGTTGTGGAGTATAGAACCTATCCAGGCGTGCCCCTGACAGCTGATTTTGATTACATTTGATCCAGGTATATTGTCTACTTGTGGGATGAAAAATCCTCCAAATGTCAACCAGGTCAAAAGTATTTAATACAGTGGCCAGCTCCCTGACAGATTGGGGATGGGGTTCCCCGTGGTTTCTATCTTTATTAAAATCCATAGTACAATTAAAATCTCCCCCCACCACAAGGAAATTATCCGTACTGCAACCCCTGAGTACCTGACTGAGCTTCTTAAAAAATAAAATCCTCTCCGCCACAACATTTGGCGCATAAATATTAATAAAATCAATAAAAATACCAGCGTGTTTTATCTGTACTTTTAAAAGTCGACCTTGAATAATCTCCTCAATAGATAAAATATCCGCCCCAAATCCTGGAGAAAATAAAACAGCAACCCCAGCACTAAAATTAGAACCGTGGCTTAAAATACAGTCACCCCTCCACTCAGACTGCCAGTGAGACTGATTACTGCTGTCTGAGTGTGTCTCCTGCAATAAAATCACGTTTGAACGCTTGCTGTTTTAAAAATCAAATAATTGTGCTCTTTTATTAAAATCCCTGCACCCGTTCACGTTAAAAGAGCATAAAATAATTTTCTCCATTGATAAAAATAGATTATTCAAAAATAACAAACACGCTGAAATAAAAATGTTCTTAATAAAATTAGTCATTAAAAATGTTTAGATGCGGCTAACGTTTTCCGAACTAAGCTGACATATTTTTTAAGTCTGAACCTCTTTTTCTGATCAAACTCATTTATAGTCGATTTCCTTAATATTAAATCTGCAGAACACAAAAACAGTTTCTGGTCTGGGAAGAAGGATTTAATGTCTACTTGCCTCTTACCTTTTGTTCTTTCAAGAAAGTCGCTGATCTCGTTCAGTGAATACAGTTTCCCCCTTTGGCTGGCCGTGATGTCAGAGAGCTGCGAGATGTCGGAGAGCCCGTCCTCCCATCCATCCTCGTCCGATCCCGCCGATCCGTCCTCGTCCGCAGAATCTCCATCAGCCGCCGGCATCTCCGCTACCGACCCAGGAGGCTGAGGAGTCTCATCACTGGGGGGAACGCCAACAGGGCCTACCTGAGCCCCGAGGCTATCCCCCCCAACACCGCTCCCTACCAGCACCGGGTCCTCAGACACGAGATCCGCGGGTTGAGGCCCGCCTTTCTCTTGTCCTTCAGACCCGGCGCTTGGCTCCACCACAGTGGAGGGTTGAGACCCTACGCCGCTGTCGTGAGAGACCATAATGGGCACACAGACTCCTCCTCACCTGCCGCCAGGTCGGCAGCAGCAGGAGATTTTTTTGACGACTGCAGTGTACACCCCCTCCTTGTCTGCGTCGGCCGGCGCTGCAGCCCCCGGTTCGGCTGCAGCCGCGCTGGTACTCTGCTCCTTCGGTCTCTTCCTCCTGGGCTGCGGCTCAGGTCTCGGCGGCTCCTCCACCTCCACTCTCCGAACAGCCCCGGCCGCCTCCCCGTCACCACTACTACTACTTGTCCCTGGTGCGCCAGGCTGCAGCCTTTCTTCGTCTTCTTGAAGAACCTTTTGCTGCAGTTCTGGCTGCATTTCTCCCCAACCCTCCTCATTTTCGGGCACCCTGTCCGTGGCTCCAGCAAGAAGAGAGACCTCCTTGTGAATCTGCTCCTGGCTCTTGGTAAACTGGCAATTTACAAGACCAGGAAGCGTAAGATGATCGGGGAGGGTCTCTTTGACTGAGGGGCCATGTTCAGGGCCCTTGTCCGATCTTGGATTCAGTTAGAGCACGCCCACGCGGAGTCCGCTGGCGACATGCCATCATTTGTCGACCAGTGGGCTCTAGGGGGCGTGCTCTGTACCACCTCCCCTTTTGTTCTCAACATTTAATTTACAGTCCTTTTTTCTGGTCTTTTCACTTAATTAGTTAAGGCCTAGTTCTTGTTGGCACCTCTATTTTAGGGGTGCTAAATTGAATTTTTTCTCCGGCCGCCTTTGGGCGACCGGTGCTCCGGCTGCCACTGGGCAGTCGGTGTAGTCCGGCCACTAGGCCCTTAAATAGGACTACTTGTCCCTGCTTCAGTCTGTAGCTTGGGGCAGATCCGTTTAAGGTGCCCCTGTTCCCCGCAAAAAAAACATTTAAAAACCTCCGTGCTGGCAAAAACAACATAATCCCTGCCCTTTACATTAAAACGCCAAGCTACATTTAAACTTTTTTCCGGGTTATCAAGTAGTACAAATACTTGTCTCCTAAAAGACATGATATGTTTAATTTCTGGATTTTTACATCCAAGGGGAATCATTTTGATCGGCGTCATTATTTTACCATATCTGGACAGTTCTCTTTCAATCAATGAATTATTAATAAAAGGGGGAATATTCGACAATATTACTTTGGTAAGAGGCGTAGATAACGGTGTTACAGTTACCAAAGAATCATTCAACATAAATCCCTCTTCCACAATTTTGTTAACCAGATTTTCTTGGTTCATATATCCGTGAGGCGGATTTGATCTTTTCAAAACCAACCACCCGCCCCACAGCAAGCAGTACATCTTCAACAGAGTCATTATTTTCGGAAAAAACTTTAAAACCATGGCGCCTAGTAAGCCCCCCCAACCCACCGGAGTGGGAGCCCATCTTTGGGCACACACTGGCTAAAATGTTTAAAAAGTACTAAGATTACAAAAAATACTTTCTAAAAAAACGTTTTATAAATATATAATAAATAAATATATAAGTAAATGGCGTTAAGTTCACCACTACCGCTCTCACACAGCTCACAAACCCTGCTTGCAGCAGGCCCCTCCCACAATCCTGAGAGAGAGAGAGAGACAGAGAGAGAGAGAGAGACGAAGAGGTAATGCTGTTTATTTATTTATTTATTTATTTATTTATTTATAAGAATAGATTAATACAAATCCCGGTATTTATTAATATTCAGCATAAAAGTATATAGGTTTGGCATCTAAGTTGACATTTAATTATTTATTGATATATTGCTTAACGCAACTGCATCTGCTTATAATTTTGTATATTTTTGGAACTTTCACTTTAGAATGTTAATTTGACGTTACCATTTTCAATTGTGCACAAACATTCTTTTTAGAATTATTTTTGTTATACTTTGTCATATAATATTTTTCTTGTCATGTTGTCTTTGGATCATTGTAATGATATGTTCTTTGTATTACACAGGGAGAGACAGCATTGCAATGGAGAGACGTGACAGTAGGTTACATTATATTTAATAATTATGCAAGCAATTTATTAAATGCTATATGTTTCATATACTGTATATTATATGTTGCTTTTTTTAAAACATGTAACCATTATACAGGACATTATTTTAACATCCCTTCAATGTAGTAATGATTGTAGTAGTGGCTGTGTAGAATTTTAAAGTTCAGGTGTTTTGGCCAGGTAGATGCAGAAAAAAAAAACGTGCAGTGGAAAATAGTTACTATTGTAAAATCAGTGATTGTAACACATGTGATTTGTTTTTGATAAATGTATCATTAAAAAACATAATGCTACTTTATGATCTACTTATTTCACATATGGTACATAATGCTGTATGGTTTAGTGTATGAAGGTAATTTCATTACAGACACTCAGCTCTCATTTCTTAAAGATGTCTCTCCTCCACTAACCCACCCAACTTTTTTATCCTAAGAAAACCTGAGATAGTTAGTTCAGACTTCTGGTTAAGTTGACATTGAATTAACTGTTTTCAGTGTGTAGACCCATATATTATTATTATAAGGAACAGTCACATAAGCCTGTTCTTGTTTTTTATATTTATAATACACCAGAAACAATCATGTGTCTATATGTTGTGCTCATACCTTTGAATTTCGTATTTTAGTAGAGTGTATCATTAGAGCCTTATTCAACCAAGGCTACACGCAAAAGGAAATGGTGAGGGTAATGGAGGTGTTTGGGGCAAAAAAAAAACTGTAAGTGGAATTAATTTCTTTATCTTTTTATGAAGATTTGTCAATAAAGTTGACATCTCCTTTCTTGCATTGATTGCTGTTGAACAAACGATCTAATTCATTTTTTTAAATAAATTAATTTGCATATTTTATATTCAGATCTCTCCTAAGATAGATAGTAATGTGATATTTGATCATTCTTCTTTAAATCAATCAAGTATTTCTTAAGAATGAACATTTAGAGTCACGGTAAAACACTAGAGTATTGTTAAAGTGAACACTCTTATGAGAAATTAATTCAAGGTGTAATGTTTCTAAAATATTGATTCAAGCAGTTTATTGTGTTTTTTTTTTTTTATAGATCGTCAAATAAGGAGACTATTACAGAAAATGGGATTAAAGTGAAGAACTAACAACCAGCCCATTGAAGCCATTTGTGCAGCTGCTGAGGTAACACTGCTGTTGAATGTTTTCTAATTGCAATGTTGACCATTCTAATAGATATGGAATGATGCAATTGTAATTGATTTTTATGTTCCAGAAAGAGCTTCAGAATTGGCCACAAATGAAAGGAATTAGAGCAATGCACAGGCGTATAAGGGATATCAGAGGGATTTGACCATGCTACCAGTCTGTATTCAGTTTCCAATGCATAACTACTGAAGTTGGATTGTAAACATTTTCAATCTATTTCTGTTCTTGTGTCATTGAAGTGTTAATGTCTCTTCTAGTGCTTTTTAATTTCAATTTCGTGTAAATTCCTTGGTCAGTAATGTGCAAATTGTATGTATTTAAAAGTACTGCATAAGCATATTTGATGTTTGAAAATACTTCCTTGTTGTCAGAAGAAATGATGTGCATGAAGTTATGAGGGAGCTGGATAGGAGTGGGCTCCTGAGGTGTCAACCAGGCCGTCGCAAAATTCCAAGGTGCCGGTACTCAACAAAGGGCCCAAGTCACATCTGGCACATCGATGGTAAGTGTTCTAGTGGCTGTGGATTTCAGTATTTAAGTCTTTATTTGATCATTTCTTTGATGACAATTAAATACAATTGAAAGTGCATATTAACTATGAAGCTTTTTACTTTCAACAGTAGAAAAAAATAAAAAACAAAATGGATGTTGTTGATTGCTATGAAGATAAAAGCTAAATAAATCGGTGTATTATCTGTATTAATGATATTTGCTTCCCTAATATATTTGTTCCTGTCCATCATATGTTATTCTAACTAAAAGTACAGTAATCATTGTATCTGTATTATATTACAGGAAATGATAAATTGCGTTTCTATGGGATCTGGATTCGTCTGTGCATTGACAGGTATGTAGAGGAACAAGTGATGTGGCATTACTTTTAGTTACATTTTACTTTTCACGTTGACTTATGATAATCTTTTGTAGATATTTAAGACAGGTGATATGGCTACATGCTGGAACACATAAAATAGAAAAAACAGCTTAATTGGCAGATATTTTGTTGAAGCTGTGGCCAAAGAAAATGGTATGGCCTATTTCTAGCTTTTTGTCATGCAAATCTAGTTTTTAAATTGAAAATTAAGTTTAATATCAACTGCATTTGGTTTACATTAACCCTTTGCGGTCCTATGTCGGACCTGGTCCGACATTGCAATTATTCCTATCCAGTCCAATGTCAGACCCTGTCCGACATCATCAAAAAAACGCAAAAAAAGGGTTTCTAGTCATTTTTTCTCCAGAAAAAGCTGAGAAAACCATTTAATGGCCGAGTGGGAACGACAGGAGCCGAGACAAGCCGATAAAAAAAAAAAGAAAAAGGCGTATCTCATGAATAGTCATACTTGCCCCTGGCATCAGATAGGGGCGGTCATAAGGAAACAAGCTGGCTGTTACTGAATCAGCGCAGAGAGAATATCACGGACATTTGCAGAGCTTTTTTGAGATGTTATAGTAATAAAATAATGACTTGGATCGCATTATTGAGGAGTTTGGTGAAAAAACGTGTGATCAGGAGATGATTGATTGGTATGTATGACTATTATTATTATTATTATTATTATTATTATTATTATTATTATTATTATTATTATTATTATTATTATTATTATTATTATTATTATTATTTATTAGCATATGTGAAAGCGATATTATTATTATTATTATTTATTTCTTAGCAGACGCCCTTATCCAGGGCGACTCGCAATCGTAAGCAAATACAATTCAAGTATCACAGTACAAGTAAAAATACAATTAAGAGCAAGATAAATACAATGACTTTGTTTCAAGCAAGTACAAGTGTGACAAAATACGATTCAATAATACAGCAGATAACAATGTCAGTGATAGTTACATCAGGATATGATTAAACACAAAATACTACAGATTAAACACTTGGCAGATTACAGTATTCTGAAGTACAGGATTAAATGCAGTAAAATAGGGGGCAGATAAGAGCAAGCAAAGCGCATTTAAGGAAGGGTGATAAGTGTCCCAGGGGAAGAACAGTGTTCTACAGGTGCTTTCTGAAGAGGTGAGTTGAGGAGGCGCCGGAATGTGGTCAGGGACTGGGCAGTCCTGACATCTGTAGAAAGGTACTTCCACCACTGCGGGGCGAGGGTGGAGAAGGAGCGGGCTCTGGAGGCAGGGGAGCGTAGAGGAGGTAGAGCCAGTCTTCTAGTGCAGGAGGAGTGGAGAGGTCGAGTGGGGGTGTAGGAAGAGATGAGGGTCTGGAGGTAGCTGGGTGCAGTCTGGTCAAGGCATCTGTAGGCTAGTACAAGAGTCTTGAACTGGATGCGAGCGGTGATCGGGAGCCAGTGGAGTGAGCAGAGTAGTGGAGTTGCGTGGGAGAAGCGAGGCAGAGAGAACACCAGGCGGGCAGCGGAGTTCTGGATGAGCTGGAGCGGACGGGTGGCGGACGAGGGAGGCCAGCCAGGAGGGAATTGCAGTAGTCTAGGCGGGAGAGTACCAAGGCCTGGACCAGGAGCTGGGTGGCGTAGTTGGTGAGGAAGGGTCGGATTCTTCGGATGTTGCTCAGGAAGAATCGGCAAGTGCGTGCCAGAGTGGAGATGTGCTGGGAATAAGAGAGGCAGGGGTCCAGGGTGACTCCGAGGTTCTTAGCGGAGGAAGAGGGAGAGAGTGTGGTAGATTCCAGAGGAACGCCGATAGAGAGATCAGAGGAGGGGGAGGAGGAGGAGGGAAAGAACAGGAGGTCAGATTTAGAGAGGTTGAGTTTGAGGTGATGCGAGTGCATCCAGGAGGAGATAGTAGATAGACAGGTAGACATACAGGAGGGGATGGTGGAGTCAGAGGTGGGGAAGGAGAGGAAAATCTGAGCATCATCAGCATAGAAATGGTATGAGAAACCATAGGATGCGATGAGGGGGCCCAGGGAGCGGGTGTAGAGAGAGAACAGGAGAGGACCCAAGACTGACCCTTGAGGGACTCCTGTTGAGAGAGGGCGAGGTGTAGAGGTTGCTCCACGCCAAGTTACCTGGTAAGTGCGGTTGGAGAGGTAGGGGGAGAACCAGGCCAGAGCAGTGCCAGAGATTCCCAGGTCACGAGAGAGGATAGTAGGATAGAGTGATCGACAGTGTCAGAGGCAGCAGAGAGGTCGAGGAGAATTAGGACAGAGGAGAGAGAGGCAGCTCGGGCAGACTTTAGTGAGTTGGTGACAGACAGGAGGGCGGTTTCAGCGGAAGCCAGATTGGAGAGGGTCGAGCAGAGAGTGGTTGGACAGGAAAGCAGAGAGCTGGCGGTGTACAGTCCGCTCGAGGGTTTTGGAGAGGAAGGGTAGGAGGGAGACAGGACGGTAGCTCTGGAGAGAGGTGGGGTCGAGGGTAGGTTTTATGAGGAGGGGAGTGATAGAGGCTTTTTTGAAGGCAGAGGGAAAGAGACCAGAAAGGAGAGAGGTGTTGAGAAGGGAGGAGATGAAGGGAAGTAGAGCAGGAGCAGCAGCTTGAAACAGGTGAGTGGGGAGGGGGTCCAGGGCACACGTGGTGGGTTTGTTACCCTTGAGCAGGGAGGAGAGGTCAGAGTCTGAGAGGGGCGAGAAGGTGGAAAAGGAGGGTGAGTTAGTAGGGGATGCAGTGGGTGTAGGGGTTGGAGCAGGAGGGGGTGCGGGGGAAGGAGAGGTGTTAAAGAGTTTGCGGATATCTGAGATTTTAGAAGAGAAGAAGGAGGCAAAGTCATCAGGGGAGATAGAGGAGGGAGGATGAGGGGGGGAGGGTTTAAGAGGGAGGAGAAGGTAGAGAATAGTTTACGTGGGTTGTTAGTGGAGGCTTGGATTACAGATTGGAAATAAGTACATTTAGCAGAGGAGAGAGTAGAGGAGAAGGAGGAGAGGAGAGTGCGGTAAAGGTGTAGGGCAGCAGGGAGTTTGGTTCTCTTCCATTTCTTTTCAGCAGATCGCAGTGTGATTCTTGCTGAGCGGAGCGCAGAGGAGAGCCAGGGTTGGGGAGGGGAGGGGCGAGCAGGTCGGGAAGTGAAGGGACAGAGGGAGTTGAGGGAGGAGGTGAGGGAGGAGAAGAGGGTGGAGGTAGCAGAGTCTACAGAGAGTTGTGAGAAGGAGTCGATAGGAGGGAGGTGAGAGAGAGCAGTGGAGGCAAGGACAGAGGGGGAGAGAGAGCGGAGGTTACGACGAGAGGTGACAGTGGGGATAGGAGGAGCAGGGAGAGAGGGGAGAGACAGAGAAAAAGAGATGAAATAGTGATCAGAGAGGTCCAGGGGGGTGACAGAGAGGGTGGAGGGGCAGCAGGCCCTGGAGAAGGTGAGGTCCAGTTGATGGCCAGCTTTGTGGGTAGGAGGGGATGGAGAGAGACAGAAGTCAAAGGAGTGAAGGAGAGGGAGGAATCCAGCAGAGTGGCTGGGGTTGGAGAGATGGATATTGAAGTCACCTGACAGGACAGTTGGGGTAGACAGAGAGGGGAGGGAGGAGAGTAGATAGTCGAGTTCATCTGGAAAGTGAGCGAGAGGCCCAGGGGGACGGTACAGTACAATTAGCAGGAGTTGACAGGGAGAGGTTAGTTGGACTGCATGAAATTCAAAGGTATTAACAGAGAGTGAGGAGAGGTCAGAGGGGACAGAAAAGAGTAAGGAGGGAGAGAGGAGAAGACCAGTCCCACCTCCCCGTCCAGTGAGACTCGGGGTATGGGACAGGACATAGAGAGAGGACAGGGCAGCAGGAGTTACAGTGTTATCAGGGGACAGCCAGGTTTCAGTGAGAGCAAGGAAATCGAGAGAGAGGTGGGAGGCAAAGGCAGAGATGAAATCAGCTTTGTTAGCAGAAGAGTGACAGTTCCAGAGTGCACCAGAGAGTGTGCGGGAGGGGGGGAGAGGCAGAGGGATGAGGTTAGAGGGGTTGGAGGAGCAGCGGCGGAGAGAGGGCAGAGGATGAGGGCGAGAGGATGGAACAGGGATGTGAGAGACAGTCATAGCAGGACAGGTGAGACAAATAGGCACAGTGGGAGCAGTGGGGTGGAGGGTACAGACCTGACTAGTAGATGGCTTCTTCCAGAGCACTGTTAGGTTCGGATCTATTCGAACAGCGTCTCGGCGCAGGCCTCCCCTCGCTGGACTCCCACAGCTAGACTCCCGGCTCGTTTGTTGAGGCTCTTCGGTTTGCTAGCGAACGAAAGGGTGGGGCGGGGCTGGAGATGCCTAGTGAGTGCTTTGTTGATATGCAGGGCCTTTTAAACCCGTTTGACTGTGGGAAAAAAAAATACTTTTAAACAGCGCGTCTAAAATTAACTGCGCATGTGAAAATAAATTGGACCTGACACGCCTGACACGCACTTAATAAATGGACTGCAAAGGGTTAACTCAGTAAATCCACTAATTGGTTTCACCGCAGGGTGTGTGTCAGAGGCAGGAGCCTCAGGTAAAGAGTTGTTGTTTTGGTTGAAAACGAAGGATTAAATCAGTGAGCAGCTCAGTTGCCCGATTATTTCGTTTTTAGTTATTTAGAAGGAAAACTGTGTTATAGTCTAGGTTCCAAAGAAACTAGGTTTTGTATTGTTTTTTTGATTGTAAATAAATTACAGGCCAAAAGCCTGGTTAAAAACCTATTTACAGTTTTTTTTTTCCTTCTCTCACACAATAAGACTGTGGTTTGACTTAATTAAGGTGGCAAACAGACCCCGGTTTGTCACAATGTATATATTCATTTGAATACATTTCCTTGGTCACTAAGTGCCAGTGTGTACATTACATGGCTTCAAAAGAAAACACAAAAAGACCTTCACAATAGTATATTGTCTTTATTTGCAGGTTGTCCTTGTCTTGTAAGAGCGGACAGGCTGTGGAAATTCTTTGGTTGCCGTCATGCAGATGTTCTTTAGGTACCGTCACAATGACAGCTTGGTAGGTGTTAAGAGCTTCAAGTATGGAAAGTCTGTGCATAATCAGGTAAATAATGAATATTTTTTTTCACAATTTAAATTTTGTTTTATATTTCATTATAGTTGTGAATAGTAAATTCATAAATCAGCCACGTGACACACACACAAATAAAACCCCTTTTGTTACCCTTAACATATATGTTCTTGGCCTTATTATTTCTGGAATTATTTTTCAATATAGATTAATGTAATCATGACACAATTTAAATGTACTTACAATAATAAAACTGAATGTAAACTGAATGTAAACTACATATTTGGGATTTTCCTGTTTGTTTTTCAAAGCGAGCTGAATGTTTCAATGGATTCCTCAAGGAATTTGCTTCAAATTTATAAAGTTATATTTTTATTTCTGGTTTACAAAAGTATATGATTTTTTTTTTAAATCTGTTTTTATGACAGGCAATGGTGTAAGCTGACATATTGGAACTTTCCAATCCCATCCATATGTATGTGTATTCTTTTAAAGTTAATCACACATTTGTGTGAATGTTTTTTTAACATTTAAAATGATAGATCAAAGAAGGGTATATCAGAACTGGGAAAATAAATGAATAATTTATATCACTGTAACAAACCTTAATTTAGGCCTGATTATTACCCTGAATTCAAAACAGGTTAACCAATCAATTCGTTTTTGTCAGTTTTACTGCAATTCTGCTGCTGATAACAGAGCAGGGGAGCAGAGCAGGAGGGAGTATAGAAAGAAATAAGAGACTGGAAATTGGAGTCAATTGCGCTGTTGCAGTAGACAAGGACAACAGTTTTAAATTGAATGTGAGCAGCAACAGCAAGCTTCTGCAGGGAAAAAGTAGCAGGGAATTAAAATCTAATTGTCCCAGGTGTTGGTTGTGAACATGACACATATCACAAGATATCGGTAAGATATTATTATAATTAAAATTGTTTATTATGGAAATGTGTTAATGTTAAAATCTGTTCCTTTTTTCATAGACACTGTGTGCAATACTGTTTTTTGCCACTGATTGAAAAACAGCTCGACCCCGAACGCATCGAGTGGAACAGCCACAGCATGAGGAAGCAAGCAGCAGCTACAGGACCCTTTGGGAAACCTGATCTCCTCCTCTTTTGTCCTCCTTCAGGTAACCTATTTCTGTTGATTCTATCACCTTTCCCCCCTCCTTCTCTGCCAAGAGCCTTGTTGTCACTCCCAGTCTTACTCTGAACACATTTCTTCACTGGTACGCTCTTGCCATTTTCTCACTACTCTTGCCTTTTCTCACCTTTACTCTACTCAGCTTCTAGTCCAGGCATTGGTTCTGTCCCTGCTCGTATCAAATTTAAGACCTTTCTCCTTACCCACCACCCTCTTCACAAATCTGCTCCATCCTACCTTCAATCCCTCAGCCCTATATCCCTTCACCCTCTCCGTTCCACCTCTGCAGGCCGACTAGTCATGCCTTCCGTTAAGTGTTCTACTGCCCGTGCTTGTTCCTTTTCCTCTCTTGCTCCCCAGTAGTGGAACCAGCTGCCTGTGAGCATTTGTAGAAACCTTTCTTTCTTTTTTACTCTAATTTTTAATATTCACGGTTTGTGACTGAATGTATTGTAGTAATATTGATACTGCACTTTTCTTATTTTTACATTAGATAGTATTATATCATAAACCCTGTAAGTCACCTTGGATAAATGTCTTCCAAATGACTTCAATAATAATATATTAAGGCCATACATTTGTACATTGATTCACAGAAAACACTTTCACCATCTCAATTAAGTAATTAAGTGGAGCCCAATAACTTTGCTTACTGTCACTCGATAGCTGTTTAAGTAGCTTACCATGCTTTTTACTATTAGATTGGTATAATTTCACAATTACGATGAGTGTTTCTCAATGTGGTGTTCAGATATCTGCATGTTTTTGCTTCACATTAAATTTGTAAATCTAACGTACGATGGAAATGATTTATCTTCCTTACTGTACTTTTTTAAAAGGAACTGAAAATCAACAGTGTTCAATAGATGAGGATCTGCAGCAACATGCAGTGACCTTGGTTTGCAAAGAAGGGGCACCAGTCAGTCGCAAACGATGCCTTTAGAAGGCTCTGTTCATCTGTCCTTCCAACATCTGCATGGAAAGTCTCTCCATCTGTCATTGAAGCCATGGCAGCATACCTGACTTTAACAAGTTACATAGAAACCCCACAGAAAGCATTGAATTGAACTGAGCCAGCAAATTTTGAACAGGCTTGTGAAATCTATGACAGTATCATAAGGTATTTTAATACAGAATAAACTTTACTGTCAGCTTAAAATTACATATTCATTATTCTGGATAAAAAATAACTATTTACTTTAAAAAAAAGAGCAAAATGTTTTTTTATTGCTTCAATTATAGTACAGCTTCACAAAAATGATGAGAAAACAAAAAATATTCAGCACATGCTTCAATCTTTTTTTTAAATCAATAAAAAATATTTTGTTATTTCCATAAGGCATATGCAGGGCTGATTTCCAAATATTTTGCGCCATGAATAAAGCTATCAATAGTCAATAAAGATGTGTTTTTCTTTTCATAAACTTTGATTAGTTTATTTCAGATATTGTGTAAATTAAGAAAAAAAAGTTTAACATCCCTTTTCTGCATCATTCTGCAACTGCACTCAAGATTTTTATCACAAAGGGTTACACTACTTCAATACTAAAGAACTACTGTCCTCTACGCCAGATGACCATGTCACCCTCAAAGACCAGAAATGAGGAATACTGTCTTTGAACAATTGACATGTTCTAAGAATCTTTTTACCACTGGTATCCATAATGTTTTTCTAAATCTGTGTTTTCTAATGACTTCAGCAACTGCACCACATCTGTTGTAGATTTTCTTGCAGTAGGTGTGTAGTTTACACATGCCATTATTTACACATGCCATTATTAACTCACTATATGTCGGGTCAATCTGGCTCAAAGCATGGGGAGGGGTTTCTTGTGCCATTAGCTGTCACAGTTGTTTGCAATTCTTAATAAACCTTGGCATAGCGTTTGATTTCCATTACACAAGAGTAGATGTTAAAACTTCATGCTGATTTGAACTCAGCCCTCACCAAGATAAGCACCAACTAAGACATAGCTTTACAGTAAACTAATGTGATCCATCTGTGTCTCCATCCATTTGCGCTTCCTTCCATATGATGATATAGATATCCTTCTGTCTGGTGTTGATGGCTGAAGTGTAATGCTGGCTCCAGGGATCAGCTTACTGCCTCCCTAGCGCATCAGCACACGCAACGGCTGCGATGCTGGCTCCGGTGATCAACCACAGTGCGGTCTCCCTAGCGCATCAGCATGACAACCGTCTGGATTGAACTAAGTAGGGTACATCTCTGGGGTCTTCAAGTGGGCACCTTCCATCCTCGTCGACTAGCCCACGACACCTCAAGAGGGCTCGACGGTGATTCTGGCATCCCAGCATCACCCCCCTCTGTCCCCCACTCAACTCAGCCCAGCTTACTTACCTGTACATCAGCGTTTCTTTCTTTCTATTGTGCTTGAGATCCCCAGCCAGAATCTTTCCGTCTCAACCACAGCCAGTTGCTGCTCCTCTCTGCTGCTTCAGATAAGTTCTTCACTGTGCGACGCAACTCTTGGCCATTGAATTCGACATCTCTGAGAAACCGGGTTGTAGAGTGTGCCACAAATCCTTGACAACCCACTTCCACTGGGTAAACCCAGACTCTCCATCCTCGCTATTCTGCTTCAGTGGCTAGTTGAGCATACCGCAGTTTCTTCCTCTCATACGCCTCATTTACAGCATCCTCCCATGGCACTGTTAACTCTACCAGGTGAACAATCTCAGGTGGAAAAATAAGCCGTTGACCAACATCTGCCAGCATTTCCCAGTCTCTAGCAGCTTCCAGTTGTCCTGGGCGAGGATTGGTTTTAACACCTGTGATGGGGTGCAACCTATTTTGTGGTGGTTTTGTGTTTTTTGTATTGTTTAGAGTGGATATGAGTGAGTTTGGGGTGTGGTTCAGTGAGTTAGTGAGTTTGTGTCAGGAATGTGTGGAATGTGCCTGGACTAATGAGGTGCGAATTGCCCAATTAGCCCAGGCACCTGTATAAAAGGGAGTGGTTGGGTATGTTAGTTTGGTGAGTGTTTGTTAGAGGGAGAAGACCTGTGTGAGAGGTTCGTTTTGGTATAGTTTGTTGAAAGACTGTTTTTGTGTTTGTCTTTTTGGTTGGCCATTGTGCCTTTTGTTTTGTGTATTTTGTTTAATTAAAAGTCTTTTATTTTCCCTGCACATCCTGACTCTGAGTCTCCTTGCTTTGGTCAGCCTGTCACAGGTGGTGTCAGAAGAGGGAGAGTACCTCTGGAGACTTGGAGCAGGAGTGCAGGATTTTTTTGTTTGTTTTGTTTAAAAAAAAAAAAAAGGGAAAAAAGGAAGAGAGGATGAGGTGGAAGAAGGACCGGGAAGCGAGGGACAGGGAGGAGGAGGAGTACATCAGGGCCAGGCACCCGAGGAGCTGTAGGTCACCACTGTTGTGCCCCCTCTGTAACCAACAACATCAGTTTGCCGCCTGTCCCTTCCGGTACTATGAGGAGCCTGAACGTCCACAGCCCGAGTGGGAGGAGCCCGAACGTCCACAGCCCGAGTGGGAGGAGCCCGAACGTCCACAGCCCGAGTGGGAGGAGCCCGAACGTCCACAGCCCGAGTGGAAGGAGCCCGAACGTCCACAGCCCGAGTGGGAGGAGCCCAAACGTCCACAGCCCGAACGTCCACAGCCCGAGTGGGAGGAGCCCGAACGTCCACAGCCTGAGTGGAAGGAGCCCGAACGTCCACGGCCCGAGAGGGAGGAGTCGGTGCGTCCACGGCCCGAGAGGGAGGAGTCGGTGCGCCCACGGCCCGAGAGGGAGGAGTCGATGCCACCTCCACCAGCAGGGGAAGATTACCTGCTGTTCCCACCTCCACCGGAGTGGGAGGACTGCCTGTGGCTCCCGCCTCCACCGTTGTGGGAGGACTACCCATTGCTCCCACCGCCACCAGCAGAGGGAGAATACCTGCTGTCTCTTCCTCCATTGCCGCCACCAGCAGAGGGAGCATGCCTGCTGGTTCACCTGCTGCTGCCGTCCCGAGAGCTAGAGGGGGAGGAGCCATCGCTGCCGTCCCAAGAGCCAGAAGGGGAGGAGCCATTACTGCCGTCTCCAGGGCCAGACGGGGAGGAGTTACAGGCTCAACCCCTGAATTTTTCTGGGGGAGAAGGGCAGGATGCTGGTGTCCCCAGCAACCTCTATTTATGCTGCTGAAGGAGCACGGTGCACACCAGCCCTACCCCCGCTGTCGGAGGAGCCGGCAGCGCCACCAGCCCTACCCCGGCTGTCGGAGGAGCCGGCAGCGCCACCAGCCCTACCCCCGCTGTCGGAGGAGCCGGCAGCGCCACCAGCCCTACCCCCGCTGTCGGAGGAGCCGGCAGCGCCACCAGCCCTACCCCCGCTGTCGGAGGAGCCGGCAGTGCCAACGGCTCTTACCCCGCTGTCGGAGGAGCCAGCAGCGCCACCAGAGGGAGACGTGCTGCTGTTCCCGCCTCCGCCACCAGAGGGAGACGTGCTGCTGTTCCCGCCTCCGCCACCAGAGGGAGACGAACTGCTGTTCCTGCCTCCGCCACCAGAGGGAGACGAGCTGCTGTTCCTGCTCCCGCCATTAGAGGAGCTGGAGCGGGCTCTACCTCCTGTTGCCAACAGCGAAGAGGAACTCTGGCCGCTGCCACCCTGGCCGGAGGTTCCTGCACTGTTGGCCACGCCCAAGGATGCCTGCCTCGCACCGCCCAAGGATGCCTGCCTCGCACCGCCCAAGGATGCCACAGCCACTCCGGGCCAGGGATACCACGCATGGATCGCCTGGGGTTGCCTGCTGCCCGCATCGCCTGGGATTGCCTGCTGCCCGCATCGCCTGGGGTTGCCTGTTGCCCGCTTTTGTTTCTCCTAGGGTCGCCGAGGGTCCTGCTTCGCCTGGGGTCGCAGAAGGTCCTGCTTCGCCTGGGGTCACCGAGGGTCCTGCTTCGCCTGGGGTTGCCTGGTGCTCCGCGACGCCTGGGGAGTCACCAGTTACAAAGTACGAGGGAGAAGTGGAGCTCCCGCTGCCACCTTCATGGCCAGGGGCTCCTCCCAAGTTTCCCTCCCAAGGGTCCGCTGCCGCCGCTGCCTCCCGAGGGTCCACTGTTGCCTCCCCGAGGGTCTGCTGCCGCCGCCTCCTGAGGGTCCGCTGTTATGGCCTGGGGCTGCCGGACTATCTTTGCTTGGGACCACTGGACTGCTTGTGGGCCAGGGGAAGCCTCTGCCCTCTCCCCAGCACCAGAAGAGACGATTTTGGGACTTTAAGGGGAGGTGGCCATTTAGGGCCATGTTGTGCTGCGACAAGAAGGGGAGGTGTGTGATAGGGTGCAACCTATTTTGTGGTGGTTTTGTGTTTTTGTATTGTTTAGAGTGGATATGAGTGAGTTTGGGGTGTGGTTCAGTGAGTTAGTGAGTTTGTGTCAGGAATGTGTGGAATGTGCCTGGGCTAATGAGGTGCTTAATTGCCCAATTAGCCCAGGCACCTGTATAAAAGGGAGTGGTTGGGTATGTTAGTTTGGTGAGTGTTTGTTAGAGGGAGAAGACCTGTGTGAGAGGTTCGTTTTGGTATAGTTTGTTGAAAGACTGTTTTTGTGTTTGTCTTTTTGGTTGGCCATTGTACCTTTTGTTTTGTGTATTTTGTTTAATTAAAAGTCTTTTATTTTCCCTGCACATCCTGACTCTGAGTCTCCATGCTTTGGTCAGCCTGTCACAACACCTTTTCTTGGTGGTTGCTCTCCTGGGCGGAGGAATGTTGTCTTTTGTGTGTAATGTTTTGATGGAACAGGTGGCAACTTATTGGTCATGTTACACTTGTCCTCCAATGCTAAGGCCAAACATCGCAGCACCTGGTCATGGCGCCAAGTAAACCGTCCTTGGCTAAGAGCTACCTTACATCCTGTCAAAATGTGCCTTAATGTTGCAGGAAATGAACACAAAGGATATGAGGGATCCCCTCCTACCCAGAGGTTTAGGTTCTGTGGTGATGGGAGAACATTATATGTTCACCTGATGAGGAAACTGATCCTGCTCTGTTCCATTGACCATAGGTCCTGCCAGCCAATCTTGCCTTGTTCCACACTCTCCCATCTCATCCATTCTCCCTGCTTGGCCTGGGAAATCGCCTTTATGCACCTCATCCTCTCCTCCTGCTTTTGCACCTCGTTGACTACCAGCTTCCTCAGTTGAGCTGGGGCTGCCTTGTGCCATGTAGGAGGAGCTGAACTGAGACCAAGACCCCCTCTTCCATGCTGAACTTGCCCCATGATATCACCAATTCGAAGGGCAGCCTTTGCATCCTCCACAGCTTTCTTTGCCGCCCACTTTCTTCCAGTTTTCAACACAGGTGCTGCCTCCCTTATGCATTTGTCGCGTGACTCTACAAATGTCATTTCCAGTCTGACCTTGGCGCACTTAAACTCCTCGGTTAGAGAGGGGACTGGTAGCTGCAGTATTCCTTTACCATAAAGTCCCACTCTGCTGAGGCAGCGTGGAACTCCCAACCATTTCCTGATGTATGAACTGATTAAAGCTTCCAGATTCTCTACTGTTGTCAAAGAAACCTTGTACACAGTCAGAGGTCACAGCAACCTCGGCAGTAGACCAAACTGAAAGCACAAGAGTTTTAGTTTGCCTGGTAAAGCACAGCTGTCTATGCTCTTCAACTCTTGACACTAACTGTGTCCTTTAGATCCCCATCGTACCATCTCCCAAGACTCTTCACTGGCTTCTCAGACACTGTTGGTATTGCCTCACCATTAATGAAGAACGTTTTATCTACTACTTTACCTTTAATTATAGAGATGCTCCTTGATTTAGTGGGCTTGAATTGCATTCGTGCCCATTCAATGTTATTGGTTAATTTGCCCAATAACAGATTAGTGCAGGCTACTATTGTAGTCATGGTCATCCATGTATGCTCGAATTGGTGGTAGTCGCATTCCAGAAGCCAAGCGCTCTCCTCCCATTACCCATTTTGATGCCCTAATGATTACTTCCATTGCCATGGTAAAAGAGAGTGGAGAAATGGTGCATCCTGCCATTATTCCAACTTCTGGGCATTGCCATGTAGTGCTGAATTCTGAAGGTGAAAAACTAAATTGCAAATCTCCAAAGTAGGCTTTCACTGAATTTGTTATTGTCATCGGTACACTGAAAAAATCAAATGCTGCCCAAAGAAGTTCATGTGGCACTGAACCATATGAATTAGCCAAATCCAGGAATGTCACATGGAGCTCCTTCCTCTCCTTTTTAGCTGATTGAATTTGTTGCCAGATCACATTGATGTGTTCTAAGCATCCTGGGAAACCTGGAATGCCCGCTTTTTGTATTGAATTGTGTCAATGAAGCAGTTCTTTGAACAATAATGCTGAAGAAAATCTTGCCTTCTACGTTTAAACTTTTTGTAGAAACTTTTTCTTTAGGTATTAAGACTCCACCTGCTCGGCGCCATGCTCTTGGTACAACCTGTTTTTCCCATGCCACTTTCATCAATTTCCACAGGATTTGTAGAACTCCTGAAGCACTCTTGTACACTCTGTACGGAACTCCATTAGGCCTTGGAGATGATGAAGCCCTTGCTTTTTTCACAGCTCGCTCTACTTCTTTCCACTTAGGTGCACAGTCCTCCATTTGGTATTCTGGTGGATTGATAGGTGGGATGTCTGAAGGAATTAACATAGGCTCCTGCCTTTTTGAATCTATATGTGTTTCCTCCAAATATCTCTCCAGCTCAAACTTAGATGCTTTTAGTGTACCATTCTTCTCACTGGTGAATAACTTCTTTACAAATTTGAATGGGTTTTATAAAGTTAGTTCTCGTGACGCCCTTCTTTTTGTAGCGTTTCAGTAGGCGCTCAGCTCTGTGCAATGTTGCAAGCTTATCTTTTATGACCCTTTGTAAGAGATTGAGTCCCTCCTTCTGACTTTGTTCTGCTCTTCTCCATTGCTTCCTCAGCTTTCTCCTTTCTCTAACTAAGCGTTCAATCTCCTGCTGCCGTCTAGACTTTCCAGGAATAGTTTGTACTTTTTCCTTCCTTTTTTCAACTCCAAACCTCTCGCTTCCATATGCGTTGATGATGTCCCCAAATTTATCCAGCTTCTTTTCAACAGTTCCACTTAACCTTTCCAACGCAAAGCAGAGATCTGTGTTTACTGTGTCCCATGCAGTTTTCTCACAAGCTCTTGGCCATTTAACTCCAGGCTTGTTCCCGTTGAGTTTCTTTTCTCTCTTACGCTGGTTTGTCTGACCGGGTTCACAAGGATCATTGGGTTCATCACTGTGTCCATGCAAGTCCTCCTCACATCTATGACAGGGGTGCTGATATGAACTGTGGTTTGCTTCCTGTCGCTGGATTTCATTCGACTGACTTGACTGACTTCGTAAGAAGTACTGATCAATGCGAGGCCCTTGACCCTTCTCCCTCAAGCATTTCATTCTCCCTTGATGAATCTTCAAACCCCTGACCGTTGTCGCCTTGCTCCAGCCGCAGACACAAACCTGGAGTTCCATGTCTTTGCTAACTGCAGATCTTGAAATAGTCTTTTGTGAAGTACTCTCCATACTCATATCCGTTTCCGCTCCTAAGTCGTTAACCGTGTTGTCCAACGTTGAGTCATCTTCCGCCCCGCTCTCGCAGACTCTAGGGGTATTTTTCTCTTTAATTTCTTAGAAGCCTTGGGCGGGTGTCTCCAGCATCCTGTAAATACAGAGCTGGATACTGCCAACAAGGGTAGCTAACCCTTGCCAGCCCCAATGGGGTCTCTTACCTCCTGTCAGCTGTCTCTCCAGGCTTTCACAAAGTCTTTCCCTTGTTGCCAGCTGCACTATTCACAGCAGTCACTGGACATATCCAGATCTTCATGATTTCCATTACACGAGAATAGATGTTAAAACTTCATGCTGATTTGAACTCGGCTCTCACCAAGATAAGCACCAACTAAGACGTAGCTTTACAGTAAACTAATGTGATCCATCTGTGTCTCCATCCATTTGTGCTTCCTTCCATATGATGATGTAGATATCCTTCTGTCTGGTGTTGATGGCTGAAGTGTAATGCTGACTCCAGGGATCAGCTTATTGCCTTCCTAGCGCATCAGCACACACAACGGCTGCGATGTTGGCTCCGGGGATCAACCACAGTGGGTACATCTCTAGGGTCTTCAAGTGGGTACCTTCCATCCTCGGTGTTATGTCCACTAGCCCACCTCAAGGGGGTATATTGTATATAATTCTAAGAAAGTAATTCCCAAGGACCACATATCCGAGTACTGTGTACATGTAGAGTAAGTCAGCATGCACTCTGGAGCCATGTAAAACGCAGTATCCCCTAGAGGTCCATGTACAACTCCACTGATCTTGCTTCCTTGTCTTAAGGACACAGCATCTCGGACATTGCAAGACCCTAGTTAGTAAGGTAGGCCTTCTTGGTGTTCCCTTCAACCTAAAAAAAAGTGGAATACATTGAAAAATTAATTCAATTAAATTATCTGAAAAAAATCATTAACCACAACCCTATAACTTTTTAACAAAAGCAATGGTGAAGAAAATCATAACAGGAAAAAGTATACAATTTTACAATGCAGTCCTTCATGTGTAACAAACTTGCAACTTACAGCATTTTTTTTGTTATCAAATCCTGCAGTCAAAACAATAAGAAATAAATACACAGGGGGGGCTCAGTAAATAACAATAAATTTATTGAAATCTGTAACAGAAGAATTTCAGATGTATAAAACTTGCCAATTTTCAATAATATTTGATGTACTCAGTTAATAGAAACAATCCTTTCAGAAGCTTATCCTTTCTCGAGTTTCTTCCCATCTTAATAACAGTAAATTACTTAAAATAAAATAATAAAATCAAATCAGAATTGCCCACAAAAAGCTCACCAAAATGTATTCCACTGCTATTGCCACATCAAGAGCAACATCATTTCTGTCTTCTGCTTGCAACTGTAAAAAGAGTATGAAATTGTTATACAGGTCTAAAATTAAAGAAGTCATTAATATAGCAATATTACTTATTATTACAGTAATTGTTTTAATTAAAAAATAAAAGTAGTCTTTTGTTCCAGGTCATCGCTCAATTATATAATTGACCCTTGATTTCTAAGTTTGCAATTGTTTTAATCTTTTATACATATTGAGGTAGTTCAGGTTAAGTGTTCAATTAAGTAGCTGACAATTGAGCTGGAATGAAACTCAGCAGCCACAGTAAATGAGCAGATCATTAGTTGAATTTAGGGTTCAATAACATAACTGACAATTGAGTTCGTATGAAAGGCAGAAGACACTACAGCTGGTTTTCACTCCAACTGCGCTCTCAATTACTTAAGCACACCCTTAATTGAACAAATAAAGTAATTAATTATACATATTTCGTTATTTCTGTTGGTTGATAAATCCGTTAAGAGATCAATTAAGCAATTGAGCGCTCTGTTAGAACGAAAACCAGCAGACACAGTGGGTCGCCAGGACCAGGGTTGAGAACCACTGGTTTAGACAATGGGGTAAGCATCCATAATATATTAATACAAAAACATATGTTGTAAGAAAACTGATATCAGACAAAATATATTCCATACCTTTATTGGGCAGTCTTTCTGATAAAGCACAATGTGCAAGCTTGCACCGTGAATGTACTCGTTTGCTATAAGTAAGTAGGTTTCAGTTTTTTCTGCAGCCGAATCGCACAATGTTGGGATGACAAAGTCTCCTACAAATATAGAAAGAAACCACCTAATCTTCAAAATCTGTTCCATCTGATGCCTGTTAAAAAAAAACATTTCCTGTAATTATTGTGTGTACAATTCTCCTCTCCAAGACTAACACGAATAGTATTATAACAACAAATATAATTATTATGAATAAATTACCTAGCCAAAAATAATAACAATTTAATTTATATTATCTCATGTGGTCAACTATGTACAAACTAATTGGTTTGGTAATGAGAGCAAAGAATGTATAAAATACAATGTGATTACATGAATCTTAAGAATATTCAAACATTGAGGTAAAAAAAAAAAGTTAAATTGTTTTACATTTACTGCACATAAATAATGTTAAATAAAAACGTACACGCATACTAGGATTTCGTTCATGAAATCACTATTGTCCTCCATTGGGATTTTTTTAATGGCTGCTGGTGTTCCCTGGTATGAGCCACGGTATACAGTTCCAAATTACCCAGAGCCAACAACTGATTCTGTCTTGAATATGATGTGTCCTTCGTCAATGTATGGAACTCGTGGTATGTACACTAAGAAAAAACAAAAAAAGCCAGATGTGATAAGAAGTACAAGTTAGCAAAAATAGAAAGTACTTTAGAGATGTGAATTAACAGTATTTCAAACCATTTTAGTAACAGGCTGTGATTAAATAAAAAAATCACAATTTACAAACCTGTACTTAATAGCAGTTTTATCTCTTGAAAGAAGCACCTTCATTTGAAAAAAAAACACCATCAAATTCTGGATTGTAAATTGAAATTAGCATGTGAAAATTTTTATTTAATCCCAGCCTTGGTCTCCTTTGGTCTCCCTTTTTATTTATTTAATTAGCCAAGTTTGAATGAAAGGGACAAGTGAAACAAAGTTAACCAGCACTATTTATGGTTCAACAATGAAAAATAAATTGTATTTATTGTAGTCTACAAACCAGATGAAATGGTCAGAGCAGGTGGTGTTGCAGTATTTGACTGTGAACTGAAATCTTGCATGTGTTCTACAATTTGCCGCAAACATGATTTTTTGTTGGATGGTGGCATTAGCTAAGAAGTATAAAAAAACAGAACAATAACATTAACACTGGATTTACTTTGACAAACACATATTTGCTATTACTGGTGTCATGATGCAATTAAACATGTTAAAGAGCTAACCTCCACTGATACAATGTAGTGTTATAAAAATCTTACCTGAAGAAAAAGATTTGGAGTACGATCAACTTGAAAAAAAGAAAGAAAACATAACCACTCCACCACTACTATTAGTAATTTGTTTTAATGAGATACCCTGGTGTATGTTCATACATTTTGAAGAAGATACAAAATACAGCAAAAGTATTTAAACATTACCAAGTCTATGCAGACATATGTCAAGTTAAATTTAATTTAGAATAGTGCAAATACTCACATTTTAAATATCAACTGTACAAGAGGCAAACAATTAAATGTAATTGATCAATTTTCTCTTTTAAAAATGTGGGAAGAAATTAAAAGGCCAAAATAATTATTTAAATTATACATTTTAATTAAGGCAATAAGTTTAATTTCAGATAATGCATTTTCAAGATCATTGCCATGTGCAGCAGAAATTTAACTTACGATCAAAGCTGTCCATGGTGTTGCTTCTCTGTACACAAAACAGTATAAAAAATATAAATGATTTCCATTACATGAGAGTAGATGTTAAAACTTCATGCTGATTTGAACTTGGCTCTCGCCAAGATAAGCACCAACTAAGATGTAGCTTGACAGTAAACTAATGTGATCCATATGTGTCTCCATCCATCTGCGCTTCCTTCCATATGATGATGTAGATATCCTTCTGTCTGGTGTTGATGGCTGAAGTGTAATGCTGGCTCCAGGGATCAGCTTATTGCCTCCCTAGCGCATCAGCACACGCAACGGCTGCGATGCTGGCTCTGGGGATCAACCATAGTGCGGTCTCCCCAGCGCATCAGCATGACAACCGTCTGGATTGAGCTAAGTAGGGTACATCTCTGGGGTCTTCAAGTGGGCACCTTCCATCCTCGGTGTTTCGTCGACTCAGCCCACGACACCTCAAGAGGGCTCGACGGTGATTCTGGCATCCCAGCATCACCCTCCGTCCCCACTCAACTCAGCCCAGCTTACTTACCTGTACATCAGCGTTTCTTTCTTTCTATTGTGCTTGAGATCCCCAGCCAGAATCTTTCCATCTCAACCACAGCCAGTTGCTGCTCCTCTCTGCTGCTTCAGATAAGTTCTTCACTGTGCGACGCAACTCTTGGCCATTGAATCCGACATCTCTGAGAAACCGGGTTGTAGAGTGTGCCACAAATCCTCGACAACCCACTTCCACTGGGTAAACCCAGACTCTCCATCCTCGCTGTTCCGCTTCAGTGGCTAGTTGAGCATACCGCAGTTTCTTCCTCTCATACGCCTCATCTACAGCATATATATCATTTACATTTAAAATTTGGTAAATTATATATCGGACTCAGTATCCCCAAGCTTGCTGCCACATATGTATTGAGTAGAGATGTAAAAAGATTTGTAAAATTTGTCAGCATGTTCAAAATAGACCTTTTGAAAAATCATGCCAAATGCTCACCTTTAAAGAAGTACCCATACTCTCATTCAATGAGCCTAAAAAAAATTGGATTGTTATTGTTGTTTGGTTATTTTAATGAAGCATACCACAGGCACAAACCTGATATGTCTGGAAACAGCTGACTTGAATTCTCCTGCCAAAATAAGGGACAAGTTAAAAAAAAAATGCACATGCTAAGACATACTGATTAACCATATTCGTAACTTTTATAATCAGTGTATTGTGCCAGAAAATATATTACTTAAAAATAAAGATTAAGTTGAATGATGTGAAAGAATAACCCTTAAAGCCATTTTATGTATATTAAGATAACAACAGTCCTGGAAAAAAATAATGAATGGCTAGAGCATCAAAATAAATGACAGCTCTTTACCTTTGCAATCTGTTCTTCAGCCACTCCTTTCATTTCCTGCAAGGTGCTCACCTTGGAAGCAGCGCTACAGTTTGAAAGACTCAGTTCTCCAACACATACCACATCTGCAAAGCAATTCAACAATTTAGAAGCTGGAAAAATAAACACCAAAATGGTTAAATATGAATTTTGTTTTGCAGCTGGTAAAATATTTCTAATTGGCTGCTGGTGGTTGTATGTTCAGGGTCATTATCAAGGTTTATATGCTTTTGCCCCTTCAGCTTGTAGCATTCACATTAGACTTACACTGAGTGCATTTATAAGTATGTGCTTTAGTTACACTTTCTAACAAATAATGAACAACAGTTAACACATACATACTTCATACTGCACGGACAGATAGCAACAATATAAAGGCCTACTTTTTTTATTTTAATAAAACTTACCTAAATCTCTACGGCCAACATATAATGTTTTCTTCCAAAAATCTGGAATATAAGTGCAAAACACAACAACATTAAGGAAAACACAACAACATTAAGGAAAACACTGCAACATTAAGGAAAACACAACAACATTAAGGAAAACACAACGACATTAAGGAAATGCTGCAACATTAAGGAAAACACAACGACATTAAGAAAAACGCTGCAACATTAACTTCAAACCGGAATGGGTAGGTACATAGGAAAAGGGGTTCCACATCACTGGTAGGAGGAACAACCTGTCAATCACTGTGCTGTGGAACTGTGTGACGAACACAGTCCATATTAATACAATATAATTTCCCTGTGCTTTGTCCTTAATATCATGTAAGGTATAATTAATATACAGTATATATATATATATATATATATATATATATATATAGAGAGAGAGAGAGAGAGAGAGAGAGAGAAAGAAAGATATTTGTGTGTAAATACACAGGAACGGGTAAAAGCCGGACCAAGTTAAACCCTGCCGGACGGGGCATTTAACCTGCTCCGATCATCTTAACCAACATCAATCGATTCCTCCTTGCCAGCTTAATAAAAAATTTTTTTTAAAAAACATATTTTAACACTTATATATATAATAGACTGTGTTACGCATTTTAATTAATAATAAAGTAGCCTATAAGTGCGAAAATATGTTGGGTTTTTTTGTTTTGTTTTTTTGTATACTTTACATGATATATACACACCTTACATGATATTAAGGACAAAGCGCAGGGAAATTATATTGTATTAATATGGACTGTGTTCGTCACACAGTTCCACAGCACAGTGATTGACAGGTTGTTCCTCCTATCAGTGATGTGGAACCCCTTTTCCTATGTACCGACCCATTCCGGTTTGAAGTTAATGTTGCAGCGTTTTTCTTAATGTCGTTGTGTTTTCCTTAATGTTGCAGCATTTCCTTAATGTTGTTGTGTTTTCCTTAATGTCGTTGTGTTTTCCTTAATGTTGCAGCGTTTTCCTTAATGTTGCAGCGTTTTCCTTAATGTTGTTGTGTTTATCTTAATGTTGCAGCGTTTTTCTTAATGTCGTTGTGTTTTCCTTAATGTTGCAGCGTTTTCCTTAATGTTGTTGTGTTTTGCACTTCAGGGCCACCTTAGGAATATCTCTGACCAATTGATACTCTTTCTCAAAATCTGTTTTCGGCCACCTTGATCCGTCAACACTGCATAGTGTGTACTGTGCCTCATCATTTTCCTTATCCTGCCACAGCATCTCCTTAGCTTTCCTTATTAGGTCATCATAACCTTCTGATTCTCTCATCAAGAACTTGGGAGGCTCTTCTAAAATAACCCTCTGGTATTTTCCAGGTTTGGTTTTAGTTTTTGGTCTCCACTCCATAGGCAGTAACTTCACCTTAAAGAAGTAGTTTTATGAAAATCATAAAGTATGATTCATAAATATTGATACTCTTTGCCTTAATTCATCATGTTTAACTACAAATTGGAAAGACTAAACATTTTTCAAAACACTTGCCATGTACTCAATTCAGTACGGTTTAAATTTTATTTATAACACTTAGAACAATGGTAAATAAGAATGTTAAAAATAGGCTATATGTTACAAATAGGCTATATGTGGACTTTATATATAGATAGATATTTACACTTACATATTTTTGTATGTGTATGCATGTTTTTTTTACATGATTTTCAGCAAACCTTTATGTTTTTTCCTTTTTTTGTGTGTGGAAACTGTTTCTTCTTCACTGATGTTTTCTCCTGAAGTGCTTTTTCATTTCATGAAATATTTCTGCAGCATCTGTTAGAATAAATATATTTTATGTGAAAAGTTCATGTATTTTATGTAGAGTAAAAAAAAAGCAGACATGCTGAGTTACATCAAATAACTGATTAAAGTTATATTATATATTCATTTACATATATTTTAACCTTGTCTGCAAGCATTGCAGTTTCAAAGGCCAAAGACTCAAAAAAAATGGCCATTCCTTTTACAATATGAATTGGTTAATTTTTAAAATAATGTATCATATGACTGATTTAGTACAAAAGGACATCGATTTAGAAGAGCATTATTTTTTTAAATAACATAAAAGCCACTATATTTTCCAATGGGATGTTCTAAGTTACTGAAATGGAACATACTGTACCTGAATGATGGACAAAGAGCACATAGGATAGGTTATTATCTCTATAAACTCAAAACCACATGAAAAATATATAATTTGTGGTGTCTTCTACATAATAAACAATCACATGACTGAATGAATCATAATTCTCTTATACTATTTTGTGTGTCTGCATACAATGACCTATTTGCTCAAACTCATTATCCGAAGAGAAACTTCCTTTAAAACTGGTCAACAATTGATGCAAATCAAGTTTATAACATAAAATAAAAACATACTGTACCTTTATTTTTATTTACATGTGAAGTGATGGGTAAGTCCTGCAATAAAGCTTTCACTATTTCATTGAAACCCTTTACAGTAAACAATCCTTTAAAAAGAGATTTAAATACGGTACATCACACAGAATTAAAAAAAAAAAAAAAGTAAAATACTGTACACTTAAAAGCACTACATAGGCTACTACCTTCAGCCAGTTCTCTCCTAAGCCTTTCATAGTTTGCTAATGAATCTTGCTTTCCTTCCATGTCTAACTTATGTCTGAAATTTAAAAAAAAATAGTTACTTAACACTGTGTACAGTACATAAAAAATGAATTACTACCACTGCAATTAACTGTTGAATTCACAGGAAAGGTTGCAACATAGCCTCACCAGGGTTAAAACTTTGAATTTTGTTGGAAAACCTTATTATTGCTAATTTGCTGACCTGACGTGAAACATGAAAATATGTTAATTTATTGACCTATAAGAACTACACAATATGTGTGTTGTAGCTTAAACACTGTGTGAGATTATACCTTTCTTGAAACAAGGGGATTGTTCAAGAAAGGACAGGCCTACATTTTGAAAGGATTTTTTTGGGGCAATTTTAATAAGTGAGCTGGACAGTTGATGGAGACTCAATATTCTATCGCTGTATATAGGAGTATGGGTGACTGTACATTGTTCCTCCAGCTTTTGTACGTAGCCAAAATACAATGTTCAGAAAAATTTATTTAGCTTAATTTAAATCGCGGTATTTATTAATATACATATTTAAATATCAGCAGAATAAAATATAAATTTAAATACTGTGCTAATACCAAAATACAATACACTAATATAAAAAGTTGTCATGTTCTAAAAACTGTTATGCACACATAACTACATCTTCCTTCCTTTCCTTCGAAAAAGCGAATGTCTTGCAATTAAAAAATATTAATGAAATCTACAAAACTACAGCCCTGCAGTCTATGCATTGAGCACATTAAAAAAATAGCCACATCCAGTCGCGTTGTTGTTATGTTTTTAAATATATATTTATACGTACTGTACCTGCATTAAGCTTCTCTTTGTCTCACTGTTAAATTTCTCGCAGACATGTGTTCCGAACAAGGAACATGCAGAGTAGGCGGAGACTTTGTATGATTGCATCACTTCCATAGCAACGGTCCAAGCGACCAGGAATCAATAACATCGAAATGTGACGGAGGTAGGAGGGAGGTTTTAGAGGATGGAACAGAGAGTTTTTGGAGGACGGAGGATGGAGCAGGGGATTTTGGAGGAAGAAGGACAGAGTTTTGGAGGATGGAGGAGGGAATAGAGAGTTTTGGAGGAGGTTTTAGAGGACGGAGGACAGAGCAGGGAGTTTAGAGGAGGGAGGAGAGATTTTTGGAAAAAGTAGGAGGGAGCAGGGAGTTTTGGAGGAGGGAGCAGGGAGTTTTAGAGGAGGGTGGAGGGAGTTTTGGAGGACGGAGGATGAAGCAGGGAGTTTTAGAGGAGGGAGGAGGGAGTTTTGGAGGACGGAGGACGAAGCAGGGAGTTTTAGAGGAGGGAGGAGGGAGTTTTGGAGGACGGAGGACGAAGCAGGGAGTTTTAGAGGAGGGAGGAGGAAGTTTTAGAGGACGGAGGATGAAGCAGGGAGTTTTAGAGGAGGGAGGAGGGCGTTTTAGAGGATGGAGGAGGATGTCCTAAAATGGACACCGTACAGCCAAGTCCTTCTAATGCTGACAGATACCTGGACTGGTACCTGGACTCAATGGTCTCCCCTTGGAACTGTAGAAAGCTTTCTGGCCTCTGCTGAGAGAGGATTTGTGAGAGGTTTTTGGAGAGAGTGTACAAGAAGGATTGTTACTTCAGAGTTGCAGGAGAGCTGTTCTTACTCTTCTTCCAAAGAAAGGTGATCTATGTGATATTAAAAAGTGGAGACCTGTATCAATTATTGGTGTGGATTATAAAGTCTTTTCTAGCAAATTGTTTACGGACTGTAATAGGAAAGGTGGTGCATTCAGATCAAACTTATTGTGTACCTTACAGATCTATTTTTAATAATATTTTTGATTCGAGACATTCTGGCAGCCTCCAAATTATTTGGTTTTATGGTAGGTTTAGTGTCACTTGATCAAGAAAAAGCTTTCGATAGGGTTGACCATGGTTACCTCTGGAGAGCTTTGGAAGTGTTTGAGTTTGGGTCTGGTTTTATAGAAAAGATTAAATTACTCTATTGTGACATTTTTAGTCTGTTGAAAAGTAATGGTGGTTTGAGTACCCCTTTCCCTTTAAAGAGAGGCATTAGGCAAGGGTGCCCATTGTCTGCCCATTCTGGCTTCAAGCCCTGCAGAGGTTGCTGTATTCCCCTGAGAGATTCTTGGATGCAGTTTGCTTCTTTGTTCCTTCGCCAGGTGGGTGGGGTGGGGTTAGATAAAACTTTGTTTTATTTGTCAGTTTAATAAAGAGGGATCCTGGGAATGTAACCTTATACTGGCTGTTAGAAGAGCCTCTTGTAGCAAATCCTGGTTTAAAAACAAAATTGGGGAAATCCAACAGTTTTATAGAGCATTTAGTGAGGGCAGGAATAGTAAAACTGAGACAGCTGCTGGATTATCGCAGCTTCACATGGAAGAGGTTGGAGTCCTCTTTTTCAGAGCTAGGGATCCACTCAGTTCGCTTGGCTGAACGTTCATTAATGAAGTGCACAATGCCATGCCTGAGGAAAATATAGAGCTGTTGGAGGAATTTTTTAGAAATAAGACTCTGCCTCAGCCTGACCCTGATTTTCCCGATTTAGATATTTCCCCTGAACTCAGTCTGGACTCTGTGTCAGGGAAGCTGTTGACTGTTAAAGATCTTTCCCTGGCTACAGTAGATGGTAAGAAGCTGTATAGAATTTGTGTAAAAACACAACATCAGAAACAGCTTGAGTCATTACCTGATACTCCTTGGAGAGAGAGGTTGAGGGTGGCAGGACATATACAGCCAGCCTGGGGTTCCTTATACAAGCCACCATTACCAAAAAGATCAGGTGATCTGCAGTGGAGAATTTTACACACTATTAATTATTTTGTGTGTATTGTTAACCCGTTTGGTTGTTAGTAGCTTATTGATCCCAGAATCTCATCAAGCAGCTTCTTGAAGGATCCCAGGGTGTCAGCTTCAACAACATTACTGGGTTTGGTTACAGACCCTCACAATTCTCTGTGTAAAAAAGTGCCTCCTATTTTCTGTTCACAATGCCCCTTTATCTAATCTTCATTTATGACCCCTGGTCCTTGTTTCTTTATTCAGGTCAAAAAAGTCCCCTGGGTCGACATTGTCTATACCTTTTAGGATTTTGAATGTTTCTTTTAGCCTGTCTGCATACGACATGCCTTTTAAACCCAGGATAATTCTGGTTGCTCTTCTTTGCACTCTTTCTAGAGCAACAATATCCTTTTTGTAACAAGGTGACCAGAACTGAACACAATATTCAAGGTGAGGTCTTACTAATGCATTGTAAAGTTTCAACATTACTTCCCTTGATTTAAATTCAACACTTCTCACAATATATCCGAGCATCTTGTTGGCCTTTTTTATAGCTTCCCCACATTGTCTAGATGAAGACATTTCTGAGTCAACATAAACTCCTAGGTCTTTTTCATAGTTCCCTTCTTCAATTTCAGTATCTCCCATATGATATTTATAATGCACATTTTTATTGCCTTGTGACAGTCTGGCTCGCAGTGGTGAGGTGTGATGACGTCACGGACCAGGAAGTAACTGAAACCAAAACAATGGATGGGCGGGTGAAGCTGAGTGCAACGGCACTCAGCGTATTTATTAATAAACAAACAAAACAAAAGATTTAAACAAAACAGAAACCAAAGGGCACGAGGGCCAAACGAATAAACAGACAAACAAGTAAGTGGCGGCTGGCTAATCCAGCACGCTTTTAGCAATTGTTTTTATGTTGTTATTTCTCGCTCTCTCTGTCCGCCCCGTACTCTGTACACTCCAACACTCCACCAACGCAGAATGGACAGCTGCAGGTTCTTATACTCTGGCCGAGGGGTTAACTAGCTGTTAATTATCTTATTACCCTCGGCCACAGTCTGCACGTTTGGTAAGGATGCATGACTGTCAGCTAGTTAAATAATCAGTAGCTGATCAGTCATGCATCCTCACGAGGTTTTAAATATAAATAATAAAAGACGCGGCGCTTTCACTGCGCCGCAAACAAAACACAAATAATAATAAATAGGGGCGGACACTCCGCCACACATGCCCCCTTGTGCGCAGCACACATGGCCTTTTCGGCCACCTCCCCTTATTCCCTAAAGTCCCGGCTAGCAGTCCCGGGCGCAGGAACAGGGGCAGCAACGGGCCAAAGGTGGCGGCCACGGTGGGATGTCCTCCTCCCACCCAAACAGCCGTAGCGTTTCAATGGCCAGCGCACAGGCCGGCTCCTCTGGCCAAAAATTTTGGGGTGGTCTCCAGACCTGCCCCCTTCTTCATGGCCGGCAGCTCCCCTCCGTGGGGCTCTGGCCACCCTCTCCTGCAGCGAAATTGCTGCGGGGGAGCTGGTCTCCTGACCTCCCCCTTCTTCATGGCTGGCAGCTGCCCTTCATGGGGCTCCAGCCACAATATTTCCTGCCGCGAAAGTGCGGCTGGGGGAGCTGGTCTCCTGACCTCCCCCCCCTTTTCCGTGGCCGGCAGCTCCCCTTCATGGGGCTCCAGCCACAGTATTTCCTGCCGCATGGCAGGACTGGTAGCGACCCCAGGCAAAACAGGACCCTGGGGAGACGACGGCAGCAGCAGCGGACCCTCGGGAGACGACAGCAGCAGCAGCGGACCCTCAGGAGGCGACGGCAGCAGCAGCGGACCCTCGGGAGGCGACGGCAACGGCTCCTCTCCCTCTGGCGTTGGAGACGGCAGCGACGGCTCCTCTCCCCCTGGCGCTGGAGACGGCAGCGATGGCTGCTCTCCCTCTGGCGCTGGAGAAGGCAGCGATGACTCCTCTCCCTCTGGCGCTGGAGAAGGCAGCGATGACTCCTCTCCCTCTGGCGCTGGAGAAGGCAGCGATGACTCCTCTCCCTCTGGCGCTGGAGAAGGCAGCGATGACTCCTCTCCCTCTGGCGCTGGAGAAGGCAGCGATGACTCCTCTCCCTCTGGCGCTGGAGAAGGCAGCAATGACTCCTCTCCCTCTGGCGCTGGAGAAGGCAGCGATGACTCCTCTCCCTCTGGCGCTGGAGACAGCAGCACTGGCTCCTCTCCCTCTGGCGCTGGAGATGACAGCAATGGCTCCTCTCCCTCGGGCGTTGGAGACGGCAGCAATGGCTCCTCTCCCTCTGGCACTGGAGACGGCAGTGATGGCTCCTCTCCCTCTGGCGCTGGAAACAGCAGCGGGGCCCCTCCCATATCTGCAGCCAGGTAGTTGAGCACCATGGCTGCGATGTCTGGGAGGGATGCTGGTTGGTGTTTCTGTTCCCAGGCCTCCCAGCGCTCCCCATCTCTCGCCCACAGGAGGTTGATCACAGCAGGGAGGGCGACCATTATATCCCTCTCAGGCTCCGCCAGCCAGTCCCAGATCGCCTCAGAGGAGACGGGATTCTTCCGCCTCGGAGGATGCGGGTCTTCTCTCACCCTTGCTGGATGCTCAGGCTCCTTCCTCTCCTGCTGCTGCTTTCTCCTCCGGCTACTCTTCCCCATTTTTTTTATTTTTATTTTTTATCAAAAAGCACAAAAAAATACTTTTTCAAAAACGTCCTTTTTCTTTCCTGGTCCGCTCGTGGAGGCGTTGTTTGTCCCACGCAGGACACCATATGTGACAGTCTGGCTCGCAGTGGTGAGGTGTGATGACGTCACGGACCAGGAAGTAACTGAAACCAAAACAATGGATGGGCGGGTGAAGCTGAGTGCAACGGCACTCAGCGTATTTATTAATAAACAAACAAAACAAAAGATTTAAACAAAACAGAAACCAAAGGGCACGAGGGCCAAACGAATAAACAGACAAACAGTAAGTGGCGTGCTGGCTAATCCAGCACGTTTTAGCAATTGTTTTTATGTCGTTATTTCTCGTTCTCTCTCCGCCCCCGCACTCTGTACACTCCAACACTCCACCAACGCAGAATGGACAGCTGCAGGTTCTTATACTCTGGCCGAGGGGTTAACTAGCTGTTAATTATCTTATTACCCCTCGGCCACAGTCTGCATCGCTTTGGTAAGGATGCATGACTGTCAGCTAGTTAAATAATCAGTAGCTGATCAGTCATGCATCCTCACGAGGTTTTTAAATATAAATAATAAAAAGACGCGGCGCTTTTCACTGCGCCGCAAACAAAACACAAATAATAATAAATAGGGGCGGGACACTCCGCCACATGCCTGCATGCAATACTTTACACTTTTCTCTATTAAATGTCATTTGCCATGTGTCTGCCCAGTTCTGAATGCTGTCTAGATCATTTTGAATGACCTTTGCTGCTGCAACAGTGTTTGCCTCTCCTCCTATTTTTGTGTTGTCTGCAAATTTAACAAGTTTGCTTACTATACCAGAATCTAAATTATTAATGTAGATTAGGAATAGCAGAGGACCTAATACTGATCCCTGTGGTACACCACTGGTTACCTTGATCCATTTTGAGGTTTCTCCTCTATTCAGTACTTTCTGTTTTCTAGATGTTAACCACCCCTAATCCATGTGCATGCATTTCCTTGAATCCCTACTGCGTTCAGTTTGAGAATTAATCTTTTATGCAGGACTTTGTCAAAAGCTTTCTTGAAATCTAAATAAAGCATGTTGTATGCTTTGCAATTATCCTTTGTCAATGTTGCATCCTCAAAAAAGTCAAGCAGGTTAGTTAGACACTATCTCCCTTTCCTAAAACCATGCTGACTGTCTCCCAGGATATTGTTACCATATAGGTAATTTTCCATTTTAGATCTTATTATAGTTTCCATAAGTTTACATATAATAGTCAGGCTTATTGGTCTGTAGTTACCTGGTTCAGTTTTGTCTCCCTTTTTGTGGATCGGTATTACGTTTGCAATTTTCCAGTCTGTCGGTACAACCCCTGTGTCAAGAGACTGTTGCATGATCTTGGTTAGTGGTTTGTAAATAACTTCTTTCATTTCTTTGAGTACTATTGGGAGGATCTCATCATTTTCCCTGAGCATCCATCTGCCTCAAATAATCAAGCAGATGTGTTATAAACAATAAACATTTTTATTAATAAAAAATAATAAAACATTCAAACCAGTGGTGTAGTGGTAAACGCCCCTGTTTGGTGGAGTTGAACAGATAGATTGAACAGATAAACATGAACAGATACTTGTCACTGACTCTCAGCCAACCAGACCCCCCCCCCCCCATACAGTTATTTTCCCTTGCAGGTGCACTTCACGTAAACAGTCACAGACCCCAACGCTGCGCTTCATGTGAACAGTTCTATGAACCTTCTTTTTGCGGGCTAGGATGATGGCTACTAGCACCGCCCTGCCAGTCCAGTGTGCCTAACAACGAACATTAACAGAACATAAACAACCAATCACAGAACACTCACACACAAAGAACACGCAGTCCAGTGACCACGCCCCCCTGCTACGCCACAGTTCTGACTGAGAGCTCTCAGCTGTCAATCTCACGCACAGCAACACAACGCAGACGTTCACTGTTAAAATATCTTGTCTTTAACCCAGGATATGCATATCACAGGACAGTAGAAATAAGTAAAATCTATATACCGTATATTGAAGTGGGTAAATGCTATATTGCCCAAATTCAAAGTGGGTAAACACCGTTTACTTGCGTAAACCCTCGACTACACCATTGATCCAAACTACCTTTCATGGCTTTGGCCTAATTTGTAAGCCTGCTATTGCTACACTTACCGTTAATTTAATTAATGAACACTTGTAATTTAACTGTTAATGGAGTTTAAAAAAAAAAAAAGTGTGACTTGTTTCTCTCTGATGATATCAATTATGATGTTCATAGATCCATTTTTTCACTCTTTTTTTTGGTGGATGACAAGATGACCCTTATAATATGATGTAAGTATTTGAAAATAATGTATTATCCATATTACAATAGCTGAGAGGTTCATGTCTGGTAGATGACCCCTTTTTAGTTTTAAAGTTAAAGTGCCTACAGCACTGGCCAACAGTTGCACAAAACCTAAATTATATATATATATATATACATATACAGTATATATATATATATATATATACACACACAGTATATATTTTATAATTGTCTTAATCCTAAAATTCTAGGTGATGCAAAACTTTTGGCCATAGCTGTACAAGGGAAACATAGTTTTGCAAGAAATAATAATATAAAAAGCAGGAAAGAATGTAGATGATTAGGTTAGTAAATGTTTTGTGTCTGATTCACACTCCAAAGTTTAGAAATAAGAAACGCAGCTTCAAGCAGAATTGTATTTTAGTAAATGTTTTTTGTACTGAATCCATTATCCATAACTTCAAACACACTCAATTTTAAATTATAAGCTAAAACGTAGTCAAGTAGAAACTATTTCAGCTAGTGCCTTCATCAGTGTCAACTGTATAATAAAAATTCTGTAAGATGTTAGATGTGGCACTGAAGGCATCATGCTTGCCTTGAACATTTCATAGAAGTTCAAGTTTCTAAACTGTCAGACATCAAATAAAAGCCACACTTATATTTGGGTCCCTTGCTTTTTACTATTTCTGTTTTACCCCTTGGAAACCAGATTGAATGTCATGGCTTGATCCCTTCGTTTCTGCGCTGGTCTTTCAAACCTCATGATAATCAAACTGTTCCTGAGCTGTCTGCCTGCTATCCGGATATCAAAAACTGGATGAGTCAAGCGTTCCTGCTGCTTACTTCAAATAAAACTGAGTTCATGATGAGAGGTTCCTGGCACCTGAAGAGATCCCAGTCTCCACTGTCATTGATTTTAGACAGTCGTGGAACTGACTGAGGAACCACCAGGATGCTTGGTATGATACCTGACCTTGAGTTTGCTTTTGATGCTCATATCCGGGTTGTTACTAGTGAGTTTCTTTTTACTGTTTTGGAAAATAATCTAGGCTTCCCACCCTGTCTCTCTCACAGAGAAGCTGAGATTCATTTAGGATTGATTATTGTAATGTTTTTTTTTTCCACAGGAGTAACTAGATCTATCATCTCCAGTTTGCAACTTGCAACTCACCTCCAACAATAACCAACAAATTGGTTCTGTTTTGTTAGCCTTGCACTGGCCCAGATAATTAACTCCAAGGTTCCTTTAGACATCTGTATCTTTCTTCATGACTCGACTCCTCCATATTGTTATGACCTTGTGGCTGGATACGCCCATGTCTGGAATTTAAAGCCCATGGGCATTGATCTCCTCCAGATTCCAGATGCTAAACTGAGATCTTCAGGAGGCAAGACATTATGGATTACTAGGAGGAACTCAGTGAGAATAAGTTTACCAAACTTGTCCCATTATTGGATTACATTTAAACAATCATAATAAAACATTCATTCAATGTGCTCAAACATTTAGTTAAACTCTTCATATTCCAATGAATTGCGTACAGTTCCACATCTATACAACATGAAAGTTGTACAGAAACCATGTATATTTCAGTCTATGTAACATCAGTAAAAAAATATAACACACTGAAAGAATATTGGTATAAAAGTTATACAACTCTAAATAGATTCGATGAAGTGCTATGGCAGCCGTACACTTTACACAGCACCATGAGCACCATGCCCAGCAGACAGCACACTCAAACTCATTGCAAACCCTAATCCCCCTTACCAAATCATTATTTTGCTAAACATCACAGGAAATATATTCCAATTCTAATGCCAAGTTTCAATCTGCACCTTAAAACCAGTCAGTAAAACTCAATCTTATTTTACTTTAATATCAAACTGGGGCTGCCTGTCATCTGCAATCTAATCTGTAGGAAGGTCCCTGTAACAGGACGAGCAGCCCTGTACATTGATTTGTTTATTTTATTTTAGAACGGGGTCCCCCTCCACCCCTGTGTTATTTTGTATTTGTTTATTATGATTTAGTATGTATTTGTGACGGCGAAGCGCCGCGTATTTTGTTATTGTTTTGTTAGTGACGGCGCAGCCAAATGTTTTGTTTTTTTAGTAGCGTGGATGGGAAGCCCCATTTAAAAACTTGTGCAGAAGGTGGCCATCTCCCGAATTAATTAGGTGATTTAATTTGTTGCTGATCGGGAGATGGTCACCTGTTATAAAAGCCTGCAGCTCTTGGCACTCGTGGTGGGTGTATGAAGAGCAAGAGTGGAGAGAGCGAGGAGAGAAAATGAGTTAAAAAGGAGTTAAAAAGATACAGGATCAGTGAAGGCAATCTGCCCAGCCTGACCTGTGTTGTATTATTTATTATTTTGTGTTCGAGACCTGTTTTTGTTCAACTATTTATTTTGCTCTGTGAGCGCAGTTTCTTTTTGTTTCACTATTTTATTTATTTTTGTTAATAAAAACGGCGCGCCGCGTCATTTACTTTAACTGCAGTACTTGCCTGGTGTCAGTTTCCCTTCCTGCTTCTGTCTGACGTCACCGCCCAGCCACCCTGTCACACGTGGTGTCCAGCGTGGGATCACCAGCGCCTCCTGGAAGTAGGGTACTGCAGTTTTTTCGTTTTTTTTATTATTACTTGTGGAGAAAGGAGAGTGAGGAGGAAGAAGGATTGGAGGAAAAAGGAGGATGAAAGGAAAGAGGAGGATGAGGAGACAGCAGCCGCTGCAACAGCCGCAGCAAGTCTGCCTTACCTGCCTGTTGGGGGAGGAGTGGTGCTTCAATTGTGGGGAGCCATGGCACATATCCCCTGGCACCTTCCCCATATGGCAGGAGGAAGAGACATGGACAGAGGTGAGGAGGAGGCAGAGAGGAAAGATGGAACGAGGGGAAGAGGAGTGGTGCACCAACTGCATGCGGTACGGGCATGAGGAGCACCACTGCCTGGAGGTCTTCCAGGACACAGACCTGGAGTGGGAGGAGCCCGAACGTCCTGCGCCTGAAAGGGAGGAGCCCGAACGTCCTGTGCCTGAAAGGGAGGAGCCCGAACGTCCTGCGCCTAAAAGGCAGGAGCCCGAACGTCCTGCGTCTGAGTGGGAGGAGCCCAAACGTCTACAGCCCAAGAGGGGGGAGTCGGTGCGTCCACAGCCCAAGAGGGGGGAGTCAGTGCGTCCACAGCCCAAGAGGGGGGAGTGGGTACGTCCACAGCCCAAGAGGGGGGAGTGGGTACGTCCACAGCCCAAGAGGGGGAAGGCCGAACATCCACAGCCCAGGTACCTGCCAGCAGAGGGAGAATACCTGCTGGTTCCGCTTCCGCCTCCGTGGGAGGACTGTGTGTCGCCCCCACCTCCGCCAGCACAGGGAGAGTTCCTGCTGGTTCCACCTCCACCGCCCTGGGAGGACTGTGTGTCGCTCCCACCTCCGCCAGCAGAGGGAGAGTACCAGCTGGTTCCACCTCCACTGCCCTGGGAGGACTGTGTGTCGCTCCCACCTCCGCCAGCAGAGGGAGAGTTCCTGCTGTTTCCACTTCCACCACCATGGGAGGACTGTGTGTCGCTCCCACCTCCGCCAGCAGAGGGAGAGTACCTGCTGGAGTACCAGTCTGTCACAGTCCCCCATGTATGTGTCACTTTTTTTTGTTAAATTTACATTTGTAAGTCCATTCACCAACAGTGCCTCTGCCTGCTGTAGATTTTAAATATGTCTGACTTTAAACACCAGGCTATAGTGTCCTTTACAGTGGACGCTAGTAAGGTAACTTCCATAAGGGAGAGTTAGCCTGCAAACCCAAAGTGAGTTCAAAATGGTTTGTTCTGCTGCAGATGGAAATGAACAGGGCTTATTTCAAAACAATTTCAACAGCCCAGTCACAGAATTAAACATGGTAAAAATGTTTACAAATGATTTAGAAAAGCTGACTTTCTTTACTGTTGTTTTTAAATATCTATGAGCTTGGAGTAAATGGTTAAAATCCCATGGCACTAAATTGCAGTGATGGGTACAATGCGTCACCCGCTTCGACTCGTCTCGAACCATTAGAAGCAAACAGTGTTGTGAATCAGAGGTTCAATTGGTTCGCATGACGCAATACATCACGTGACACAAACGCCAACCGTTCTACGGATTCTCTGAAGCTGCAGACGCTCGGGTTGTTCAGTCATGCACGATCACGGAGTAAAATCTTGCTGACGGTGTCGTAGGTGCACTATCGAAATGTTTTGATGGTATATTTACAAAAGCAGACACAAACCACTAATACAACGCTTTACTTCGAATCAATAATGCTTCATTGACGTAGGTGAGAACTGGAAGGAAGAATATACTGTTTGTCAAATTACATTTTAAAATAATTTCAATTAATCTTTGTTAAATTAAAATTTTTATATATATATATATATATATATATATATATATATATATATATATATATATATATATATATATATATAAATAATATAGTGTGAACAGGTATAGTCCACGTAAGTATGAGATGTGCAAGTGGTGTCTGTTTTGGTGCAGAAGAACGTGACAGAGACCCAGGTCCAAGGAGATTTCTGTTTTAATGATTTTCCTTTTTCTCTTATCTTCAATAAAATGAACACACAGAAGTTCCAGTTATCAAGACAAATAATAAACAAACTCAAATAAACACAGTCCAGGACTTTCTTTGTGGATTGAGACCCTCAGGTAAGTAGTTGCTTGTTGTATCCAAGTACCTTCGTGTTGGCTTGGTATTGTGGTATCTTTCTCTTTTCCAGGTTGGCGGACGTCCCCAGATGGTGCTTTGGAGTCGTGATCGTCCCGTCCTCTACTCACAGGTTTGTACTCCCGACTGCCCCGGAGGTCTGTTGCGGAAGAGTACGGCCCCAACACCCAGCCAACCTTTCGTTAAGGTAAGTAATAACAGTGCTGTGTAGATTAGAATTAGTATAGGTGATCAAACAGTGAGCAATGAGCGTTCTCTAACTCTCGCCTCTCTTTTGTTGCAGGTTCCACTGTTTCCTGGACATAAAATAAAGTTGTGTTTCGCTTAAATAACCCTGTTTGCGTCCCTGCGTATTATTACACCGTTCAACACTTCCAGATGGACACAGTTCTCCTGGGTTAATAACTTGCCCTGTTCGTGGGCTTTGATACAGTCTTTAAACACTCTGTTTGAATACACACAAGTACCGTGCTTCAGTAGCTCCCAGCATATCAAAGGTAAAACACAGTGTACTCACTCTACAGCAATCCGTGTTCTCTCGCTGTTCGATACAGGGAAGCGTGTAGTCCGCCGTGTTGTTTCAAGGTAGAACCACCGCACTGTCCCGCTGTAGAAACAATTGTTGTCTCCGACTGGTGACAATGGTAGTCCGCAAGGTTGCTTCAATGCAGTGCCCCAATACGCTGTACCGCTTTTAGAAACAAGTGCTAAAATTGTATTCCTCTGGTTTACCACTGGTTAATATCCCAATCTCGCTCCCAATGCAGCTGCCCACATTTATCTTGGTCAGGTACTCTCCCGTCCCACGGCTCGTGTGTGCACCTGTTCTCACTCTCCTCCCCACTATCTAATTCCAGCAGCTTTTTAAAGCTGCCGCTGTTACCCGTCATGCAATGTGGGTTTTCCCCGTTGTTGGGAAATGTAGTTCCTGGTCGTTCTGTGTCTCTTCCAGGGTTACTCCCTGTACCTGCTGTCTCTAACCTCTTCGAAACTCTTTTAATCTCACAATATATATATATATATATATATATATATATATATATATATATATATATATATACTATGTAAAATTGGGGGAGTTTAATTATTGTTAATTATTATAAAAATAAATGTAATGATTATTTGAGATGTTTTCCAGAAATGATTGTTAATAAAATGTCTTTTCAAACCTTTCTCAAAGAAATCAGTATTATTTCATTGTGATACATCAACACAATAAATATAATTTATAAATATCAAATTGCTATACTATTGAAAAAACACCATTACACCTTAAAGCACCATATGTTGTTGATGTTTGTGTTATTACTGTGGGATCCGTGGTGGCTCTATGAGTTTAGTGCGAGGAAGTAATCAACCTCAATCCAGAGGTCTGGGTTCGCATCTGCCAAGTCATAAATGTAATATGCATTTTTTTTTTTAAATTTTTAATAAAAATATATATGAATGTATATGTAGTAATCTTTGCATTCAAGTATGTTTTACTGAAATATAATAAAATAAACATTATTATTATGTTATGTTTCTATATGTTATGCACTTTAAAAACATGTTGTTTTTTTAATGTCCAATAGGCTTTAATTGACTTGGGGTTACACTTCAAGTATGTTGTATGCTTAAAAATAATCTAGCCATCCGAGAGACACCGATGAGACACTGAACTAATGCTATGCCTAATACTAGAATGCATATGAGTTTTGGAGAGGGGCTTCAACTGATTCAACTACGTTAGTGCAGAGTTTCAAATCATTCACGAGGTTCATTGCCTCATGAGGCTTCAAATCATTCACGAGGTTCATTGCTTCATTGAGGTTTCAAATCATTCACGAGGTTCATTGCTTCATTGAGGTTTCAAATCATTCACGAGGTTCATTGCTTCATTGAGGTTTCAAATCATTCACGAGGTTCATTGCCTCATTGAGGTTTCAAATCATTCACGAGGTTCATTGCTTCATTGAGGTTTCAAATCATTCACAAGGTTCATTGCTTCATTGAGGTTTCAAATCATTCACGAGGTTCATTGCCTCATGAGGCTTCAAATCGCTCACAGGAGCTCATTGAGGCTTCGGATCAGTCACATGATTCAGTGATTCACTACTTCAGGTGATTCAAATGACCACTGCTTCATGTGAAGCAAACAAATGACGTAACCCGCCTCGAACCATCTGAAGCAAACAGTGTTCCGCATGAAGCAACACATCATGTGATCTGACTGAACCAGAATCAATACAATGCTTCCTGGAAACTGGCTAACAAATGAAATATCAAATATCTTACTTGTTTCAACACTAATTTCTCAGCATCAGGTACATCAGGTCATATATGCCTACCTTTCTAAAGCAACATTATCATGTTTTTGATTGTACAACAATTTTACATTTCAAGTATGATAATGCATATGCGTGACTGGCTTTTTTGTTGGGTAATCACATGTGTGGTTGATATATAACCAGATAACAGAGAAATTATAAAATGTAACTTCATTTTGTAAGTCACAAATGACACTGAGAGAGCCTGTAAAAAGCGTGCTTTACGGTGTCTTTCATGTACATTAGGCTACAGATCATTATTTCTAAATGCCAAGTTCCAGGCAATAGCAGCCTGTGTGTAACTTATATGTTCAAGTTCAAGTATGAAGCGGCTCTACCAATAGATGTCACTATGGAGCACGAAGCGCTTCGGCTCAGTGAATCTTTTATGAAGCAAATGGTTCAGAGGGTTCAAGAGGCTTCACTTTTCCCACCACTACTAAATTGTATTCAACCATGTGTTCAAGTAGACAACATTTTTTAAATAAGCAAAGCAAAATCCAAAGTAATTATTTCTTCAACAAGGAGAAGAACAAGAATTTCCCTCTACTTTTTGACTGCCTATTTGTAACCCACCTGTTTTTTTTATTTTATTTTTTACCTCTGTTCAGCAACATAAGAGTGAAATCTGCTGATATTGTAATGGCAATACCCTAGATTATACACAACATTGTGTACATGTGTTTGTGTATATATATATATATATATATATATATATATATATATATATATATATATATATATATATATATATATATATATATATATTGTAACAGAACTCACACCACTCACGGTTCTTGCCCATTTAAAAATTGACCCAGACACAGGAAATGGAGTTTTTTAAAGCGCAGATGCGCTATTTTTAATTCACAAAACAAAACACAAAATAAACAAAACAAACACCTAGCTCTACTGAGCACTAACTAACCACGCAGGAACCTCACTATATGGCAGGACAGCTAAGCCATTTACCTGCTAAACACAAAAACACTGCCTTCTTTAAACTTACTTTTCGTTCTTTTAACGACTGCTTAGAAGCAGAGCACCACTTCTCCTCAGCAGCCCTGTGCAGACTAACTGCACATCCTATATACCCTGCACCTGGTCCTAATTTACAATTACTACCCAGGTGCATGGGATAATTAAACAATAGAACAATAAACAAATTAAATTAAACAATAATGCAAAACAATTCAATTAAAACAAATGTGCATTCGCAGGGAGGATTAACCCCCTCCCTGCTGTGTATATATATATATATATATATATATATATATATATATATATATATATATATATATATATATATATATATATATATATATAAACTCATTAGTTATTTAAATAATGTTTTGTTCTAGAATGTTGTTAAAGGAGGTAGCACAATTTCCAAAATATAATACTTCATTTTGTAAAGGAGGTAGAGCTCCTAGCAGCATATGATATTTTGATCAATACGGATTGCATGCCAGCTTGTTGGTTCTGCATACTGTTGTTTATTAAAATTGACATGATATACTGTACCTTTTAAAGACAAATTCAAACTCAAGTTAGACAACTTTTTTATTTTTTTAATAACCTTGACACAAGGGCCCTCATTTTAAGATTTAAACAGCTAAATTGAATAGAGCCATTTAAATCAAATACAACTACAATGTTTGCTAGTAGTATTGTTCAATTTCACTTATTTAAGTATTCAAGGTTAGCTATTTAGAAGAACATAGTCCTTTTTGTTTAGAATTTTATATAATTTTCAAAGCATATAATATCTTTGCTCATATTTTCAACAGATAAAAAATGCCAATTTATTGCAGGTGAAAAGGTGATGAAAAGCAACCTCGTTTCTGCTCTCCATTGAATAAAGACATGGCCAAAGCCCTTACATACAAGTACCTAATTAAAAACAAATGCTTATAAGACATTCAACCAGTAGGCAAATGATAAAGGTGTGGGTAAAGAGTTTTTGTTTGATTAATTGAAGTTGATTTCAATTAATTGAAGTTGATTTCATGAGGCTCGATGTTATTAGATTTTTATAACAGTTCAGGATATTTTGATGGCAGGCGCTGAATGTCAAGCTGCTGTCATTTGTGGTCAACAGTGTAGTTTGTCAAGAGTGTTTCTAGCTATAAAAGCATCACTAACTCATCAGAATATTTGTTGCTACCATTTGACAAGGGAGGCAAGTGTCTGTCAAGAATAATGTGGATTTCCATTTGACGTCCTGAAGGAATATATAGAAAGTTGCTTTGACCAAAAGACTTCCTGTCACAAAGAACCATCGAGAAAAATATTAATCAACCTACCTATTGATTATTAAGCCCATGTGGCAGTGTGCCTCGCCCCTGTGCGTATCTTTGTGTTTCATGTTGTCTGTAATATGTGGATATAACGGTGCACGGGATATAAATGGGACTGTGTAACACGAGTGATTTAAAATATATAGTTGTATTTAAGCACAGGGATTGCACAATCACTTCACGTGCAGATAAAGTATGTAATAGTATGTGAGCACGGGGATTGCACAAATTAGTTCACGTGCTGGGATTCAAGTGAATGATTAATTAGTAATTGAATCCCGGCTCAACTTTTAAAAAAAATCTTACAATGTGTGTTATTCTTTCTGACACATTAGTTTTCAATGACAAATACTGCAATACAATCTAATTTAGTGGTACTGTACTCACTGTAATAATAAGAGTACCTTATCCAGCAGAACAAGAATATCCATAACATTTTAATGCTGTCTTCATTCGGATGAAGCTGAGAGCACAACAAGCTAAATTATGAAAGGAAGTAGTAAACATATACCAGAAAATCATATTTTAGCTTAAGTTGTGATACACAATGCAATTGAAGAGAAAAATCTATCAAATATTTAAATTCCATTATCAGGCATAAAAATATATATATATATATATATATATATATATATATATATATATATATATATATATATACACGAATACTGTAATAGATAGATATTTACAAACTGTATGAATTTTAAATACAATTAATTATGAAGTAATCATGTTTGTAATGAATTCCACACGTTCATGAGAACTTTATTCCAACACTTACTCATATTCTAGAGTGGTATATTTATTAAACATGACTTGAGTCTTCTTCATGTTTATTTTCAAACCCACTTTGATGCTAGCCTTGTGTAGTTCTTGTATTTTTGTAATTCTTCTGGGCACGTTGTAAATATGAGGATGTCGTCAGCAAATCGTAAGTGATTCAAGTAGGCTCCATTGATCTTCAGACCCTTATTTTCCCAATCCAGTGTTTTGAAAATGTCTTCAAGGCTGGCCGTAAAGACTTTTGGGGAAATTGTATCTTCTTGAATCTTCCTTTTTTAATCTTGATTTTATTTTGCCGTTTTTATGGAGTCTTACTATGGATGTTGCATTCTTGTGTATGGTGCTGATCAAGTTTCTGTACGTTTTCTCAATTCCTTGTTTTTTCAGATAGCTTAATACAGATGTATTGTGTAAACAGAGTCAAAGGCTTTTTCATAGTTGATGAATCCCAAGCAAAGTGGTAGTTCGTACTCATTGCTGGTTTGAATCACTTACATGATCCATTGTGCTAAATCAACTCCTGAATCCTGCTTGCTCATTTGATTGTGCCGAGTCAAATTTATCTTGAAGTCTGTTGGTGAGTATCTTGGTAAGCATTTTGTAGATTATAGGAAGTGAGCTAATAGGTCTGTAGTTCTTGAGGTCTTCTTTATCTCCTTTCTTATGTAAAAGTATCACCGATGCATTGTTCCAGTCGTTTGGCACTTTCTTTTGCTTAATACAATCTGTAAAAATATGCGACAGTATTTTTGAGACAGTTTCTTGATGACAGTCCCATCCTCTTGTTTGATTGCTAAAATCTGTTTTTTTCCCAACGATAAGTCTTTATTTTGCTTTCTTCATATGTTGGTTGTTTTCTATAGTTTTCTCTACCAACCTACAGTTGAATGACCGTGTATCCTCAGTAATACGCTTTGTTACTGTCTTGCAGAGCTAAATGTGTTCAATCTTTGACTTCAGAGCTGCTGTTTGTTTCATTTCCCTTATTTTCTTCATGAGGTCTTTTGTCTCTTGCATGATCTTCTTATCGCATTTTGTACCCTGTGTTCCAGCAATGTTTTTTGTTGTTTCTGCAATTTCTTGCATCACTTCCTCATAGATTTTGATTACCTCAATTGCTTCATCTTTTTGCAGATCTTATAGTGGCTCTTCCCATTTTCATGTAGTTCTTGTACTTCTTCATAAAAATCTTCGACTTCTTCATGTGAATAGCTTGTTGTTGGTGCATATATAGTACTTGGATAACCTGAAGTTCATACTTCCTTGAAATTTTCACTATCAGTCTTGCAGACCACTCTGATGCACTGTCAGTCTCTACTAGAGGGCCATGTTTTTGTCTGTGCTTTCATCATTTGGGGGGTTGGCCATAACTCACCATGCTGGCCAGGTGGGTTGGTAAGTGCCCCTTCCACTTTGGCCGAGTATGTTACTCAAGCTTTCACAGCATGGTTGAACCTGCTAGAGTCAGGGGACCCCGCTGTACTTCGTCTTGAGAACCAGTTGTCACACTCCTGCCACTTTGAGGCAGTGGAAGTTGGACTTTAGGAAGGATATATATATATTGTGAAAGACCTCACCCACTCGGGTTCGTTGCCCCTTTAAAATCACGACCCAACACACAGGAATGGAATTTTTTTTCCAAGCGCTAACGCGCTATTTTTAATAAACACTGACACAAAAACAAAACAAAACAAAATAAACACCAAGCTCTTAAATGAGCACTAACTGAACACACAGGAACCTAATCTAACTGGCAGGACGGCTAAGCCGTTTACCTGCTTAACACCACCAAAATACACTCTTCTTTGGACTTACTTTTAATGACTGCTTGGAAGCAGAGAACCCTTCTGCCTCCTTCTACTGAGCAGCCCTGAGCAGACTAGCTGCCTCTCTTAATACCCTGCACCTGGTTCTAATTTGACAATATTTACCAGGTGCAGGGGATAATACTAATAAAACAATTAACAAATTAAATTCAACGATAAAGCAAAACAATTAAACAATAAACCAAAACAAATGTGCATTAGCACATGTTTTTCCACGCAGGGCGGCTTTAACCCCCTCCCTGCTGTCTCACACATCCCGCTGTCTTACATATCCTTCCCCAAGTGTGCAACACTAACGGCCATTCCAAGGCCACCTCCCCTAAAACATAACCACCCACCCTCGAGTCCATAAATGTCCTTTTTCGCCCTCTTCCACGGGCGGACTTGAGGGTGGATCGGTCCACGTCCCGGCCCAGCCAGGTAGGGACCGCGCACCGGCGACGAGGGACCCCACCGGTTTGTCAGGGCCGACCAGAGCGACAACCGGGAACTGGAGGTTGCAGCAGCGGGCAGAGGTCTGCAGCTGGGGCCCGGTGCAGCGACGTCCAATCACCCAGGGGGAGCGAAGTAGTGACCAGGGGGAGCTCAAGCGACGTCTGGGAGCAGCACAGCGACGTCTTGGTGCTTGGGAGGAGTGGAGCAGGGAACCAGGTGCTGAACTGTGACCGGTTCTGCAGACTCCTGGGCTCCAGGTCTAGCGAAGAGAGGTCCAGGCCAACCGGCAGGGTGTCCAGGAGCAAGGGGCGTGGGACTGCACACAGCGGCGCTGGACTGGACCGTAGGGGTGGTGGTCGGGGCTGTGGTGGAGGTATGCGCTTCACCTCCCTCTGGGCTCTGGCAGCGCGGCTCCTCCCCTCTGGGCTCTGACAGCGGCGGCTCTTCCCCTCTGGGCTCTGGCAGCGCGCTCTTCCCCTCTGGGCTCTGGCAGCGGCGGCTCTTCCCCTCTGGGCTCTGGCAGCGGCGGCTCTTCCCCTCTGGGCTCTGATTCTTTCAATCAAGTCTTTAAAATCCATCTTACTGGGTCGTAGGGGCGCCCACACACGCTGCCACACACATCCCGCTGTCTTACAATATATACATATATATAGCCTACAGGGATGGTGAACACTCAGTTGGCACACTACCAAACAAGCGACAACACAGCCCCACATCTTCTCAGAGGGTCTGCAGGGCCATTGTGTTTAGGGGTCTAGTTAGGAAGAGAGCCAACTGCATCTTCACTCCTGTCTTCAAATGAACTAGACACCAGGCAATTTCAAACAGGTAATAAACTACAACAGGAGTTTCTGTGGTGTTAACTTTTACTGGAGGCTGATGGCAGACTCCCTGCAACAAGATTTATTTTCTTACAACCAATACCCTTTTTGTTACTTTAGTCTAATGTACGTAAAGCAATCAAGAAATGTATATGTCAGTGAGTGTTGTCTTCTGTCGAGAACCATGCAGATTTAAGCAAAAAACTGTTTGATACAAAAAAAAATCAGTGTTAGGGGGTTCTTAAAGGATTGATAACCCAGATTTTATTATCTGTTACCTCTATACCTGTACCTTATCTTATCTTAGCCTTAGTAGCACTATCACTGGTTCCACTTTCTTCTGAAGAACATCATTTGACCAAAATGTTAACTCACATATTCTAAAGAATAATAAATAGTGCCTGCTTCAAAAAGCATATGCTTTTTGATATTTAGTTGTTCTTACTTAAATAATTCATATGTATTGGAATAGTGTGACAGAGTGACTGACTGGTCTGACGTCAGGCAGAAGCCGGAAGGAAAACTGACACCAGAGAGTACTGCAGGTAAAGTAAAGAATCGGCTGGCTGCCGTTTTTATTAATAACAAAAAATAAATAAAATATTTAAACAAAAAAACACTTTGCTCCCAGAGCGAAATAAAAGATTTAAACATAAACAAAATCACGAACACAAAAAATACACACACGGAATAGATCAGGCTGGGCTATCGCCTTCACTGTTCCTATCCGTTTTACTGTTTCTCTCTCTCAGTTCTCTCCAGTCGCACTCTCTCCGCTCCTCAAACACCCACCCTGAACATGGAGAGCTGCAGGCTTTTTATATTCAGGTGACCATCTCCCGATTAGCAACAGAATTAATCACTTAATTAATTCGGGAGATGGCCACCTTCTGCACGAGTTTAATTATTCCTGGCAGAGGACGAGCACCAATCTCGCCTCTGCCAGAACACGTTTTTAAAAAGTAAATAAAACAATAACATACGGCGCTTCGCCGACATAAAAATAAACAAACACAAAACAATCTGCACAGGGCGGAGGGGAGACCCCGATCTAAAATAAATAAACAAAATGTACAGGGCACCTCGCCCTGTCACATATCCCCTTGTGCAACGCACACATGGCCCAACGTCCACCTCCCCCTCAGTCTCAAAGTCCCGGAAGAGGGGAAGCACAGTGTCCATGGGGTGGCCATGGTGGGAGGTCCGCACCCCAATTCTTCGTGGCGGCAGCTCCCTCTTCGGGGCTCCCGCCACACATTATCCTGCTGCGAAAGTGCGGCTGGGGAGCTGGTCCCCTGACCTCCCCCTTCTTCATGGCGGCATTTCCCCTCCGTGGGGCTCCGACCACGATCTCCGCAGCGAAACTGCTGCAGGGGAACTGGTCTCCTGACCCCCCCCCCCTTCTTCGTGGCCGGCAGCTCCTCTCCGTGGGGCTCTGGCCACAGTGTTTCCTGCCACGGAAATGCGGCGGGGAAGCTGGTCTCCTGACCTCCCCCCCTTTCTTCATGACTGGCAGCTCCCCTTCATGGGGCCCCAGCCACAGTATGGCGACCCCAGGCGAAGCAGGATCCCCGACGACCCCAGGCGAAGCAGGACCCTCGACGACCCCAGGCGAAGCAGGATCCCTGGCGACCCCAGTTGACGGCAGCACCAGCGGACTCTCGGGAGGCGACGGCAGCAGTAGCGGACCCTCGGGAGGCGACGGCAGAAGCAGCGGACCCTCAGGAGGCGACGGCAGCAGCAGCGGACCCTCGAGAGGCGACGGCAGCAGCAGCGGACCCTCGGGAGGCGACGGCAGCAGCAGTGGACCCTCGGGAGGTGACGGCAGCAGCAGCGGACCCTCGGGAGGCGACGGCAACAGCAGCGGACCCTCGGGAGGCGAACTCGGGAGGGGAGCCCCTGGCCATGGAGGCGACAGCGGGAGCTCCACTTCTCCCTCGTACCCTGTACCCTGTGCGGAGCAAAAGGCAGCCCCAGGCGATGCGGAGCAGCAGGCTGCCCCAGGCGATGTGGAGCGACAGGCAGCCCCAGGCGATGCGGAGCACCAGGCAGCCCCAGGCGATGCAAGGCAAGCATCCTTGGGCGGTGCGAGACTGGCATCCTTGGGCGGTGCGAGGCTGGCATCCTTGGGCGGTGCGAGACTGGCCTCCCCGAGCGATGGTGAACTGGCATTCCCAAGCGATGGTGAACTGGCATCCCCGAGCAATGCACGACAGGGCGGCAGCGGTCCCTCAAGAGGCGATGACGGCAGCGGACCCTCGGGAGGCGACTGCAGAAGGGGAACCAGGACCAGCGGCGGTGCTAGGGTTGGCCCTCTTCTCAGCCGCTGTGACCCGGCGGTTTTCCCCCTGGCTTGTTTTAGCAGCCTGTGCAAGGGCAGCTGCGGACCGCCAGCCTTCTGTTTCGGTCCATCCTGTCGTGAAGGGAGAGGCAGCTCCTGCTCCTCTCCCTCGGGTGGTGGTGGTGGAGAAAGAGGCAGCTCCTGCTGCTCTCCCTTGGGTGGTGGTGGTGGAGGCAGCTCCTGCTCCTCCCCTTCTGGCTGCGAAGGAGGCAGCTCCTGCTCCTCCCCTTCTGGCTGCGAAGGAGGCAGCTCCTGCTTCCCCCCTTCTGGCTGCGAATGAGGCAGCTCCTGCTCCTCCCCTTCTGGCTGCGAAGGAGGCAGCTCCTGCTTCCCCCCTTCTGGCTGCGAAGGAGGCAGCTCCTGCTCCTCCCCTTCTGGCTGCGAAGGAGGCAGCTCCTGCTTCCCCCCTTCTGGCTGCGAAGGAGACAGCTCCTGCTCCTCCCCTTCTGGCTGCGAAGGAGGCAGCTCCTGCTTCCCCCCTTCTGGCTGCGAAGGAGGCAGCTCCTGCTCCTCCTCTCCTGGCTGCGAAGGAGGCAGCTCCTGCTCCTTCCCTTCTGGCTGCGAAGGAGGCAGCTCCTACTCCTCCCCTTCTGGCTGCGAAGGAGGCAGCTCCTGCTCCTCCCCTTCTGGCTGCGAAGGAGGCAGCTCCTTTTCCTCCCCTTCTGGCTGCAAAGGAAGCAGGGCCTCCTCCCTTTCTGGCTGCAGCGGTGAAACCAGTAGGCATGCTCCCTCTGCTGGTGGCGGTGGGAGCGACAAGTCGTCCTCCCATGGAGGTGGAGGCGGAACCAGCAGGCATGCTCCCTCTGCTGGTGGCGGCGATGGAGGCGGAACAGGCAGGCACTCACCCTCTGCTGGCGGAAGCGATGGAGGCAGAACCAGCAGGCACTCACCCTCTGCTGGCGGAGGTGGGAGCGACACACAGTCCTCCCAGTGCGGTGGAGGCGGAACCAGCAGGAACTCTCCCTCTGCTGGCGGAGGTGGAAGCGACACGCAGTCCTCCCACGGAGGTGGAGGTGGAACCAGCAGGAACTCTCCCTGTGCTGGCGGAGGTGGGGGCGACACACAGTCCTCCCACGGAGGCGGAAGCGGAACCAGCAGGTATTCTCCCTCTGCTGGCAGGTACCTGGGCTGTGGATGTTCGGCCTTCCCCCTCTTGGGCTGTGGACTTACCCACTCCCCCCTCTTGGGCTGTGGACGTACCACTCCCCCTCTTGGGCTGTGGACGCACCGACTCCCCCTCTTGGGCTGTGGACGTTGGGCTCCCCCTCTTGGCGCGGGACGCTGGGCTCCCCCTCTTGGGCGCAGGGACGTTCGGGCTCCCCCCTCTTGGGCGCAGGACGTTCGGGCTCCTCCCTCTCAGGCGCAGGAAGTTCGGGCTCCTCCCTTTCAAGCGCAGGACGTTCGGGCTCTTCCCTTTCAGGCACAGGACGTTCGGGCTCCTCCCTTTCAGGCGCAGGACGTTCGGCTTCCTCCCTCTTGGGTGCTGGAGATGACCGGATCTGGTCCACTGCCCAGAACCACTCTGCAGCGTCCACCACCAGACCCTGGTTCAACGCCTCTTCAAACTGGGGGTCCCCATAAGGGCAGTCCTCCCTGACGTGCCCAAACTCGAGACAGGCGCCGCACACGGGAGCCCCCTCCTTCCTCCACTGCTCCTGTTCAGCTGCCCAGTCCGGGGGTCCAAACTTAGTTGGCACCCGGGACCACCACCTCTTGTTCAGCTGTTGTTGTGGCGGTGGGAGCAGCAGTCTACCTCCCCCTGCTGGTGGTGGAGACTGAGACGACCCCTGCTCCTCCCTCTCCTGATGGACAGGGCAGCGGGCCACGTAGTGCTCACCTCCGCAGATGGGGCATAGTTGGGGTCGCTGTCCGAGGGGGTACCAGGGGCAGTTGGTCCTGGAATGCCAGGCTCAGCGCAGCAGTAACACCCGGGCTGCTGTTGCTGTTGTTGCAGCTGCTGCTGTCTGCAGCTCCTCCTTATTCCTCCCATCCTTCCTCTTCTTCCTTCCATCTTCCTTCCTCACCTTCCTTTCTCCACACACAATAATAAACGGAAAAAAAGACGAAAAAAACTGCAGTACCCCACCTCTGCCTGAGTCCAGGAGGCGCTGGTGATCCCACTTCTGGATACCACATGTGACAGAGTGACTGAGTGGTCTGACGTCAGGCAGAAGCCGGAAGGAAAACTGACACCAGAGAGTACTGCAGGTAAAGTAAAGAATCGACTGGCTGCCGTTTTTATTAATAACAAAAAATAAATAAAATATTTAAACAAAAAAACATTTTGCTCCCAGAGCGAAATAAAAGGTTTAAACATAAACAAAATCACGAACACAAAAAATACACACACGGAATAGGTCAGGCTGGGCTATCGCCTTCACTGTTCCTATCCGTTTTACTGTTTCTCTCTCTCAGTTCTCTCCACTCTCGCTCTCTCCGCTTCTCAAACACCCACCCCGAACATGGAGAGCTGCAGGCTTTTTATATTCAGGTGACCATCTCCCGATTAGCAACAGAATTAATCACTTAATTAATTCGGAGATGGCCACCTTCTGCACGAGTTTAATTATTCCTGGCAGAGGACGAGCACCAATCTCGCCTCTGCCAGAACACGTTTTTAAAAAGTAAACAAAACAATAACATACGGTGCTTCGCCGACATAAAAATAAACAAACACAAAACAATCTGCACAGGGGTGGAGGGGGAGACCCCGATCTAAAAGTAAATAAACAAAATGTACAGGGCACCTCGCCCTGTCACAAATAGATAATCAAGTCTAATTAAAAAATTAATATAAAAATGTACTATATATCAAATAAATCTACAATAATTCATTTAATAAGCAACTACTGTATTGATCTTGAATCATTATCATATATGTGGTTTTAGGGCTTTAAAAGTGTAAAAGTGTCATTCGGTGGAACCGTCCGAAAGCTTATGCATGCAAATAAAGTTAGAAAAAAACTATCAAACTTAGAATAAAACAATTAATAAAATACATAGGCATAATTCTGTGAGGGTCTTTTGATACATGGAGAAATGTTGTACGATTATTCTGATTTACAATGAGGTTTTTAATAGAAATTGCACTACAGTACTGACGCATAATGTTCGATCATCACCAACCAGATTCTGCCAGTTGATTGCAATGTTTTATGACCATTTGTTTCCCTGACAACCAAAACAAATGAACAGGCTGCTACTCTGTTTCTGTAAATAAGCAAAATAACAAAGAAGCAATGACAGTTACTAGTCCTTGAAAAAATACAGAAGACAACCATATCCTGTTTTCTCTGACAGAATGTGTCATCCCTACACAATGGAGTTCTATAGAAAAATGACAAATGTCAGAAATACATAACCTTCATAATTACTTCAGATAAATTGTACAATCACACTGGTCTCTGTACTAAAAACTCCCATTAAAGGCATTTGTGTCATATTATACCAGTGATGTAGTAGTATAATTTGATATCTTTCCGTTTGGTGAAATTGCTCTGAATTAAAATTTACACTGTGAGAAATATTTCCAATTTCAAACTTTAAATTACAAATTTCACCACAATAAAGCTAACCTGTACAATGGATTAATTAGAAAACAGTTTACCCAAAAAGCTATTTGAGCACACAACAAAATAGCCTATAAAGGTTGCACATTAAAACAAATAAATTATTGCTGGTGGTTTCGAACAGAAAGTATGTTAGTGACATGGTCTTGAAATCTAGCGACTTACAATTGTTACAAGATATCACATTATTTTTTACATACAGTTACCCATTTATACAGTTGGGTTTTTACTGGAGCAATCTAGGTAAAGTACCTTGCTCAAGGGTACAGCAGCAGTGTCCCCCACCTGGGATTGAACCCACGACCCTCCGGTCAAGAGTCCAGAGCCCTAACCACTACTCCACACTGCTGCCCCAAGTTGCTAAATTGCTAAATGTTATGAGTTGTTTATTTAAACTTGAAAGGATTGAAAATCGGGCTTTACACATCAAAATAGGATCTATTTTCTGCTGATTGTTGTTAATCAATTGCTCATGTAACAGGATGGAGGCTTCGAACAAACCAGCAACCACACACTCCCTTAGGGAACAGCTTATGGGAAAAGGTTGGGAAAAGGTTATTCTACAGTATATATAATATGCTGGTGTTTTATTTGTGTATTTCCATGTAAGACTTTACGGTCCTGTGGCAAAGTGGCTGCTGATTGGAAACAGATGCAGAGGTGATGCAGTGCAGAAATAATCACACACCAGGAAAATGTAATCTGTTTGGAAATGGGTCTTTTATTTATAACTCCCGGTCTGGCGAACAAACAATAAACCTCCGGCAACACACATCAATGTGTAAAGCACGGAAGAAACAATAATAAATGGATTGCAGTCCAAAAAATAACCACGTTATCCGCCCCACAATAATACAATACACGGTCACCAGTCCGGGTGCGTGCAGTAGTGCTCGTGGTGGGTGATAACAAATAGAACAGTGACTGTGGTGTAGTGTTGTTCCAGGTAGTGCTGGCCCAAGGTGACAGCTCCGGAGACGTGTTAGCCGTCTAGTGATTTACAAAAACAAAAGACAATTACTAACAGCGACAAAACAAACAAAACACTCACGAATCCTTTTTCTTATTTTTAGGGGTCCTTCCAGTTCCTTGTCTCTCAAACCAAGCGAAGGAGTAGATTGCGATTCTCAGTTCCCTTTTATGCTATCACGCATGGTAAAGGAGTGCAGCTGTCTCTACTATCTGCAGCTGCTACGTCGTTTCCCTTCCGGGTCAATACGTTCCTGCAACAGTCTCACCTTCTTCCAGACTGACGACTTCCCGGCCCGGGGAAAGAACTGTCAGGCCAGCCCGTCCAAAGAACTCTACTTTCGCTGCTTAGCGCCCTCACAGGTCGGGACGGAGATTTACAACCAAAACTCACTGTATTTCTGTCACAGGTCCTTATTTTCAAAACACCTGTTAATTTTACAAAACTACAGCGAGGCATCTACGTTATATATTTCAAGCTCTGTAAAGCACTCTCAAGGTGTTGCGTTTCATTTTTTAACGTTTTTTTTTTTATTAAAGAATGGAGGAAACACTCTGAAATTATGACACTACCAGTTTTAACATACAGTATAGGCATAAGGAAAAGGTATACAATTGATTGCTATGTATTTTTCATGGGCTGACTAAATGTTTTAAGTCTGCCTTGCTTCTTTTAAGATATTCATGGAAATAGTATGAATAACTCCCTTAAACCTATTCTGATAATGAACAATTGGAGATAGCGTTTGCTTTGGATGGGCTTATAATGTTATCCCTGCAGATTCTGCACCTCGTTTCAACAGTTTTTGCCAAAGCATGAACAGTATATTGATGTATCACATAAACATAGCAATGGTTAAAAAAGCCTAATGGATGAATTGGAGCTCATTATGTGATCGGCCATTATACATTGGTTTATCATGTTTTTTAGGGTTTGTAAGCTGTCGTTATATTTACAATGTCTCAGTAAGGTCTTGTCAGTAAAATCATCATGTTTTATCATTCATATATATATATATATATATATATATATATATATATATATATATATATATATATACATACAAAACAGACCTGAGAATTTAACTGGCAAGTAAATTAACCTGACAACGTCTTAATGTTGCAGATTTATGAAAGGTCTGACATATTACTCTATTTATTGGAAGAAAATATGTATCAAAAGACTCAGAGGCAATTTAATTAAACTCACTGTTTGCAGTTGACAACTAATGTTGCAAATGTATTAATTAAGAATCTTGCACTTTCAACATTAAAAGCAATTATAATGACAACACAAAATGATTCAAATTTGGACCCTTAATCTGTCACAGACATCATCACCAAAGCTTGGAATAATATCCCTATGCACTAAAGGGGGAACTACTTTCCCCTCAGAATGTAAAACCAAATAAAATGATAATATAGCAGAAATAAAAATATGCAGCAATCTCTGGTATATAATATATATATATATACAGTACTGTGCAAAAGTTTTAGGCAGGTGTGAAAAAATGCTGTAAAGTAAGAATGCTTTCAAAAATAGACATGTTAATAGATTATATTTATCAATTAACTAAATGCAAAGTGAGTGAACAGAAGAAAAATCTAAATCAAATCCATATTTGGTGTGACAACCCTTTGCCTTCAAAACAGCATCAATTCTTCTAGGTACACTTGCACAAAGTCAGGATTTTGTAGGCATATAGTCAGGTGTATGATTAAACAATTATACCAAACAGGAGCTAATGATCATCAATTCAATATGTAGGTTGAAACACAATCATTAACTGAAACAGAAACAGCTGTGTAGGAGGAATAAAACTGGGTGAGGAACAGCCAAACTCAGCTAACAAGGTGAGGTTGCTGAAGACAGTGTACTGTCAAAAGTCATACACCATGGCAAGACTGAGCACAGCAACAAGACACAAGGTAGTTATACTGCATCAGCAAGGTCTCTCCCAGGCAGAAATTTCAAGGCAGACAGGGGTTTCCAGATGTGCTGTCCAAGCTCTTTGAAGAAGCACAAAGAAACGGGCAACGTTGAGGACCGTGAGACGCAGTGGTCGGCCAAGGAAACTTACTGCAGCAGATGAAAGACACATCATGCTTACTTCCCTTCGCAATCGGAAGATGTCCAGCAGTGCCATCAGCTCAGAACTGGCAGAAAACAGTGGGACCCTGGTACACCCATCTACTGTCCGAAGAAGTCTGGTCAGAAGTGGCCTTCATGGAAGACTTGCGGCCAAAAAACCATACCTCCGACGTGGAAACAAGGCCAAGCGACTCAACTATGCACGAAAACACAGGAACTGGGGTGCAGAAAAATGGCAGCAGGTGCTCTGGACTGATGAGTCAAAATTTGAAATATTTTGGATGTAGCAGAAGGCAGTTTGTTCGCCGAAGGGCTGGAGAGCGTACACGAATGAGTGTCTGCAGGCAACAGTGAAGCATGGTGGAGGTTCCTTGTAAGTTTGGGGCTGCATTTCTGCAAATGGAGTTGGGGATTTGGTCAGAATTAATGGTCTCCTCAATGCTGAGAAGTACAGGCAGATATTTATCCATCATGCAATACCATCAGGGAGGCATCTGATTGGCCCCAAATGTATTCTGCAGCATGACAACGACCCCAAACATACAGTGAAAGTCATTAAGAACTATCTTCAGCGTAAAGAAGAACAAGGAATCCTGGAAGTGATGGTATGGCCCCCACAGAGCCCTGATCTCAACATCATCGAAGTCTGTATGGGATTACATGAAGAGAGAGAAGCAACTGAGGCTGCCTAAATCCACAGAAGAACTGTGGTTAGTTCTCCAAGATGTTTGGGCCAACCTACCTGCCGAGTTCCTTCAAAACCGTGTGCAACTGTACCTAGAAGAATTGATGCTTGATGCTGTTTTGAAGGCAAAGGGTGGTCACACCAAATATGGATTTGATTTAGATTTTTCTTCTGTTCACTCACTTTGCATTTAGTTAATTGATAAATATAATCTATTAACATGTCTATTTTGAAAGCATTCTTACTTTACAGCATTTTTTCACACCTGCCTAAAACTTTTGCACAGTACTGTATATATATATATATATATATATATATATATATATATATATATATAGTCACCTCCAAAATTATTGGCACCCTTGATAAAGATGAGCAAAAAAGGCTGTATAAAATAAACAACACAGGTAATGAGCTATATTTTATGCTCAAATATATGGGAAAACCATATTCTTTTATTCTAATACAATTGCTCAGAGAAAAAAGTTTTTATTAAGTACAGTGGCTCTCAAAAGTATTCACCCCCCTTGGACTTTTCCACATTTTATTGTGTTACAACATGGAATCAAAATGGATTTAATTAGGAGTTTTTGCCACTGATCAACACAAAAAAGTCCATAATGTCAAAGTGAAAAATAAAATCTACAAATTGTTCTAAATTAATTACAGATATAAAACAGAAAATAATTGATTGCATAAGTATTCACCCCCTTTGCTATAACACACCTAAATAAGCTCTGGTGCAACCAATTGTCTTTAGAAGTCACATAATTAGTTGAATGGAGTCCACCTGTGTGCAACTAAGGTGTTTCACATGATTTCAGGTTAAATACACCTGTCTCTGGGAGGTCCCACAGTTGGTTAGTACATTTCCTAACAAAAACTACATCATGAAGAAGAAGGAACATTCAAAGCAAATCCGGAATAAGGTTCTTCAAAAGCACCAATCAGGGGTAGGATATATGAACATTTCCAAGGCATTGAATATCCCCCAGAGCACAGTAAAGTCCACTATTAAGAAATGGAGAGAATATGGCACAACTGTGAATCTGTCTAGAACAGGCCGTCCTCAAAAACTGAGTGTCTGGGGGAGAATGGCACTAGTCAGGGAGGCCACCAAGAGGCCTATGGCAACTCTAAAGGAGTTACAGTCTGCCACGGCTGAGCGGGGAGACGCTGTGCATATGGCAACAATAGCCCGGGTGCTTCACAAAACTGGCCTTTATGGGAGAGTGGCAAAAAGAAAGCCATTGTTGAAAAAAACTCACATCAAATCATGGCTAGAGTTTGCCAGAAGGCATGTGGGAGACTCTGAGACCAAGTGGAAGAAGATTCTATGGTCTGATGAGACCAAAATAGAGCTTTTTGGCCTCAACGCTAAGCGCTATGTTTGGTGCAACCCTAACACTGTACAGCATCTTGAGAACACCATCCCTACTGTGAAGCATGGTGGTGGCAGCATCATGCTATGGGGATGCTTCTCTGAGTTAGGGCCTGGAAAGCTTGTGAAGATAGAGGGCAAAATGGATGCAGCAAAATACAGAGAAATCCTGGAGGAAAACCTGCTGAAGTCTACAAGAGACCTGGGACTTGGGAGAAGATTCATCTTCCAGCAGGTCAATGAGCCCAAACATACAGCCAAAGCCACACTGGAGTGGTTTAAAAACAAAAAGGTCCTGGAGTGGCCCAGTCAAAGCCCGGACCTCAATCCAATTGAGAATATGTGTGGAAAGAGTTGAAAATTGCTGGTCACCAAAGGTCCCCATCCAACTTGACGGAGCTTGAGCAATTTTGCAAAGAAGAATGGGCAAAAATTGCAGTGTCCAGATGTGCAAAGCTGGTAGGTAGAGACTTATCCACATAGACTCATGGCTGTAATTGCTGCCAAAGGTGCCTCTACCAAATATTGACTCAAGGGGGTAAATACTTATGCAATCAATTATTTTCTGTTTTGTATTTGTAATTAATTTAGAACAATTTGTAGATTTTATTTTTCACTTTGACATTATGGACTTTTTTTGTGTTGATCAGTGGCAAAAACTCCTTATTAAATCCATTTTGATTCCATGTTGTAACACAATAAAATGTGGAAAAGTCCAAGGGAGGGTGAATACTTTTGAGAGCCACTGTAATAACATTTTTTCTCAAAAAGGTGTCAGAATTATTGGCACCCCTAAAGATTCTTATAAATAAAATCAAACAAAATTAAATCTGCATTAACATTCTACTTCTTTAAGTTCATCTCAGTCTTAAGGAACTGTATTGTGGCCTTCCATGGCTTCCTGTTTCACTGGGGTATAAAAATGAGGTATCACGCATATGAAATCCATTTGTCATCCATCACCATGGGGAAAGGCAAAGAACTCACAAATGAAAACAGCCAAATGGTTGTTGACCTTCATAAATCAGGCAATGGGTACAAAACAACAGCTAAAAAACTAAATATACCACTTATCACTATTAGAGCAATAATTAAGAAGTTCAAAACCACTGGAACAGTGGTAAACTTGCCTAGTAGAGGACGCAAGTGTATCTTGCCCCCAAGCACAGTGAGGCAGATGGTTCGGGAGGCAAAGGGAAATCAAAGGGCCACTGTTGGAGAATTACAGAACGTGCTTGCATCTTGGGGTCACCAAGTCTCCAAATCTACAATTAGATGCCACCACCATGCCAATAGGCTATTTGGAAGGGTTGCCAGAAAAAAAGCCTTTTCTCCAATCTCATTAAACATTACAGAAAAAGACTCAGTGCCGTTATCCTTGCAAGGGGAGGGTGCACAAAGTACTGAAAACAAGGGTGCCAATAATTGTGACATTATAATTGCGTAATTTTGGTTGATTCCATTGAATCATTAATAAAGTCAAATATATTCCACATGCTGGAAAATTACAATATAGCTCAGTACTGGTATTATTTATTTTATACAGTCTTTTTTGCTCATCTTTATCAGGAGTGCCAATAATTTTGGAGGTGACTATATATACAGTACTGTGCAAAAGTTTTAGGCAGGTGTGAAAAAATGCTGTAAAGTAAGAATGCTTTCAAAAATAGACATGTTAATAGTTTATATTTATCAATTAACAAAATGCAAAGTGAGTGAACAGAAGAAAAATCTACATCAAATCAATATTTGGTGTGACCACCCTTTGCCTTCAAAACAGCATCAATTCTTCTAGGTACACTTGCACACAGTTTTTGAAGGAACTCGGCAGGTAGGTTGGCCCAAACATCTTGAAGAACTAACCACAGTTCTTCTGTGGATTTAGGCAGCCTCAGTTGCTTCTCTCTCTTCATGTAATCCCAGACAGACTCGATGATGTTGAGATCAGAGCTCTGTGGGGGCCATACCATCAATTCCAGGACTCCTTGTTCTTCTTTACGCTGAAGATAGTTCTTAATGACTTTCGCTGTATGTTTGGGGTCGTTGTCATGATGCAGAATAAATTTGGGGCCAATCAGATGCCTCCCTGATGGTATTGCATGATGGATAAGTATCTGCCTGTACTTCTCAGCATTGAGGAGACCATTAATTCTGACCAAATCCCCAACTCCATTTGCAGAAATGCAGCCCCAAACTTGCAAGGAACCTCCACCATGCTTCACTGTTGCCTGCAGACACTCATTCGTGTACCGCTCTCCAGCCCTTCGGTGAACAAACTGCCTTCTGCTACAGCCAAATATTTCAAATTTTGACTCATCAGTCCAGAGCACCTGCTGCCATTTTCCTGCACCCCAGTTCCTGTGTTTTCGTGCATAGTTGAGTCGCTTGGCCTTGTTTCCACGCCGGAGGTATGGCTTTTTGGCCGCAAGTCTTCCATGAAGGCCACTTCTGACCAGACTTCTCCGGACAGTAGATGGGTGTACCAGGGTCCCACTGTTTTCTGCCAGTTCTGAGCTGATGGCACTGCTGGACATCTTCCGATTGCGAAGGGAAGTAAGCATGATGTGTCTTTCATCTGCTGCAGTAAGTTTCCTTGGCCGACCACTGCGTCTACGGTCCTCAACGTTGCCCGTTTCTTTGTGCTTCTTCAAAAGAGCTTGGACAGCACATCTGGAAACCCCTGTCTGCCTTGAAAGTAAATCACTCTATTTGTTTTCCTTTATTAACTGATGGATTTGATTTAGCAATATATGGAACTAATGTACAGTTATTATTCCAAACAGAAAAAACAATCACATTTTAGAAATATACTCTAAAAATGAATCTTTCACACATAGCTACTATATGAAACTACAGTCTCATTTATCAAATGCGTTCTGAATGCTTTGTAACTATGATATGGACAAGCACTTTATTTTAAACTACAATTTCTTTGCTGAAAGTAAAAGCTCCAATTCAAGCTTGATTGCTTGACTTAATGCTTTTTTTATAGGCTTTCTCAAAATTAAACAGCTTTCCATACTTCAAATCATCATTGCCTCAGTCTAACTGGTAGAAAGCTATTAAAAGCCATTAAACAACCTCAAAACATTTCTTTTCACCCTGCTATTTTTCATTTTCATTTAACCTTTATTTTATTTATAAGCAGCCGCAAACTGTATTGAATACACCCAAAAACAGTGGACACTCTGGGAAGAACCAATCTAATAAATGAATCTGATCTTAAATTGTAAACTGATGCAGAGAACTGTAATAGGTTGTACAGATATAGTGGGGTTTTCCCAGTCAGGGTTCTATAAACTAACCTAAGCCAATGATCCAATCGCCTAGTATGCAATGAAGGCCATTCAACCATAATATAAAGATTGCAGTCATGAGTGAGATAAGAAGCAGCAGTTATAAATCTTATAGCAGAATGGTATAAAGCATCAAGCTTCCCCAAGCAGCTTTTGGGGCCATTTTGTAGACAACCTGGACAATTATGTAGGCAACTCAATGCAGCAACTGAAAAGGATGCGTGCCCCTTGCCGAGAATAGATGACATCCTCAATGCCTTGGGGTCGGCCCAGTACTTCTCTACACTTGACCTTACCAGTGGCTACTGGCAGGTCGAAGTCTGTCCAGAAGACCGACCCAAGACAGCATTTGCATCCCCTCAAGACCTACAGTGGGTCTACAGTGGCAAGTTTATCTGGATGACATTATTGTGTTCAGCTGCACCTTCGATGATCATATAAGACACCTGGGACAAGTCTTCCAGAGACTGCAGGAGGCTGGCCTTAAGTTGAAGCCAAGCAAGTGTCACTTGCTACGTGACACGGTTCATTACCTGGGTCATGTAGAGGTCAATTTTCAAAGGTGACTAAGGGATTTAGACGGGTGTAACTCTACTTTTTAGACGTTTTGGTCTAGCGTCTAGTGTAAGAGCAATTGTCTGAAACATCTAATATTTCCACCTGATGCCCTTAGACGTCTGTTACCGTCTATTGGTGTCTATTCTTTTTTGACCTCATTAACATTTTTATGTGTGATTGTCAGACTATGTCGACGTCTAGAAACAGTAGTTTAGACATCGAAAGTTACACCTGCTGCAATGCAGTGTAAAGCACTTCTATAAAATGGGGAAGTTCCATGCGAGTTTAAAGGCGCAATGGCAGATGTATTACTAGAACTGGTTTCTGTACGAGCTGCTCGAAGAAGAGCAAGAAGACGAATTAGGGTATATAGTGAAAGGGTCTAACTTCCCCGACTTCCTTATTTAGAATTACCAGTGGACAAAGTTATCGGACATTTCTGCCTCAATAAACAAGAGATTTTAAGTCTGTGTGAAGAATTAGCAGGAACTGAAGGACTTGTTGCAGTAGTAATGTCTTAAAATAATAACATTGTTAATTGTCCCATAACAACACATTAACAATTGTATTTAATATGCATTATATTACTCAAGATTTATATTACTATAATATGAACCATTATAGCAACATAAAAATCAATGGGCATCAGAATTATTTCTAAACTATCGCATAGATATGTTTGTGCAAACAGTAATTCCTTATATATACCATATATAGGTTGATAAGAAGAAAAAATATTTAAAAAATAAAATAAAAATAATGTACACAAAAAGTTTAAATCATTAAAAAAATGTATAACATTATTTTTATTTTATTTTTTAAAAATGTTTCTTCTTATCAACCTTCATTTTTGTACACTGCAGTTCTACCTTCTCTGAAACCTATATATATATATATATATATATATATATATATATATATATATAATTTTTGTTACTTTCTACTAAACGTTGCGTTATCGCAGCACCTGCAAAATGCATGTTTATTAAAAAATGAATAGCCTACTTACACAAATACAGTAATGGGAGGATATACGTTGATTAATCTGATTCATTTTGTGGACATTTAACTTAGGCTACTAATTTGATTTTGTGTTTTGGCAAATATCTACTCTGGCAATTCCTTGCAAATTGATACGAGGAATAGTACCAAGGGAGTGGTGAAAAAAAATTAAGCTGACAAATGGTTTTTGATTCAAAAACACTTTGTATACAAGAAAGGTATACCTCCAATACAATCATATAAGCACGAGATTTAAACCGGCTTTGGACAAGGCCTCAGTACAGCTCAGTGCATATGTTTGTATTAGAAAGCACAGATATCCATGGAGTCAATTTGAAAGAGATGAAAAGACTAACAAACTTTTACAAGATTTGATATTTATACCTTTATAAACAATTGTTGACTCCACTCCTCTTTTGTCTTACTTCTCTACAATGATAGGGGTTTCCACTCTATCGTTGCAGACTCCCTCTATGGGGGAAGGGGGTTGCATACCATGTTGTACCTAGCAGTGCGCATCCATCTTGTCTTTCAGTTCCCCTCCCCCATCTCACACTATCTCTGCAAGTCACCTGCCTTTGGCGTTTAGCTCAGACACCCATCTGTGACTTTGAGTCGTGTTAGGCTATGCAAAACTGCACATAGCTGGTTTTGCCGAAGTGAAATGAAAGAACTTGAAACCTACACAATACTGTATAGAAACTTAATATAAAAGCATATTAAAGCAATGGAATTTGTAAGCACATTAAAACAACCATAAAAACACATTCACACACAATTTAAACAACGATTAAAAACAACTTAACTATAAAAGACCCACACATATACACATAATGTAACACTTATAATTAATGACATAATTAATACCTCATGCAGAAAGCCATCACTACAAGGGCTTTTTCTTCAAGAGGGGTCAAATATGTAATAGTCTGAGCAGGTCCACCTGGTTTGTAATATTTGTGTCTGTCCTGCATGATTTATATACTTCAAGAATTTCATCAGAATTTCAACTTCAAGGTTTTCTATTAGCTGCTTTTTAGGATGCTGTACCAGATGTCCCAGCCTCATTGCTGCTTGCCAGTGTGTGCAATAAAGATGCGCATAGATCTGTTCTCAAATACGTAACAGTTGGCCGCCGTCTAAATGTCTAACTATAGCCGAAATACATCACTTCCTGTTGAGTTGCATACATTATAATACGACTAAATAATTTGAATAGACGGAGGGCTGTCTAAAGTCTAAATCTCTGACAATCACATTTACCTTTAGACGTCTAAATCCAATTAGAACCTATGAGATAAGTTAGCCGTCTGTCTGTCCTGTGTGGGTTCTCCCAGAAGACAATGGGGTGAAACTCATGCGAGTGGCACAGGCTGAAAATCCAATACTTTGCATCATCAAGGGTGGACTGGATCGAAGCGAGACCGAACCTCCGGCCACGCTTGCAATGGATGATCCCATTGCCCTACCATACATCAACAACTAGAAAGAACTGCAACTTTGTCAGAGGCTGATCTGTCACAAAACCCAAACAAAACATCGTCAGCAGGGGGAGCTACAAATTGTGGTTCCAGCAAAAATTGTCCAAGAGATATTGCAGCGGCTCCGTGGAGGACCTGAAGGTGGCCACTCAGGCACAAGAAAAACATCGAGGAAGGTTCAGGAAAGGTACTGGTGACCAGGTTGGCGTTGGGATGTAAAAGACTGGTGTCGCAGCTGCAGAATCTGTGGTAGCCGGAAAAATCCCAAACACAGAGACAGAGCACCAATGATAACCTATCCTGTTTCACGACTTTTTGAACATGTTGCAGTGGACCTGTATGGAGAATTCCCTGTAACACATGAAGGGAATTGCTATATAATGGTTGTGGTGGACTACTTCACCAAATGGCCCGAAGCATTTGCTATTCCTGACATCAAAGCCAAGACCATCACATAGACATTGGTTGAACAGTGGGTCAGCAGGTTTGTGTTCCGGAGTCACTTCATTCTGACCAGGGCCACCAGTTCGAGGCAACACTGATTAAAAAAATGTGCCATACTCTCGGAGTCCGGAAAACACAGACCTCCCCCTATCACCCTGTGGCAAATTGGTTGCAGCGCGCAGGTGTAGGGGTGATGCAGTGCTCAAGACAATGACAGACAACAAAGTACTGGTGAAATGGAGGTTTATTTTTGTAATCCAAAGTCTGATGACAAAACAGTAAACAATAATGATAACAGACAGTACACAATGGTTTGCATATTGCTCTGTTTAATCCTTTAATCCACGGGTTGGCCCCGAAATAATAGTACCGATATTTAAACACCCACACGTAACACAAACATGATCACAAGTCCATAGTGAGTGCTATAGTGCTTGTGGCGCAAATACAGTTAATTGTGACACAAGTGCAATATTGTCTGGGCTTAGTGCTGGTCTTTAGCGACAGCTCCAGATCGTGTTAGCCATCTAATAACAACAAAGAGTTTTTAGACATGACAAAACAAACGAAACACTCACAATTACAATATGTGTCTCCTTCCGGTTTAGCGTTAACCATAATAAAGGAATAACAAAGGAATCATCACCTCGCTACGTCCCCTTATATACCGTCAATCACGCCCCCTTCGTCAATGATTGCAACCGATCCTCCAATCCGCGGCTGCCACATCGTTTCCGTTCCGGGTCGATGATTTAGTGTACCGTAGCTCCGCCCCCTTTATAGATGTCTGATTTCTGCCTAACCCTGGGAATGAATTGTCTGGCCATTCAGTCCAGGCCACTCTGTTCCCTTTACTCAGCGCCCTCACAGGTTGGGAGGGAGATTTATCACCAAGAATCATTCTGTCTGTCACATATCCCATCCCTCAGAGTGGAGCCGAAGGAACCTTTCCCTTTATTCTCCCCTCCCAGGAAACATAATCTGCACTTTGATGTTCTTTGCCTGCACGGTGGATCATATGTACCTGCAATACCAGACACCTCTGAGTTATCCGAGCATTGCTGTCCTTCATTGTGCTTAACCACTTGAGTGGGACGTGGTCTATAATGAGATCACATTAATGTCCCAGCAGGTAGTATCAGAAAGAGTGAGTATCCCATTTTATGGCCAAACACTCCTTTTTGACTACGGAGTAGTTGAGCTCCCGGGGGAGCATCTTTTTGCTGAGATACATGATAGGGTGTTCTACTCCGTCTACCAAACCAACATCTGTTGCATCGGTGTGGAGGGTGAATCTCTTGGTGAAATTTGGTGTGATGAGAGTGGGGGCCTGACAGAGTCTCTGCTTAATAGTATCAAACGCCCCCTGACATTCTACTGAACACTTAATCAAATTTGGAGCACTCTTTCTGGTGAGGTCAACTAAGGGATTGACCACTGTGGCATACTCGGGATGAATCTACGGTAATAACCATCTAACACCAATAGAGACCTCACCTGAGCCTTGTTTTTGAAGATTATAACGTCCACCTAAGCTTGGACTTTGGTGACAACGGGTTTCACCCTTCCGTATCCCATGATGAATCCCAAATATTCTCACCAGGTGGAGCTGTAAATAACCACATTGCCAATATACGCTGCCACTATTGCAAGCCAAATGATCATTTAGAGATAACTAACTATTTGAAGATATCTCTAAATATTTGAAGATATCTCTAAATCATTTTAAGATATCTAAAATACAAATCTCAAAATGATTTACAGATATCTTTAAATTGAGCTTTAAATGAGATTTCTAAAATGCATTTTTAGATATCTTTGAATCATTTTAAGATATCTCTAAATGTTTTTGAGATATCTTAAAATACTTTTCAGATATCTCTAAATCATTTAGAGATATCTCTAAATAATGTCCTGTTCATTTAAAGATATATCTAAATCATTTAAAGATATCTCTAAATCATTTGAAGATATCTTAAAATAACTTCCTGTTCATTTAAAGATATCTGTAAATCATTTGAAGATATCTCGAAATAACTTCCTGTTCATTTAGAGATATCTCTAAATCATTTGAAGATATCTTCAAATGAACAGGAAGCTATTTCGAGATATCTCGAAATGACTTCCTGTGAAAATGCTCTATGTTTTCAATGGACTTCCTGTCTATTTAAAGACATCTTCAAATGAACAGGAAGTTATTTAGAGATATCTCTAAATGATGTAGAGATTTCTCTAAATGAACAGGAAGTTATTTTAAGATATCTTCAAATGATTTACAGATATCTTTAAATGAACAGGACGTTATTTTAAGATATCTTTAAATGATTTACAGATATCTTTAAATGAACAGGAAGTTATTTAGAGATATCTATAAATGATTTAGAGATATCTTTAAAACCCTCATTTTAAGATATCTCTAAATGACAGTTTGGCGTGCCATGCTAGCACAATCCATATGGTTTCCATAGTATTTAAAGATATCTGTAAATCAATTTGAAATATCTATTTCATTTTTAGATATCTCAAATTGATTTACAGATATCTTTAAATTAATTTTAGATATCTTAAAAACTGCACAATTAAAGATATCTAGAATTCAATTTGAGATATCTGGAAATGTTTTACAGATATTTCTAAATATTTCAAGATATCTTAAAATACAATTTGAGATATCTCTAAATGATCATTTGGCTTGCCATACTGCCACATACTCATGATGTGGACGTAAGACCTGTTCCATCAGTCTCTGAAAGGCAGTGGGCACACCATGTAGCCCAAACACCATGGTTATGAAATGGAAGAGCCCTTCAGGAGTTGAAAATGCAGTTTTCTCTCTAGAACTGCGGGTAAAGGGGATCTGCCAGTATCCCTTCTTCAGGTCCACAGTGGAGATAAACCCAGCCATTCCCAGTCTATCGAGAAGCTTGTTGACCTGAGGCATGGGGTAGGCATCGAACTTGGCAATAGCATTTACTTTACGGAAATCAACGCAGAAGCGGTTGGTGCCATCCTTTTTGGCAGCTATCACAGCACCACTCACTCCTGGAAGGCTCAATCACCCCAAATTCGAGCATCACCCATACATCTTTGCTAACGCCACTTCTTTGACTTCCTGGGATCCGGTAAGTTCTCTCTCGCACCTTGACACCTGGGGAGAGACAATGGCATATTCAACAAGGTTATTTCTACCGGGCACATCATAAAAAACGTCATTGAACTCCTTAATTAAGTTACACAGCTCTCGTTGCTGATCTGGAAGTAACTGTTCCCCCATCAAAATGTCTTTAGTGCTATGGGTCTCTAGACAGGGTCCAAAATCATCCTCTGTTTCGCCTGAAATAGGTAGGGGGGGGAAGGAGGCAGCAGAGGTTAAATATCTGTCCCGTTGCTGGTGTGGCAACAGGCAGGGGCAGCAACTCTACCCCAGCTGGGGGATCAACCTTGGTCTCCATGGAGGGGAGATACGGTTGCCTATTGTGTAACAGATCACTTAAGCAAGTTGCTAAAACCCTTTGTTCAAAAGTGTTAACAGACGTCAAAAATATAACCTTACCAAGGAAACAAGTTAACCCTGTCAGTAAACAACCACAGTAAAAATAAAGGGAATCCAGGGAGTAAACAGATATAAGCAGTTGGTACTATTTATTATTCCTTAAACCAATAGCTCACACAAATTAAACTCAGCACTTGAAATGTAGCAAATAATGGTAATGTTGCCAGTCCATGAAAAAATGTGCCCCAAGAAAACTGCAGAACAGGCAATCTTAACAGTATAGATTTAAGAACTATAGAAAAAGAAAATAAGAGAAAACCCTGTGGAGATAGACTGTAGAAAAGACTTGAGTAAAGATAAGTATGAGAATGTTAGCTACACTAGCACTGCAGTATAATCACCATAACAGTGTAAGATAAAAAACATAAGGTTCCATAAATGAGTACAAACTTTTAAATGGAAACAAAACAGAGAGCGCAATGACAACAATTTGTTTTTAAAGATATATATATATTGTGAATAAAACGCTGCCTCACGGGTTCGTTGCCCCAGGTTCGCGCTATTTTTAATGCACACAAAATAAAACAAACACGAAATAAACACCTAACTCAGATTTTGGAACGCTGACTACACAGGTTATTCCCTGACTAACTCGTAGGCCGTTTCCCCACCAAACACAACAAACAAAAACCACACAGGTTTCATGCAGCGCACTCTTTACCTCACGATTGCTAGGAAGCAGAGTACCTCTTCTGCCTCCTTCTTCTCCGCAGCCCTGAGCAATCTGACTGCTCCTCCTTTATACCCTGCACCTGGTTCTAATTTAATAATGATCTCCAGGTGCAGGGAATAATTAAGCAATAAAACAATTAAACAATAACAAATACAATTAAACCGCACATGTTTTTCTTCCGGGAGCTTTAACCCCTCCCTGCTGTCTATATATATATATATATATATATATATATATATATATATATATATATATATATATATACACAGCAGGGAGGGGTTAATATCCTCCTGCAAAAAAACACATTGGTTTAATTTAATTGTTTTTGTTAATTGTTTAATTATATTTGTTAATTGTGTTATCCCCTGCACCTGGCTATCATTGTAAATTAGAGCCAGGTGCAGGGTATTTAAAGAGAGCAGCCAGTCTGTTCTGGGCTGCTGGAGTGTATAGGAGCCCGCTTGATAGTGTGCTCAAGCGTAAAAGGAAAGGAAAGGAAAGGAAAGGAAGTGTAGTGTGAAACCTGTTTTCTGTGTGAAACCTATGTGGTTTGTTTTGTTTATTTGGCAGGTAAACGGCTTAGCCATCCTGCAAGATAGTTTAGGTTCCTGTGTTTTACTTAATGCTCGAAAAGAGCTTGGTTTTGTTTTTGTGTTTTGTTTTCTTTGTTATTGTTTATTAAAAATAGCGCGCAAGCAAGTTTTGTGTGTGGCTGGGTCATTAAAGTGCTATAAAAAGAACCCGAAGGACAAGAATCCTTCACTATATATATATATATAACCTCTCATATGGCGGCAAGTAAATATAATCACAGTGTTGTATAATAAAGTTTGTTCAAAGTTAACAACAGAGATAAAAAACCTGTCAACAATCTGCCCCAAACTATGGCAAGCCAAAAGGGACAACAACATGGAAAGCATAGCAGTAAATAGCAAGGCAAGTATAGGCAAAGCAATACCATTAACAATGAACTACTGCTAAACAGATTAATTTAGAAAAAGATAACTAACATATACAGTATATTAGTTAAAAAAATATTTTTATTTTCAATATAAATATTTGAGAATAATTTTAGAATATAGAACATAGAACATAGCCCAGCCAGGCAGTCAGTAATTCACTTAAGAATTACACAGTATTGTGCATCTTACAGCACATTGTATGGCAGTCACCACAATTGGGGTCGGCGGTCTAGGAGGTCCTGGTCCCGGTGTTGGTGGAGCAGAGGGAGGAGGTGGTGCTCAAGAGAATGACAACAACATTATTGGTGAAATGATGGTTTATTTTTAATCCAAAGTCACTTGACAACAGTAAATAATAATGTTAACTGGCAATACACAAAGATGCGTATTGCTCAGTAAAAACCCACGGGTTTCAGTCCCGAAATAATAAACACGGTATTTAAGACACACAAAATATACCAAAGTGAGTGCTGTAGTGCTCGTGGTGCAAATACAATTTATCGTGAAACAAATGCAGTGTTGTCCAGTTTTGTGCTGGCTTGTAGCGACAGCTCTGGATCGTGTTAGTATTCTGATAACAACAAACAAGTATAATTAGACACGACAAAACAAACAAAAGCGTTAACCAGCGTTAACCATACAAAGGAACAGATCTCCTCGCTACGTCCCCTTATATACTGTCAATCATGCCTACCTGGTTAACAATTGCAACTGCTCCTCCAATCTGCGGCTGCCACATCATTTCCCTTCCGGGTCGATGATTTATGATCTTTCCAGATGTCCGACTTCCGCCTAACCCCGGGAATGAATTGTCTGGCCATCCAGTCCAGTGCCCTCACCGGTCGGGAGGGAGATTTATTACCAAGAATCATTCTGTCTTTGTCACACACCCTCAATCAGACGGCTTGGTCGAGAGATATAACCACACTTTAGGGCAGATGTTGGCCATGCGAGTGAAAGATTCACAGAGTTTCTGGGACAGACAACACCCTTATACCTTGCTAGCATTCCAAAGTAGCCCAATGGAATCGACAGGAATGTCACCACATGAGCTGTTTTTGGGAGGAAAGCTTGGTTTCCAGTAGACACAGAATGGGGAGCTCCCCAGTGCCAATACCGAGGACATTCTGACTATGTCAGGGAGAGGAAGTGACGGCTAAAGCTTGGGAGAAAATTAGCTACACAAAACAATCAAAGGGCGACACAAAGACAAAAATGACAAAGGGACCAACCCTGGCGTGGGCCCTATGCCGTTAGAGAAAAGTTTGGGTGCATTTCCAAAACTGGAAACAGGGTTTGTCTCCTAGGGTACAGTGTCCTTGGAGGGGATCATATACTGTTGAAAGATGTCTACACGGCCACATATACATGCTCCTGGACCCTAATGGACAAGAAACTACTCCCATCCTTCACAATTGCTTGAAGCCTTACTTTGCGTCTGAGCGATTCCCCGGACAGTTTGAAAGGAGGGTCCCAGCTAGGAGAGAACTTCCTGGAAGTTAAAATGCACAGGACCCCATACCTCATGACAGGCCCAATCTGTCATCCAGAGAGCAGCAACTGGAGAGAGACGATGATAGTAGCAACCCATGTGCGGCACATCTGGAGCACAGATATTCAGTGTCACTTGGCGGATGGTTTGGAACCAAGATGGACAAGTACTGATTCACCTGAAGCAATTTGTTGGGACACTTCAGCTTCTGCCACCTTTGAGGGATTCCCTGTAGATGAACAATGTATAGAAGAGTCAGCCTCGACAGTACCAACAGAACAGCCCAGGGCTGATGAGATTTTTGGGAGAGGGTCGACCGGCCCCTCAGCTTCATCAAGTACAGCATGGGCCCCGAAGTCCCAGAGGCCACAAAGAAAGAGACAACGCCCTAAAGAATGGGAAGAATATCTCAATTTTGTTGGGGAGTTGCACACAAACCATCAGAGGATTGAGCCTCTGACACGAGAGCGTGTCATCTTCAGAGGGGGGAGCCATGTAGCAAAAATCAAGTCGCTATGAGGTTTTAACATATCTGTGCTTACCAGGGTTATTAGATTAACACCACAAACAGGGTTATGCCCGAGGAAATTTTAATTTTTTAATTTGCTAACATTCAAGAGCACAGTTGGACTGGGAGAGAGACGTTGAAACAGGGAAAGAGCTCTGTGTGAGGTCGGCAATATTATTGATTAAAATGCCAGCTAAAACGGAGTCAGCTGGTTGTCAATGTAAATTGTAACAGGGTACAGTAACTAGCAGTGGTAATAGCGGTCTGCTGAACTGATTTGCTAAGGATTGGGGTGAAGACAAACTCTTGCGAGTCGATTGTCCCCTTTTCCAGTCAGCGTCTTCTCTTATCGGGGCTAAAGTTCCTGATACCTTGTTTTCTTTTCAGTTGTCTATTCCAGGTTACTGACCCACTAACTTCAGCCTGAAGGGGAGGGCCTTCTACACTGACAGTAACAAGGAGCACCACTAGAGTACCAAAACTCACAGTTGGAAGACTGGCGTCATCAGGTCTGCTCCTCTTCTGTGATCCTATGGGACAATAGGGACTACGAGGGATAGAAGCAGGACAACAAATGTTTTCCCAAACCGGAGCTAACGGTACTGTTTCCACACTCACCATCTATTGAGCCATCAGTATTTCTGGAACTGTATGCAGCGGCGCAAGTAAAACCGTCTGGGGCCATCGTTGGAGGGGAGGACGGGGAGACATGCAACAGCGGCAAGGGCAGTATAACGAGTACCTAGATGTGTGTGTGGAGTCTGCTGCCACCTGCTGGTTAAAGCAAGACTGTTCCTTTTAGGGACTAAAAGAAGGACTGATTGAATAATTATAAATAATTGAGATCAGTTCACTTTTTGATAATTTCATAGTTTAAGAGTTTATTTAGTGGGTAGAATATTTAGGTTTATTTAAAGTGTAGGGATATACATTTTCTATTTCCTAGAAAACAATTATTCATTTTCTGTTGTTAATTTAGGGATATTTCTCTCTACAGACATTATAGGGGTGTGTGTGTGTTTGAGTGAGTGTTTTTTTCTCCATATTACTCTGTCGCTATTCTAGATAAGGACCCCATCCTTGTACCCCCCTTTTTCCTACTCATTTAATTTTATTTATTTTATTTCCCCTCCCCAAAATAAGTCTTGGTGACTGGCATTAATAATTTAGGTTGGGGCCCACCCCCATTTTTTTAATATAACATCTATATCCTATCCTGTCTATCCTGCTCTATTCATTCCTTTGTCTCTTCATAAGTTTCATTTATGTTCAGTCTGTTCCAAGATAATTACTGAGTTATTTCAATATTCTCATTTTAATTTATAATTTCTGTTAATTGTTTCATAAATCTACAGTGCTTTTATACTCCCTATCTTCCCCTATCTTCTACATTCTGTTAAATAAATTGCTGTTCTGCCCCCATACTTTGTGGTCTGTGTGAAGTCCATCTTCATTTGATGGCTACCGGGTGCAGGTGCAACCGGCGTTACAGTATCATTAAAGAAATTAACATCTTAATTTAAAAAATAATGACATACAATTACTTTGATATACCCAGCAACACTTTGCAACATGAAGGATACATATGAGAGAGAGAGAGAAAAAAACAATTTGCTAAAGTATTTATCAAAGAATTTCAATGGAATAAGAGTGTGTGACAAGGAGGAAGTTAAAATCCTCTTTGCAAAAACACAAGGAGATAGAAATATAAAAGTAACAATTGCTACGTGTGCTGGTTCTACACCAGCCTGCTACTTGTTATAGGTCAGTATTTGTTTGTCTGTTTCTTTTGGACAATGTGCCTTTTGTTTTGTAAAGTGTTTTCTTTGTTTAAACGTTTTATTTATAATAAACCGGCACAACAGCGTATTCACTTACCAAACTGTGTCCTGTCTCTTCCGGGTCTGATGTGACCTCCCGAGCTATCCGTGACATAAAATATTGCATATAGCCACTCATTTGTTTTATTAAAAAAAAAAGGTAAGAATAACTTTGACAGAGCGCAAACGAATCCTAGTCAACTCCCTCCCAACCTGTGAGGACACTGTATAACTGGAGCTGAGTGCCCCATAATGGATGGTTTGACAGTTAATTCCACGGTCAGTTGGAAACCAGCCATCCAGGAAGGGGGCAGGGTTTAATGCGGTAGGCGATGTGTCAGTCATGGATTGGAGGAAGCGTGATTGGCCGCACCACCGAAAGAGTTCGTGACGAAGGGTAATTAGGTGACGGTTACTGCTAGGACTGAAAAAAGAAACAATCTATTAGTGTTGTAAGGGTTTCGCATTGTATTTGTTTGTTCTGCTAACTGTTTTTTATTTGTGTTGTCAGACGGCTAAGCACTAACCGGGAGCTGTCGCTACTAGCCAGCACTAAACCCGGACTGCATTGCACCACTTATTGTTTTCGGGACTGTAAACCCTTGTGTGGTGGAGTGTCCCGTCCCTATGTATGTGTGCACTGTTTTATTATTATTTGTACTATTGTTTTAGGCGTGGATAAAAGCCGCCACCATTATCTGTTATTGTTTTTGTCTTTTTAAAAACCTTGTGAGGGTGTGTGACTGATCAGCTACTGATTATTTAACTAGCTTACAGTCGCGCATCCTTACTAAACTCGTGCAGACTATGGCCGAGGGGTAATAAGATAATTAACAGCTAGTTAACCCCTCGGCCAGAATATAAAAGCCTGCAGCTATCTGCGCTGAGGGGAGAGTGTCAGAGGCGAGACGTGTTTTGTGGAGACGGAGAGAGAGAGAAAAACAATTGCTATATATAAATATACTTGTTTTCATTATTGTTTGTTTATTTGTTTGGCCAACATGCCCTTTTGTTTAGTGTTTTGGTGTTTGTTTTGTTTAAACCTTTTGTTTTGTTTATTTAATAAAATAGCTGAGCGCCGCAGTGTTCAGTTTCACCACCGCCATTCCTTGCCTTTGTTTACTTCCTGGTCCGTGACGTCACCACCCACACGCCACTCAACAACAGCTCGGTAACACCTTGTTTTGCACGGAGCGATACACATGGCTGTGTAGCGCCCGTGCTTATTAGTTAAGAGTTGTTGACACGCAACCCTGACAAATAAAGGAGCTGTTTTATTGAACTTTAACTGTCAGTGTGTGTTATTATTGCACTGCACCAACTACACCTGTGTACTACCAACCACATGTTCACAATAACACAGAAAAATCAAGCCATAAGCAAAGCAAATAGGTAATGCTTTACTTTGCTTGACATAAACAGTATTTGACATGCAATCATCCTTTTTATTGAAGTTCAGCTGCATATAAATAAACAGCAAATGAAGGAAGATGTAACAGCTCTTTGAAAACAGTTCTACCCTCTCAGTCCTTAAGAAAACATTCCTTTAAACAGTCCTAAAACTGTTTCTGTTTCTATGATTTTAAAGGTTATATTTTCCTATTCCTAACACAGATATCACTTTACATTGCTTATATAATAATTTTGAAACTTGTATTTCAAATATATTTTGTTTTTAGTTTTTTTTCCCCCCTTGAACCCTAAATTCTTATTTTTTCCAAAACGGGTTAAATAGTCAGCATTTATTTTAGTCTTACCATCTATTTGTCTCTGACTGAACTGCTAGCCCTAGTAATTTGCCATTTGCCTTTTATAGACAAGACCTCAAAACTCTTTTCACTTCCTGTGCGACTGACGATTCTGCCAGTTAAAAAAAATTGTATTTGAAAACCTTTCTCCCCTTATAGACATAATTTGACAGGAAATCTTTGAAAGGCAGCTGTAGCTAAGTGCCCAGAGATTTCATCTGTCTTTTCTTGCTTGAGGAAATGCTGAGCATAGACTTCCTATTAGGTAAAACACATGAAGCACCAAATCCCCTTAACAGTCATCTTCGGCCTACTGCTAGGCTGACAGCTTTCGGCATCCTAGTCTGTCAAACAGGGCCTGTTATTGAGGAGCCTACTTCTGGGACCTAAGCAAAAAAAACTTTTGACAGCACTTTAAGAAAATTCACTGTATTGTCAGCATTCTCAAGATAACTGGCACAATGCATTTTGTATGTGCTAATCAGGATAAAATGTATAATCCCAAGCAGACACTAATTTACAGGTCTTTTGCTTTTGCTGTGCTGCGTCTTCCTTTATGGATTCTTTCTCTCAATCTGTTTGATTGGTTGAAATCTAGCAATCATTAGCTATAGGATAATAACACTCCATAAGCTGGTATCACTGACAGGTGTCCAATCTGGGTTTTAAACGGTTCCTTTGGGAATCAAAATGCCAGCTTGCAATAATTCTGCAGGTGGCTTAGCAGCTGCACAATCAAAACCATTAGATACAATATGCAAGGATTGCAACAACGGAAAAAAATGTCTAAAGATATTTATCAATAGGAGTTCTCCCAGTCCAAATATGGGTTACAAAATCTCTTGATTTATATACTGTACACTTTTCCATCATGCACAATACAAATACAAATAAAAGATTATGTGAGGAGCAGCTGTCTAATGCATGCCTTTGAATCCAGATGTTAGTAAAAAATATCAATATATGCCTTAATTTAGAAAAATTGTTTTTATAATATAGGCAGTGAGGAAAAACAATAAAAATGTACACTTGAGTCAACTTTTTTTTATTTATTTTTTTTATAAAAATGTACTAACCTTTTTTAAAACAGGTTTAAAGGTTTATTTAATAGGGCTTATATAGAGAGAAGCCATCTTTTAGAGGTGCTTCCTTTATAACGTCGTTTTAATAATTAACAATAAAAAGTTTAAAGGCAAAAGAGTGTGTCTTGAAATAGAGGACCTATGTTGCCATTATGTGGTGGCAAATACATTATTTAAAAAACGTTTTACTGTTAAACATGTAGCATTAGGAATAAAGTTAACAATTTTGGTATTTCCAAGGACCACATTAGTCTCAGTTGTATTTTGCTTAACTTGGCCATTATTATAACACATTTATATAGGGCTGATCATTTTTTTATACCGTGGCTGTTTTTGTACATATCACATCTTTATATGGCTGATTCATGTACTCAGATGTGTCTGTTTCTGTACATTTTACATGTCTTGGTCAGATAAAATATTATAAATTTATAAGAAAACACTATAATTTCTTGCAATTTACTACAGCAAATTCTACAGTATGTTTTGGATTGTATATTAGGTAGCTGTACACTTACATTGGTTACCAGTCTGTTAAAATGGCCCTGTCTGTCGTATTTTACACTCAGCTGTTGAAACTGCTACAGTCTCTAGTGTTGTGATGAGGCCTACCATGTCTGCTGGGACCCTTTTTCCTTCAACAATCTGCTTTTCAGGCAGATGAAATCTCCTGCACAGTGAGATTACCTCATTTTCACCATAAAAAATGTCAAAATCATCTGGCCAGTACCGAGGGTACACAGTCTTGCAGGCCGCAAGGAACTCTTCATATTCAGAAATGAGCTTTAGTGACCCTAATGAAACATGATATGATAATGTTGTCATTAGTCTGTTCTTCAGTGAGTTTGCCAAGCTTAGATAAAATTGTTTGCTATTAATTTCAACATCTACTCGTGAAGAGCAACACCCTGGAATTCCTTTGCTGCTTCAATAGCCAATGTAGTGGATTCTGCTTCTCTTCCACTGCCCAGTGCTTCAAAAGCTTTGCTCTTGCGACAAATCAATGTATGAGCCTCAGGGAGTGTGATGGAGTAACCCTGGAGTTTCAGTGACAGATCAGCCAACTCACTTAAGGCATTTCTCATTAATCCTAAGTTTTTTATGAATGCTGTTGCAGTCAGTCATTCCAGAAGACCTCTGTGTTTGTTTTTTTCTTTACTGTCTCTGCTTGCGACTGCTGTAGCTGCATTGAAGTGAGCTGCAAGGCAGGATAAAGAAACCAAACAGCTCTGACAGTGCGATCACTGGATACCAAGACCTCTGCTGATATACATGGTGAAAGAAATAATAATGATAAAATCTGGATTGCCGTTTCTTCACTCGGGGTCGCTCATTGAGGAGTTATAACATAACATATTCAGTCATTGGCTTTAATTTCACTATATTTCACCGACAAAATGTATTTGATGTGAGGCAGTTGTTAAATGTCATTTACAGCCTATTTGAACACAAGCGATGGCTATCTTTGGCTTGTACTATGAAACATCCTGAATGAATTTAAAACAGTCTGTGTGTAACTTTCGTTTTCTTTTCAATTATTTATTTATTTCTTAGCAGATGCCCTTATCCAAGGCGACTTACAATTGTTACAAGATATCACATTATTTTTACATACAATTACATTATTTTTACATATTATTTTTACATACAATTACCCATTTATACAGTTGGGTTTTTACTGGAGCAATCTAGGTAAAGTACCTTGCTCAAGGGTATATCAGCAGTGTCCCCCACCTGGGATTGAACCCACAACCCTCCGGTCAAGAGTCCAGAGCCCTAACCACTACTCCACACTGCTGCCCCATTGTGGATCAGTGTGGATTGACTTTGATTAGTAGCTGTTTTATCGACCTGTGTCATGAAATTAGCAGTAACATCTGCCTACTGTATTTGACTACATCTTGATTTGTTTATAAGATGGTAGAGGAAGATACTTCCTGCTGGTGGCTGTCATCACATGACACCATTAAAATATATCAAGTGTGTGGGAGGTACTACAGTTTGAATCTTTTTTTTTTTTTTTGTCCCATGGTGTAAACTCAACGATCACAGGCTAAAAAAAAAAACACATTAGGAACCACGTGTTTTTGCTATATAGTTACTGTTATTCATCATCAAATTTTGTTTCCAGGACATTTGATTTTTCCTTTCTTATCTGTGTTTTTGGTTTTTTTAAATAACGATTTTAATTCAAATGTATTGGATTCATTTTTCAGGTTATACAATATATTTTTTTCACATTTCTCTTCGATTTGACAACGATTTGTTTTTAGGAAGGGTGGTTTTTCATTTTCTACTAAAATCAGATATTTTTTTTCTCATAATCCTGTTTCATAAAATAATTTTGATTGTATACAATATATACTTATTGGTTTACATTTAATTTTCTTTTGCTCCATAAATTAAAAACAAAAAAAACTTTACATTATAATAAAAAAATATATTGTACTGTCAATTGTGAGAAGGACTTGCTTTAAAAATGTCTTATTAAAAAAAAAGAATAATTATCTCCTCTCCTCTCACAACATAATAGGATATTATTGTATTATCAATTTTCTACTGTGACAGCATTGTATATTTCAGATCAGATTATTTTTCCTATTATGCATTTTGATTTTTTTCCACTTTATTTTTTGTAAAAAAAATATGTTTTGTGTTCAGAATATTAAACATACTAGACCATTAAACTGCACAAGATTAAACCAAATCATTAGATTTTTAAAGCATTCCTATAGATCCTTTTAAAAAAAGTTCCAATCACACCAAAGTTTTTATTTGAATACCTTCCAGTCAAACATATAATTTTTTTTTTTACCACAGTAAATCAAAAGGATGACTAATTATTATTTTACAGTATTTAGGTATGGTGATTTGCTGTATGTGTACTATACTTTCTTTTCTTGATCTTGCTCTAAAACTTTTTCTACTGCTTCTCAAACCGTATTTGAATTACAGTGCAGATGAAAGCAGTATGTGTGGCTAGCTGAATACAGGGGCATGGCCAAGACAGTTCAGCCTGAACAGGAGAGGTACAGGGATAAAAAAACAAACAAACACGGTTTAAAAATTAATGTTTGTCCCTGATTCCTTCCGGATCAAATTTTCACTCCCACCACGGCATTTCGACTCTTTCCGGCCCAATTCCACCACTGATTATGAACAGAGTTGCTGTCATTTCGCATGAACATAAAAACCCAATGCAAAATGTGACCGTCTCCAGATTAATTGATTGATTTATTGCTAATCTGGAGATGGTCACCGGTATAAAAACCAGCAGCTTTTGCTGGTCGGGGAGGGTTTTTATTAGATGGAACTTGAGTGAGCGGAAAGAAAAATCGAAAACTAAACAGAAAGTAAAAACAATTGCTACTCGAGCTGGGAGGTCCAGCACGGTATTTGTTCGATTTGTGCTCGAGATTTGCTTTTCTTTAAATATTTTTTTTTGTTCGTGAGCAGTGTTTTGTACAATCTTTGATTTATTTTTTGTTTGATTAAAAAGAAGCGAACCAATGCTTTCACCCGTAGTACCTGCCTGTGTGTGTCTCTGTGTCAGCTTCTGGGTCTGGTCTGGGACGTCACCACTCAGCGTTCCTGCCACATATGGTGTCCAGCGTGGGATTCTAGCGCTTCCACAGACCCAGGCCAGGGCAGTTACTGGGGGTACAATTTTTTCATTTTTTTTTAAAAGAAAAAGGATTGGTTTTTCTTGTGAAAAATGGGAAGGAAAGGGAGGCAGCGAGAAAAGAGAGGGAAACAAGACCTGGATGTTTGCATAACCTGCCTAATAGGGGAGGAGTGGTGCTTTGCTGTTGGTGAGGTCGGCCACATGTCGCCCAACTACCACCCCCCACATCAGTGCTATGGGCAGGGGGAGGACAGCTGCCTGGAGGCTGACTGGGACACAGACACTGACCTGGAGTGGGAGGAGCCCAAGCGTCCAATGCCCAAATGGAAAGAGCCCAAGCATCCAACGCCCAAGTTGGAGGAGCTCGAGCATCCAGCACCCAGAAGGGGGGAACCAGAGCGTCCAGCGCCCAGAAGGGCAGTGCCCAAGCGTCCAGCGCCCAGAAGGGGTAGCCTGAGCGTCCAGAACCCAGAAGGGCAATGCCCAAGCGTTCAGCGCCCAGAAAGGGTAGCCTGAGCGTCCAGAGCCCAGAAGGGGAGCCTCAGTGTCCAGCACCCAGAAGAGGGAGCGGAGCATCCACAGCCCAAGAGGAGGGAGGCTGAGCTTCCACAGCCCAAGAAGGGGAAGCCTAAGTGTCCAGAGCCCAAGAAAGGGAAGCCCAAGTCTCCAGTTACTGAGGGAGAGCCACACCTCTCTCCAGTGACCGAGGGAGAGCCACACCAGTCTCCAAAGAGAGGGAGACTATCTGCTGCTCCTGCCTCCACTGCAAGAGGGAGACTACCTGCTGCTCCCACCTCCGCCACAAAAGGGAGACTACCTGCTGCTCCCGCCTCCACTGCTAGAGGGAGACTACCTGCTGCTTCCACCTCCACCGCGAGAGGGAGATTACCTGTTGCTCCCACCTCCACCGCCAGAGAAAGATTACCTGCTGCTTCCGCCTCAAACACCAGAGGAGCTGGGGCTACCTCCCAAGGGTCCAGTCCTGCCGTCGCCTCCCGGGAGACCGTTCCTGCCCTGTCCTGCAGCGCCTATGACTGCGGAGCCTGTATCTGGGGCTGAAAAGCCTGCACTGCCTCAGGCTGCAAAGCCTGTACTGCCTAGGGCTGCAAAATCTGCACCGCCTAGGGCTGTACCGCCCGGGGATGTCACTCCGGCATCAATCGGGGATGCCCATCTGCCATTGCCTTGGGATGCCCGTTCGCCGTCGCCCTGTTAGCCATCGCCTGGGGAGGCCGGTTCGCGGTTGCCCAGTTAGTCATCGGACGGGGTGGCCGGTTCGTCATCACCCGGGGAGGCCTGCACCACCACACAGGGATTTGTGGTGTCCACCAGCAGCAGTTTCGCTGACAGAAATTCTGTGGCCGTAGCCCAAGAAGAGGAAGCTGCCAGCTACAGAGAAGGGAAAGAGGTGAGAAGACCACCTCCACCCGTAGCAGCTTCACTAACGGAAATGCCGTGGCTGGATCCCAAGAAGAGGGGGAGGTGAGAAGACCACCTCCACCCGTAGCAGTTTACTGGTGGAGTGCATGCCCGCTGCTACTGCCAGAGTGTCCCGCGCTAAGGGCAGCATTACCACTGCCAGCGCCATCATCACCGACGGAGTGTCCCGCGCTCAGAGCAGCATAGCCGCTGCCAGCGCCAACGCCACGTCCGGAGTGCTCAGCACCTCTGCTAACACCAGAGTACCCCACGCTGAGGGCATTACCGCTGCCCATGCCACCGCCACTTCCAGTGCACCTTGCCGGTGCAAGATCTGGCTTGACTGGCACCTGATAGAATGAATGATCAGGAAGGTAAATATGTATTACAGAAAAAGATATAAGGACATATGTTCCATCAAATTCTCTCAGGAAGCATTTTTCAGGGACATTGCTGGGGGAGTCCTAAATGGGAAGAAAGCATTCATCGAGTGTTGGCGAGGTGAAAATACGTACACATAATTAAAATTGTAGAAATGTTTTTCTGGCTTCTGGAAAAAAGGAAACAAGGAAGTACTGTATGCATTCTAAGTTCATGTTTGTTAATTTTTGTTTCTTAATTTAAATTAAGCCCCATTCGTTTCAGTGCGCCGGCACACCAAACGTTAAGTACATATTACTCAGACAACATAAAAGCCATCTAAGTGGTTCAGGGCTTGTTTAAAAGTACAGACCCTTCACGTTCACTTTTTGTAAGCAGTATTCCTACCCAGAGCTACGATTGCCTGAAGGTAAGCCACACATCATGTGACAGGGCTCAAACGATTACTCCATCATTTTAGCAGCCAGATGGAAAGGGGTCATATCGTTGGAAAGCTTAGAATCTCAGAGAGAAAACTACAGCCTCCAGAATGCAATAGTACAGTCCTGTGAGACTAGTCAGATCAGTGGGTGTATTTCAGTCACTGTAACAAAAAACTACAAAGCCCGGCCAATCGGATTAGATATCTTCTGAAAGGGCAGGCTTAGGCGCTTCCAGAGAGATAGTAAAAGTGCTAATAAAACAGTTGTTTTTCACACAATTTGCTTCATTTTTTCCCCATATTCATTTAATATTGAAGTTCAATCGGTGCAGTTTTTTGAGCTATCTATGATTACAAAATATATAACGTGATTTTTTGGAAAAGTGTTTTTTTTTTTTTTTTACATATATTCTCATCTCTACCACATATAGTATGCCTGATCCTGTTTATAGGATCTTATATAATATGAAAGGAAATTGTGTGGCCTTTGATATTTGATATAAGTTACATGCATGCAGCACAAACTATCCAGTAGTTACACATACATAAATGAAAACAGTAAAAAACATACGGAAACAAGGCTGAGTTTAAGAGTTAAAAAAACTTAATGACTTCAATCATTTCTAGTAACAAAATGCTATAGAAATATTTGGTAATTGTCAAGTTTTTATTTTTTCAGGAATTGCAATGCAGTCAATATTGTTTCCACAATACAGTTCAATTCACAGGCAACTGCCCATATTGCACCTATTGAATCACATATTCAGATTGGATACAAAAGGCGAGGGGGACTTCTGCTTCTGATTGATAAGAGAAGACCACAAGGTTCTAAATGTCCCAATCAGAAGCCTGAACAAAACCCTCAAATTACAACACGCAGGATGCCAAGAGGTTTAATTATATTGAAGCTCATTTCCATAGAATTATGATTCAGTGACAATTACTACAGCACTGGTGAAGCAAATGCACAGGGGAACACTGTAGTGACTGTAATTGTAAACTTTTAGAAAGAAAAGCAGAACTTAAACAGTGATGAAAATTTCTCAAACTGTGTGTATGAATGGGCTGAGACACATTACAATTCAACTTGATTCCTCTGCACTGCAGTCCTTCCATCCCCTTGTGCATAATGTTACACAATGTGACTAATCACAGTATTAATGCCCTTTTAAAACAGCTTCTGTGTCTCCTAAATAAGGAGCTTGCTGCTAATTTCTCTACCAGACACCAGCTTAATTGCATTTGAAATGAATGGTCTGCTTTCCTGGCCAACATTGAAATGAGACAACAATAATGTTCACTGTCCAGCAATGCTGAGTGCCTTGCAATGGATTCAAAACTAAACCGTTCAATAACCATTTTCAATCTCACACCTATGGATTTGCCATCAGTCGGTGCAAAACACTGCTGTGGTATTCATAATTAGAAGGAAAAAAAAGTCCTGCAGAGTATCTATTTTTTTCAAAGCAGTAGGTCACATTTAATGTAAAATGTTTCCACTCCTCCAGTGCAATCCTGAGCTTTTGCATAATATTAGGAATGCACACCATGATTTATGATAATGTGCAATATCGATCACATAATTATTTAGCAATTCAATATCAAAATAATGTACTCATTACTTAAGTGCCATGCATGATTGTAAGCCAGGGAGATTACTTCTGCAAGTTCTTATGATCAATACAAAATGCAGAGGATGTTTTCTTAATGATAAAAAAAACACATTTCACTGATGTCAATATTGTTAGTAATTACATGTCAATGGCCAGCTAATACACAAGCTTGTCTATAAAATGTTCCATAACCCCTTTAAAAGTATTTGACTTTTTAAGCAGCCCAAAAGACTTTCCTCTCGCAGAAGAGTACATCATCTAAAAAAAGGCACACATGAAATGCTAATTCCTTACATTTAATGACATTACATTCCATTACTATTAGTGGTGTGCAGAGAACTCATTGCTCATACTCGGACTTGGATTTCACTTGGAAAATGTCATCGGAAGTGGGAGGGGCTAAAACTGGAATTGTCGTTAAAATGCATCTCTGGTCCTTATTTTCACCCACAAAGTGAGCAGACAGTGGTTCAATGTTTATTTAACAAACATATTGATTATTTCAAAGTCCTAATGTGTTATTTTTTTATTTCAGATGTGTTTAAGTTTGATGAAAACTGTTTACAAAAGTCGATTTGATTTTTTGATAGTTAAAATCTGAAATTACGTTTGCCCACCCTACTTTAAGTGGATAACTACCGAAAGGCAGGACTGTGTCTTAGCTCAGTCGACACCATCTCATTATCCCGTCACACTTGCACTCTTCCCAATCCACCCACGTCACGTGATCACCGTGTCCCATGTGACCACCTACGGGGAAAATAGAATACCGTGCATTTTGCCTGCGCGCTGTACCTGGAGACACTTAAAAAAATATAGGCTATAAATATTACATTAGTTGTTGTGTTGGTGGCAGGGTAGTCCAATGTTAAAATATTAATAAACTTTACAAACAAGCAATTTCTTTAGCTAACCATTGCATTAATAAGTTGTGGCGGAGGGGTCATCTTTTACCATGTAAAGATAATTCTGTGGCAATTCCTCTCATCTACACTGTTTAAGATATTTGTCCTGTTTGGACTTTAATATGTTGGTATTTCATAAATGAAATTTGTTTTGAAAGCCATTGTTTGTTTATTATTGATAGTTAAGAATTTTATGAAATTTCTGAATTTATTGTTCACAGTCAGTTGTCTTAAGGAGAAAAATTGCATGGCAATTATTATCTTACGAGTAGGGCCACGGAAAATCCACGGTACTTTTTCAAGAAATTCACGAATGACAATAAAAAAAACCAATACATTTCACGGATTGTTACAGAAGTGCCATTTTATTAAAAAAAAAAAAGTTTCTATTGTAAGTTGCCTAAAATTAATAGCACATCAAAGAAAATCACTGAGGTTGAAACATTTTAACATTTAATGGTAGCTACTGAGTCAACGTTGTAACGTTTAAAACAATCTTTTAAAATGTAACAAACAAGGGTCATTTAAATGTGTTGGCTGAAAAAAGTAACAAGCAGACAAAACTGATTAAAATCCCACCTCAGCAAGTCACTTAACCTCCTTGTGCTCCGTCTTTCGGGTGAGACGTTGTTGTAAGTGACTCTGCAGCTGATGCATAGTTCACACACCCTAGTCTTGTAAGTCGCCTTGGATAAAGGCATCTGCTAACAGGCATTGTCTAGTGTATACATATATATATATATATACAGTACTGTGCAAAAGTTTTAGGCAGGTGTGAAAAAATGCTGTAAAGTAAGAATGCTTTCAAAAATAGACATGTTAATAGCTAATATTTATCAATTAACTAAATGCAAAGTGAGTGAACAGAAGAAAAATCTAAATCAAATCCATATTTGGTGTGACAACCCTTTGCCTTCAAAACAGCATCAATTCTTCTAGGTACACTTGCACACAGTCAGGGATTTTGTAGGCATATAGTCAGGTGTATGATTAAACAATTATACCAAACAGGTGCTAATGATCATCAATTCAATATGTAGGTTGAAACACAATCATTAACTGAAACAGAAACAGCTGTGTAGGAGGAATAAAACTGGGTGAGGAACAGCCAAACTCAGCTAACAAGGTGAGGTTTCTGAAGACAGTTTACTGTCAAAGTCATACACCATGGCAAGACTGAGCACAGCAACAAGACACAAGGTAGTTATACTGCATCAGCAAGGTCTCTCCCAGGCAGAAATTACAAGGCAGACAGGGGTTTCCAGATGTGCTGTCCAAGCTCTTTGAAGAAGCACAAAGAAACGGGCAACGTTGAGGACCGTGAGCGCAGTGGTCGGCCAAGAAATTTACTCCAGCAGATGAAAGACACATCATGCTTACTTCCCTTCGCAATCGGAAGATGTCCAGCAGTGCCATCAGCTCAGAACTGGCAGAAAACAGTGGGACCCTGGTACACCCATCTACTGTCCGGAGAAGTCTGGTCAGAAGTGGCCTTCATGGAAGACTTGCGGCCAAAAGCCATACCTCCGGCGTGGAAACAAGGCCAGCGACTCAACTATACACGAAAACACAGGAACTGGGGTGCAGAAAAATGGCAGCAGGTGCTCTGGACTGATGAGTCAAAATTTGAAATATTTGGCTGTAGCAGAAGGCAGTTTGTTCGCGAAGAGCTGGAGAGCGTGCACGAATGAGTGTCTGCAGGCAACAGCGAAGCATGGTGGAGGTTCCTTGCAAGTTTGGGGCTGCATTTCTGCAAATGGAGTTGGGGATTTGGTCAGAATTAATGGTCTCCTCAATGCTGAGAAGTACAGGCAGATACTTATCCATCATGCAATACCATCAGGGAGGCATCTGATTGGCTAAATTTATTCTGCAGCATGACAACGACCCCAAACATACAGCGAAAGTCATTAAGAACTATCTTCAGCGTAAAGAAGAACAAGGAGTCCTGGAAGTGATGGTATGGCCCCACAGAGCCCTGACCTCAACATCATCGAGTCTGTCTGGGATTACATGAAGAGAGAGAAGCAACTGAGGCTGCCTAAATCCACAGAAGAACTGTGGTTAGTTCTCCAAGATGTTTGGGCCAACCTACATGCGAGTTCCTTCAAAACTGTGTGCAAGTGTACCTAGAAGAATTGATGCTTGATGCTGTTTTGAAGGCAAAGGGTGGTCAAACCAAATATGGATTTGATGTAGATTTTTCTTCTGTTCACTCACTTTGCATTTAGTTAATTGATAAATATAATCTATTAACATGTCTATTTTTGAAAGCATTCTTACTTTACAGCATTTTTTCACACCTGCCTAAAACTTTTGCACAGTACTGTATATATATATATATATATATATATATATATATATATATATATATACACTAGACAATTGTTATAGACTGTGAACTATATGGTTTACATTATTGTTAATGTGTTTGAGATTTTTTAAAAACAATTATTGCTAATAAAAACTTGTAAAGGTTACGTTTGGTGCATGATTGCTTGGTTTCTCCTGGATAAAAGAGTTTGTGCAGGAACCAACCACTCGAGGTCCTTGTCCTCAATAAACACAAGGTGGCGTAGTCAAATGTGGTTTTTTGTTTGTTTGTTTATTATTATTATTATTATTATTATTATTATTATTATTATTATTATTATTATATATTCATATGGCTGACACCTTTTAATTTTCTGCCTGGGTTGTCCAAACGATTTAAAGTTATTGATGTATTTACTTGCATTCTTATATAGTTAAAAGTAAACATTATGTAAATGTTTTTAAAAGTACAATAAAGAAAGTTCTCTTACGTTCTTGTAAGCATAAATATAACTAAAAAAATAGCACAAATTAAAAAACCAATTAAAAATATCACCCATTTCTAATGAATCAAAGTTGTTCTCTCAACCTCCTGAACACCTAAATGTGAAACTGATATTTACTGTGATATTTACAGAATTCTTTATATATTTTTTTTACTTCTTTTTACATAAGCCCTAGCTAAAGTACATTGATTTTAGTACAAGAGACTAAAAGGAATGTTGTCATACTTTGTTGGGTTAAAGCATTGCCCTGAGCGAAAGTGTGATGAAGTACAAAGGCAATTCAAGCATTTTCTGCAAGAGGAAGTCACCAACCAGCATAGCCACTTCCTTGACTATGACAGTCATCCCAGTGGGAAAGTGACATTTGATACCTTTTTTGCTGAACAGCTTGAAGGAAAAGAGAAGTATACAGAACTCTGGTACATTATCAAACTGGTGCTGGTACTTTCCCATGGGCAGGCCACAGTCGAAAGAGGTTTTTCAGTTAATTCAAATCTTACTGTCATTAACAAGAAGGAGGTCACGTACATCTCTGAAGCTAATCCAGGATGCAGTCACAAAAGCTGGAGGGGTAGAAAAAATTACGATTACCACAAACATGATTTCTTATTGCAAATCTGCTAGGCAGAAATACGAGCAATACTTAGTGGCCCAACAAGAGAGCAAAAAACAAGCAAAGAAAATTATGGAGCTGAATGAAAAGAGGAAAGCTGTATATAATGACATTGAGCATCTGCAGGAGGAAAAGGGAAGAGAAGGCTGCAGAAGAAGCAGAGAAATCATCAAAATCACGAGAATGGATGCTCAAATTTAACTGTTTCAGAAAATCTCTGAATGGAATATTTGTTTAATTAAAATCAGCCAATGATGTCCTTGAAAAAGTCCTTGAAAGTCCTTGAATTTTATTTACCATGTCCTGTATAAACCCTGTGAACTTTACCTTATTTTCATTGTGTATATTTTAGATGACTACTTGAAAGTTCGCCAGAAATACAAGCAGTCACTTCACTGCACAACATCAGACTTTTAGTCTGATGCTGGATAGGATATGCAGGCATTAGTAAAAGGTAAAAGAAGAAAAATTACAAAGTTCATTTATTTACCATCAGTGCTCAATTAATAACTGTACTTTACTGTTAGAGTCGAGACTAAGGACTGGATCAAACCAAAACTGAACAACCCTGTAACTTAGACAGTCATTTACTCCTGCTGGAATTCTGTGTGCTGTTTTCAACCCGGCGCCAGCCTGGAATGGACCTGGTGTTTGAAGTCGCCGCTAAATCAGCAACAAATTGGCAGTAATAACAAGCGAACAAGTCTGATGTCTTTGCTTAATTGCTGCATCTTAACAAAAAAAAATCTTAACGATGATGTCATTTTTGATGAAAGCGTAGATGATTTCGTAGGGGCTGTGTTTCTTCAGTTAGTCATATTGTTAACAAGTAATATGTTTAATAAAATACAGCCATCTTGGCACAAAGATAAATGATTTTGTCTTCCCTTGAAGTTTACACCTACACCCGCACACTGGTCCCTAGCACACCCGCTAACTGAAGATTACAATACTATTTATGGAGGGTTCCTTCTGGGGTAGAAGCAATAAGTCTCTGCCAAAAAAAAACTGCCATCAAATACCAGGTTTATAATTTCTGATTTATGTTGGATTTAATGTTTCACATTTTTTACATCATCATTCTCTAGTTATCATTTGAGGTGTAAATCCAGATAGTGACTAAATGTGGGAAATGTTTACATAAACATATTTTGCCAATTCTAGATGGATTTTATTTTGAGATAGAAAAGTTTTTTTGCTTTGAAGAAGAAAAAATTGCACTGTTTTTATGTGTCAGCCTATAGGCGTATTTCGCAGGACGAGATCCGGGGCACCACCCTGCTTTCCCTGTCAATCATCTCCTATTTATTGTTTAAGTCTGAATCTCACACAGTTCGCTGTCTAGTGTTTTCAGTTAGTTTTCTCATATTGTGTTATCACTTTCTAGCAATTGCTCAGACTCCGTCAAACGTGCTTAAACTTTCTTCCTTTACTAATGTCTTAAACTTCGTCTTCTTGTTCTCTCGTCCGACTGATTTAATGCATTATTCCTACCAGCTCCGAAGATTTTTCTCGTCCTTCAGCTTCTTTCCTTCTCGCTGCAGCAGCTGCATCGCCAGTTAAGCCTGCAACTATCTCTCCAGCCTCATTTGGATTTCAGTGTCTTTTAATTTCTTCATTCAAGCCTGTTACATTCCCGGTTCACATAATGCAGCTGATGCTCTTTCTCGCCTACAGATCGGCAGATTTCAGCAGTTGGTTCCCACAGCATCTCCCGCACCTCTCCAAGTTCCACAATACCAGCACCTAGTATTCCTGTGAGCTTTCCTGTCTTCAACCTTCTTCAATCCGCTAGAAATTACATGTCCGCTGCCCTAGCTCCATCAACAAGATCATCCTACTCTACAGGCTGGTTTTCTTTCTCCTCCTTCTGCACAAAAAAAATCAGCCAGTTCCATTTAATCAAGACTGGATCCTAGCCTTTATCGTCCATGCACAAGACATTCTACACCTCTCCGCTTCCACAATCAAATCTTACATCTCCAGAATTCAGTTCCATTACCGTCTCATGTCAGTGTCCTCTCCGATTCTTCTGGCCATTCCAGCAATCCGATATCTAAGAGCTCCCCTCCTACTTCTGCATCTCGACTTCCTATATCTTCAGATATTCTACAGTCGCTCATATCAATCTCGAGAAAAGGCTGTTTCAACCCCTTCAATCTCCTCATTGAAGTCATGTTCTTTCCAGCTTCCCTTCTCTCAGCATCCGTTCCAACAACATCTCTTTAGTTCCAGATTCTCATTTCCTAATTATGCTCCACATCTCTGTCAGATCAGTTTCGTCAGGGTCAATTTATATAGCTGTCGAACATTAATTCTCCATTATATCCGTACACTTCCATGTCCAGATATATCTGCAGCAAGAAGCCTTTCCTCATGACAGATCCGCTGTTCACCAGTTCCTCCCGTGCAGTAGTTACAAGACATTGGTTCTCAACTCACCTTGCCTCTCTCATCTCCAAAGCAGGCCTTTCTCCTCAGTTCTACACTCCTCACTCCTTTAAAATTGAAGAAGCCATCTCAGCAGCAAAGCCAACGTCAATCAGCATCTAATTAAAAGCCTAGGGCGCTGGTCCTCCTCAGCAGTAGAATCATACATATGCAATCTGTTTCCGATATAGCTGCAGCTCACCAAAACATTGTTAGCATGCCTGGAGTGGGGGCTACCTGATCCGCCGGGTCCACCAGAGGTTTTCCCCCCCTAATAGGGTGTTTTTTTTTCCTCTCCCTGGTGCGCCAGTGTGGCAAAGTAGTGAGTGAATACAGGTGCATGCAGTGTAGAGTGGATACAAAACAGACAGACAATGATTTCCAGGTGCAAGGGTGTTTATTGATTTAATTAACAATGTCCAGAGTCTTATGGCAAACACCTGTAAATAATAATGATGGAGTGATACAGCGGCGTGTATCACTCGGTATTTGTAAATCCCCAGGTTTGACCCGCAACCAAAAGCCCAGTTTTATACACCAACTCTAAACACAAAACACAAATACAGTTATCAGTGACAGTGAATAAGTGCAAGTGGTGTATTACAGTTCTTTGTGAAATGCAGGGGTGAAAGTGATGTCCGGGTTTATGCTGGCTTTCGCTACAGCTCCGGATCGTGCTACTGGTAGTCTATTAAAAACAGACAACAGTTAACAAAACTACCTCTTCAAGTAATAACCTTTCACTCCAGCCCCGGCTCTCACACCGTGAACTCTATTAATATAAAAATGACACATTTAGATTTTTTCAGAACACATTTTGGTGATAGTGACAGCGATGATGGTGACATAAACAACGTGAGAACCTGAAGAGCAATCCGCTGCAGCACCAGCCATCTCAGCACCACCAGTATTTGTGGAATCAAGTACTCCTGCATCTATGGATGTGACATCTCATCCCTACTTGTATAATCCGGCCACCATTACCATGCCATCACCTGTCGAATAAGGACCAAGAGTTAGGCAACAATCTTCCCGAGCCCATTTGTTCACACCATCATCCAGTTTAGGAATTGGACGGTATGGAAATTAATCCATTCCATGTAGTGGTAATGGCGGTGGTGGCTGTGGCCTTTCTAGCAGAAGGCACCTGGCACCTCCTGCCGTCGCAGTCGGGTGTGCCTCCCCTTAGCTCCTCTCAACAGCATGTGCAAGGGCTGTTGAGGGGCTTCAGCCTTCTCCCCTTCTGGCTCTCGTGTCCGGGCTCCTCCCCTTCTGGCTCTCGTGTCCGTGGCTCCTCCCCTTCTGACTCTCGGGTCCGTGGCTCCACCCCATCTGGCTCTCGGGACGGCAGCTCCACCACCTCTGGCTCTCGGGACGGCAGCTCCACCCCCTCTGGCTCTCGGGACGGCAGCTCCACCCCCTCTGGCTCTCGGGACGGCAGCTCCACCTCTTCTGGCTCTCGGGACGGCAGCTCCACCCCCTCTGGTTCTCGGGGCGGCAGCTCCACCTCTTCTGACTCTTGGGACGGCAGCTCCACCCCCTCTGGTTCTCGGGGCGGCAGCTCCACCTCTTCTGACTCTCGGGACGGCAGCTCCATCCCCTCTGGTTCTTGGGACGGCAGCTCCACCTCTTCTGGCTCTCGGGACGGCAGCAGCAGGGGAACCAGCAGGCATGCTCCCTCTGCTGGTGGTGGCGATGGAGGCAAAACCAGCAGGTACTCTCCCTCTGCTGGTGGAGGTGGGAGCGACACACAGTCCTCCCACGGCGGTGGAGGCGGAACCAGCAGGAACTCTCCCTCTGCTAGCGGATACCTGGACTGTGGATGTTCGGCCTTCCCCCTCTTGGGCTCTGGACGCACCGACTCCCCCCTCTTGGGCTATGGACATTCATGCGCCTCCCACTCAGGCGCAGGACGTTCGGGCTCCTCCCACTCAGGCACAGGACGTTTGGGCTCCTCCCACTCAGGCGCAGGACGTTCGGGCTCCTCCCACTCCAGCTCTGTGCCCTGTAACACCTCCGGGCAGTGGTGCTCCTCGTGTCCGTACTGCATGCATTGGGTGCACCACTCCTCTTCCTCCCATGTCTTCCTTCCTCTCTGCCTCCTTCTCCTCCCCTCTGTTTGGGTGGGGCAGATGGCCACTGTGTGCCCATATGCCCCACAGCCGGGGCACAACTCTGCCGCAAGCCTTTTTAAAAACAACTCCCAGTCGTCATCTGCCTCCTCCTGGGCCAGGGGTAGGAGCATCCTGCGGTGGTCCTCCTTCCCACACCAGGAGCACCAGGGGAAAAGGCTGGCTGGGTCCTCCAGCTGGGGTGGCAGCAGCTCTTGATGCTGCTGTCGCTGCTGCCGTTGCCTGCTTCTTCTGCCCATTTTTTTTTTCTTTTTTTTTCTTCACAAAACACAAAAAACACAAAAAAAAAAAAATAGTGCCCTGAGCCTCCAGGTGACGCTATCCCACTCTGACACCAAATGTGACAGGATGACAGAGGTTGAGACTCAGAGACAGTGTGAAAAGTTCAAAAATAAAACTTTTTAATAGACAAATATACAAAATAAACCGGCACGAGGGCCAGACAAAAAGGTTTAATACACTCAGACAATAAACACACAAAACAAAACTCACAAAAATAAGGCTTCCAGGCTGGGCGTTGCCTTCAATGGATTAAAAAATGGACAAAAACAGCACACACAGAAAAAAACACTCTTGCTTCCTCTCCTTCTAGAACTCTCTTCCCCCTACTGGGATGCTGAGGCCTCCTTTTATGCCAGGTGGCTGGGTGATCATTGAATAATTAATTAATTGATTGTTCCCACCTGACGCAATCAACCTGGGCAGGGAGGGGAATTTAACCCCATCCCTGCCAGTATTTCCAAGGGCAGAGCCCTGCTCTGCCACAGTGATATTGTCACAATATCTAAGCCAGGGACTAAATAGATTAAATATCTAATATAGGGACTAAATAAATTAGATCCAGTGATCTAATCTATGGACTGCATGGTTGCACTATCCCAGGAGCCCTTGCGGGACGGACTGTAAAAAGTTGTACTGTAAATCGGGGTGCTACAGTGGTGTCAGAAGCAAGAAGCATGGAAGGCATTTGCTGGGGAGAAAACGACAGCGCCAAGAAGAAAATGGTGTCAGAGGAGCAGCTCCAGATCCAGCGCCTCGCCAAAGAACTGGCACTGCTACGGGAGAAGGCAGCAGCCGAGCCCAGCGAGAGGACGCCACCCTTGATGCCTCTCCAGCAGTGGTAAGAAAGACGGGTTGCCCATGTCTGGGAGACAAATCCGATGAAGGACAGAGCGGCTGACGGCGAGCTATCCAGGGACCAGGGCTGGAGGTCGGCAGAGACATCTCTGCATTTCACGCTTGGCAGTGTAAGCTCCATGCACCAATACCCGAAGATCTGTGGAGTGAGCAGCCTGAATCACAGAGGCTGTTGAATAAGATGATCCACCATACATATTTTGCATCATACATAGCAGGCCAGTGTTTCCAACACAAATTCTGGCTGGCCGACATCTGGGACCCCTACATACTGGGCTTGGACTTCTTTAGGTGGGGGCAGCCTTGGACCTGTGGCGCCCAGAGCTATGGTTGGGCAGGCCCCCTGCTGTAGGCTGAAGCGAGAGGGGAAACCGGGCTGGCACACCTATTGGACCATCACGGGGCAGCCAATGGAAGCCCAATGTCTACATCAGGAGGATACTGTCCCTCCTGAAGCAGAAGACAGTACCGTGTTGGGGGCGGGAGCTCCTCAGTCCGGACCCTCTACGGAGACTCGCCAAGCAGTGCAGCGAGGGGCCAGCACTCAGCAAGAGGGAATGGCCCAGCACTGCTGGCAGAATATGAGGTACCCGAAGCAGAGGGACCCGACTACCTGTACAGGCAAGCCTGACCAGCGCACACAACCTTGCCTGGCGACACCAATCGGAGGCAGGATACGGGCCAAAGCAGGCGGACGACACAGGACTGATTGCCGTGCCGCAGCACATGTACCCAGAGGCTCAGGGACTACAGACTGGACTTTGGAGCTGACGGCACGTCCGATTGCTAGGTGGGGTCAGTGTGATGCACAGGACTTAGATAGAATTGCTGAAATATGTTTTAGTTAATAAAGATATTAATTTTGTTTCTCTTTTTTGAGGAATGGCTCAGAAGTCCAGAAAACAGAAACAATTTTTATAGTTTGTGATTTATAATCCAAAATATTAGATGGAACTGATACAAGGTACGGCATTATTTTCCATCTGGCTTTTGCACCTGGTTTTGTTACAAATCACTACTTTTTGAAAATATTATCAGATTTTGCAGTTTATTCCTTGACCTTAATGTACAAGAGGTTATGCCTGCTGTCAGTTTATCTTCTGTTTTGATCTTCCACATGTAACTTTGTAACTACGAGGCACTATTTGACTAATTTTACCATAGAATTGTCTATACGCTATGGCTTCACAGAAAATATTTGTAATTATTGTTTTATAATTACTTAGATATCGTTCTTGGCGACAATTGGAGGGAGTGACTGTAGAGATGCAGTCTGGAATATATTGACTCATGTGATCCACAGTGATCTTGCCAAAAAAATCAATTGGAAGGAGGTGAATGAAAAAAGACCATTCAGGAACCTGTCAATGAAATAAATTATTTTACGTAAGTAGCTTGACTAATCAGTACATCTGACTTAGTGCTTGATCTAAAATAATAATCTAAAATAATAATAATAACAGTACTACAGTAAACATCTTTACAAACTAGATATAAAACAGGTTTTCTTAGGAAATTACAGTTGACTTTATGAGGGTTACAAAAAGTACTACTTCAGCGACTTCAAAGAGAAACTGGATTGAACCAGATGCTTTGAAGCTAGGGTTAGGACAAATGAACAATTAACCAAGTGATAAGAGATTTGTGTCTTTGTCTGATTGGTTTAAAGAAAAATCATGATGTCACTGAAAGACTGCATTTAAACTGAAATGTTCTTTGTATTGCTCTGATCCGTACTTGGAAAGAGGATACCTGTCACCATGTAACCTTTAAGATGTCTGGTTGTAACTTTGCAACTCAGAACTTTTATCTTCAATAAACTATACTTTTCTGGACTCGAAAAGAAGCAACCCACAACTTCTCTTTCGTTTCTTCTTTTATTGCTTATCTCAACATTGGCGAGCCATCCTATTTGAAAAAAGGACCATCGTTCTTAGCTAATGTTTTTGTTGAAAAAAATCGGGGAGTTTTGTAATCTGGACTGTGGTGACGACCATCCATGCCGCCCAACTGGCCAGAGAGATCACAGCTGAGAGGAGCGGAGACTGCTTCCAGATCAACAGGCACCCAGAAAACAACAGGAACAGACTGAGACTGCGCGGATTGAACCAGAAACTCAGATAAGTATAAGTTTGTGTTGATATAATATGGTGTAACAATTTGGAAAAAAATTGTATTGCATTTGACATTGACAAGGGAGATATGTACAAGGATAAATGTAAAGTTGCCATACAGACCTTAGGCAGGACTTATTACAGTTTTAGGATTTGTCTATTGTGTGAGGGGTATGAAAATTGTATAACGTTAGACTTTGGCAGGAGACTAGAAATTTACGAGAATACATTTTAGATCAACCTGTGCGGAGGTTATACAGACCTTGGGCAAAACTTATAAAGCACTATAACTGTTTGCTCATTGTAAATAAGTGTTACAAGTATACTGTTGGAGAACCATATTGATCACCTGGAAATGGTAGAGGATCCCAAGTGTTTGTCAAGACAAGAAACTTATATCGCAGTATAAGAATCTGTCTGTTGTTTGTGTATCGTAACAGAGGTTATAAGATATCATTAAAAATGGAAGAGAATTGGAGTTTGTGGGCCGGGAGATGGACGGCAAAACATTTTAAGGAAGGTCCTTATGAAAGTTCTGAGAATGAAAAAAATGTGTATGAACACATTTTGAGCGTTTGTGGGAGGCGCAATCGAAAAGAAAAGAAAAAGAAAACAAAGCAGGCAAATTGTGTAATGGCTATGAATCAAATTGTTGAATATCTGAAGGGTAAAATTAATGAAATACCCAAATAAAAATGTCAAATTGAAAAATTGGAAACTGAATTAAAAGAAAACAAATTACAGTTGGAAGCGTTTAACACTAGAACCGCCATGCGGGTCAGTTTGACCCCTTTTGGATTTAAAATGTTAATTACTCTTCTGTTGTAAATCGTATGTGTATGTCCGTTTTTGACGTTTCCTAAATATATGAATTAAATATCCAGACGGTGTTTGATAGCCAGAAGAACAACAATTATAAAGTTATAAACAGTTCTATCTAGAACCGCCACGTGGGTCAATGTGACCCATGCATTACAATACATGTCTTTTTTAATTTAACGTAAGATATTCTGTTTATTTTGTAAATGCAGCAAACAAGACACAACCCCTCCCCTAGCACACGTGTTTTTTTTTATTTCAAGCCTTTCTTTGTTTGTAGACTGACTACGAGACAGAGATTGCTATGATTGCGGATTTGTCAAGATGCAAACTCAGTGAAAGCCTAGTTGCTTATTTTTCAATGTACCAGGAGACAACAATCCTTCGTTTTGTTCCACTGAAATGACAGGTAGGATAACAGCTTATGTGCCTAATGTGAAACATATGTATTCTTTTTTTATATTACTATTAGAAAAAAAAACACATTTTGGTTTTACAGGTTTGTATGTATCAGTTTACAGTTTACTGCGTCTGTGTTTACAACACAGCTCCTGGATGCAGGCACAGTCAGCTGGCAGACGTTTACACCTGTACACGGGTATATGTACATACCCGTTTCTTTAGAAATGTATATTTTATTATATTTTTTCACTGTTTGTAGTTAAATAAAGCCTTTATGTTTAATACAGTGTTTCTGCGATGCAAATGTTAGATATGATGTGCATGAATAAAACTTTTCAGTTGTATCCGATAGTATGTCTTTAATTTTCATAACAAAGCAGTTTAAAAATGTATGGGTCACAGTGACCCACATGGCAGTTTTAGGTAGTTCGAAAATCGGGTGGTTCTAGTGTTAAAAAAGCAGAGACAGTTCTTGTTGCTTGTGACAGGCTAGCTGCAGGGATGACGTCAGGCCAGAAAGAATCACACAGACAGACAGTACTGGGGTTGAAACTGAAAATGCAATGGCTGCGCTCAGTAGGTTTAATGAAACAAATAAAAGTTTTAAACAGAAATAGGACACGGCACTTGAGGCCAAATAAAATAGACAAACAAAACGGATTAACACTAAACAAACAGTGGACGGACAGACAAACAAACACAGTGAGTCTAAACAGAATACTGAACTCAGTGTTGCTACATTAATAACAAGTAAAAAAGAAAAGCTAATGAAACATTTTGTTTGTTTTCCAGAAGTTCAGATCGGGGCAGAGAAACTGTCTCAAATCAAATTGCAGCTTGGGCAAACACTGCCACAAGCAGACAGAGCAATGTACTCTTTTCTGATAAATTGATATTGCAAAAAACCTTATGACACTCACCTCTTATTTTTCATTGACCTAGCTAAATATAACACACCTCACATGAAATCAGCAGGAAAGCTAAGTGTTAGATCCTTAGAAGGAAAAGCTAGTGTTAGAGGGAATTCTGTATTGCACTGAAGAGGCAAGAAATATGTGATGTGGTATCTAAAGGGTTAAGGACAATTGTGTGGTGTTCTGAGCACAGTGCGTTCTAGCGACAACTGCTTGAAATGTGTTTCTCAACTGATAAAAGGGATATAGTTAGGAGGCTGTTATGTCTAGTTTGAGGCAAAACTGCTTAATTAACAACAACCCCTTATAAGGGAATCTTCATCTCAGAAAGTTCTAGAAAGTTCTATAATCATGATGAAGTGTTAATTTGCCTATTGTTGCTTTGCTAATCCAGTATAAATATTGTGCTACCTTGTCAGTAATCAAGAGCGAGTGTGTTCCTGTGACCACTGCTGCTCTTCCCTTGTGCATTGTATTAAAGCTTCTTGAACTGCTACCGAGTGGAGTCATCAGTCATTTCATATTAAACAGGAATTTACCTACTACAGAACTAGGTGACGAGGGACGGGAGTCACCGCAGTGTATATTCTTTCCTGTCTGGTCCTGGCCTGCTAACGGGGGTGAGTATTTTATTGAAAACCACCTTCCATAGTTAGTGATTGAGCCGCTAGCAGACTTGACTGATAAAACTGCATAAGGTGAAATAAAAGAACAACTAAAAGGCTATACACGCTATGACTGATGTACACCCGTGAGCAGGGGTCTTGAGGTTTTGGTTGAATAGTATGTACTGTTGTTTTACTCGGGCTAACCCGAGGTGGCGGCTCTGTAGTCATCAGAATAGGACTAAGTGACCGGTGTTGTAGCCATCAGAATAGGGCTGAAGTAGTTGAAGTTTATTCGGGGTGGTGGTTCACAGTCAGTGGAATAGGACTGTAGAGCCGGGTTTTGCAGTCAGCGGAATAAGACTGTAAAGTTAGTGTTGCAGTTATCGGAATAGGGCTGTAACGGGTGTGGAAGACACCGAAATACAGTGAATAAGCATGGCTGAGGTTATTGATTATGTGTTAACAAAACATAGTAAATGGCAGAAGTCAATGATGGATGAAGGCTGGGATCCCATGTGGACCCCAGTACAGCACTGAGAATTGTGGACGAAGCAGGACAAATATCGTACTGAGAAAGGGATTGTAATTATATTTAGTGTGCTGCCCCAGGTGCAGGGAGCACTGACTACGGCATTGGATAAGGTGAAAGTGTGTCAGCAAGAGAATGCTTTGCTTAAGGAGCAATTGACATTTGTGCAGCGTTTCATGATGAAGGCAAAAAAGGTAACAAGGAAAGTATGTGCAGTCACAGGATTAGGTAAGGGTGGTGCATCACAAAGTAATGATGGTGATATAGATTGGGATGGACTGGAGCGGGAAGCCGCTTTGTATCGAGAGGATGATTGGGATTTTTATGAAGATGAGGAGCATGAGGGGCTAGCGATGGGGGGTGCAGAGGTAATGGATGGGAGCAAATCAGAGGGTGATGCAGGGGCTGTGTCAGGACTGGGAAGGGGACGAGGATTATCTGTTAAGGGCTCCGGTCCAGAGACATGGGCCAAAGTGAAACGAGAACAGGGAGGCAGGGGCATGTAACGTACTCATGTTGCGCCATTTAGGGTTAGGCGAAATCATGATGGGGAGGAAGAGAAAGTAATACACCCTTTGACGCTGCTTGAGAAGCAATCATTAGGGGCAAGCTTGCCAAAGATTAAACGGAAATGTGCTGCTAAGGATTATTGGGCGAAGGTTGAACAGCAGGTTCTCTCCCATGGTTTAAATGAAACTGATGTATGGACTTTGACTATGGCTGCATGCGATGCTGGAGTATTAGCTAAAATGCCCCATCACTAGGAATGGTGGCTATCTTGCTGATAATGCTGTGTCTGACAAACTAGCACACCTAAAGGTGGCTGTGGAGACCGCTACCGACGGTGCGCGTATCGATTGGCCCCTCATAATGGGAGTGTGGCAGAGTGGTTGCAATGACTTCACAGACCAGGAAGGAGTAAATCATAAACAAAGAAGTGCTGGGCAAACTGTAGCGCAACCGGCACTCAGCGCGTTTATTAAATAATAAAACAAAATATTTAAACAGAACAAAATACAGAAACAAAAGGGCACGTTGGCCAAACAAAACAAACAAACAAACAATTGTGCTAACAAATATTGTGCTAGCGATTCCAGCACAATAGCAGTTGTTTTCGCTTATGTCTTCTCCTCTTAACTCCCGTTCCTTACTCCCTGAACACTCTCTCCTCGAGTGCAGAAAAGCTGCACGTTTTTATACAGGTGACCATCTCCCGATTAGCAACAATTAGTCAATTAATTAACTCGGGAGATGGTCACCGGCTGCACGAGGGTTTTAAATAATTAAATGAAACAAACAAACACACGGCTTTTCGCCGTCATCTCAAAATAATAACTAAGACGGACGGCTTCGTCCGCCTGCATAAAACTACAATAATAATAATAATTACAACAGCAATAATAATAATAATAATAATAATAATAATAATAATACATACATGCATACATACATAAATAAATATAAAGGGGTGGGCACTTTGCCACTCACGCCCCCCCTTGTGCGCAGCACACATGACCTCAACGGTCACCTCCCCCCTTAAAGTCCCAAAAGTCTTCCCCATGCTCCAGGGGTGGGGACGGAGGCTTCCATTGGCCCACAACGGGCAAGGCAGTCAGCACTCCTGCTGGCAGTGGCAAGGCTGACCTTGCACAGGCCGGCTCCTCCGACCAAAGCAATCTTGGGGGTGGTCTCCAGACCTCCCCCTTCTTCATGGCCGGCAGCTCCTCTCCGTGGGACTCCGACCACAGTATTTCCTGCCGCGAAAGTGCGGCTGGGGAGCTGGTCTCCTGACCTCCCCCTTTCTTCATGGCCGGCAGCTCCCCTCTGTGGTGCTCCGACCACAGTATTTCCTGCCCTATGGCAGGACTGGTAGCGACCCCAGGCGAAGCACGACTCTCGGGAGGCGACGGCAGCAGCAGCGGACCCTCGGGAGGCGACGGCAGCAGCAGCGGACCCTCGGGAGGCGACGGCAGCAGCAGCGGACCCTCGGGAAGCGACGTCAGCAGCAGGGGACCCTCGGGAGGCGACGGCAGCAGCAGCGGACCCTTGGGAGGCGACGGCAGCAGCAGCGGACCCTCGGGAGACGATGGCAGCAGCAGCGGACCCTCGGGAGTCGAACTCGGGAGGGGAGCCCCTGGCCATGGCGGCAGCAGCAGGAGCTCCACTTCTCCCTCGTACCCTGTAACTCGTGGCTCCACAGGCGATGTGGAGCAGCAGGCAACCCCAGGCAATGCAGAGCAGCAGGCATCCTTGGGCGGAGCAAGGCAGGGCAGGAGCAGTCCTTCCCATGGGGGTGGAGGTGGAACCAGCAGGTATTCACCCTCTGCTGGTGGAGGTGGGAGGGGCAAACAGTTCTCCCACGACGGTTGAGGTGGCACCAGCAGGTATTCACCCTTTGCTGGTGGAGGTGGGAGGGGCAAGCAGTCCTCCCACGGCGGTTGAGGCGGAACCAGCAGGTATTCACCCTCTGCTGGTGGAGGTGGGAGTGGCAGCTCCTGCTGCTCTGCTCCTGGCGGTTGAGGTGGCGGAGGCAGAGGCAGCTCCTGCTGCTCTGCTCCTGCCGGTGGAGGTGGAACCAGCAGATATTCACCCTCTGCTGGTGGAGGTGGGAGGGGCAAGCAGTCCTCCCACAGCGGTGGAGATGGAATCAGCAGGTATCCACCCTCTGCTGGTGGAGGTGGAAGGGGCAAGCAGTCCTCCCACGGCGGTTGAGGCGGAACCAGCAGGTATTCACCCTCTGCTGGTGGGGGTGGCGGAGGCAGAGGCAGCTCCTGCTGCTCTGCTCCTGCCGGTGGAGGTAGTGGAAGCAGAACCATCTCTTCTCTGGATAGTGGGATCGGAGACAACAGGCCGTCTCCCTCAGTCGGTCTCAAGTCCGGCCAGTTGTCTCCCTCATATGGCGGAGACGAGTCCCACTGTCCTTTTCCTCCATCATCCCCAGGCCATCCAGTTTCACACCATGGGCTGTCTTCCTCAGTCGGAATCGAGATCAGCCTGTGACTTCCCTCTGGAGGTGGAGACGCAAACAGTAGCTGCGGGGGGAGCTGGAACAGCGGGTGGTCTTCACCTAGTGGTGAAGACAGGGACAGCAAGCAGTCCTCACCTGGTGATGGAAGTGGGAGCTGCACATCGTCTGCCTTGGGTGGTGGAGGTGGGAGCAGAATGCAGTCTCCTTGTGACGCTGGGAACTGGTGCGTCCTCTCCTCCTCCTCCTGGAGGGCAGGGCAGCTGACCACAAAGTGGCCCCACTCCGCGCAGGCAGGGCACAGGTTCTGGGCCTCGAGAGCTTCGAGGTAGGCCTCCCAGCTGCCTTCTGGTCGTCCCTCCTCCTCCTCTCCGGGGCGGGGGCCGTTGATAACCGAGTGGCCCCCCTCACCACAGGAAGTGCACCAGCTCATGGTCTCGACCACGTCGAAATAGCTGTCCCAATGGCCCCTCTTGGGCTGTGGATGCTCATTCTCCATCCACTTGGGCGCTGAACACAACAGGACCTCTGGCTCATCCCTTTCCTTGTCTGTGTCCCTGTCGGCCTCTGGGCAGCTCTCCTCCTCATGCCCAAATTGATGGCAGTATGTGCACCACTGCTCCTCCTCCGTGGAGTCCTCCCTCTGCACCCACCATGCAAGATCCCATGGCTGGAGATTAGGGTCCACCCTCTTGCTTCCTCTGTCCCTCTGTTGTGGGGGCTGGCCATTCCTCTCCTTTCCCCTTTTTTTTCTCATCCTTACTTAATTATTGATTTTTTTTTTCCTCCAAAAAAAAAAAAACACTTTTCGAAAAAATAAATAAATAAATAAATAAATAAACGCACTTTGCTTTCCTGGTCCGGCTCCACGCAGGACACCATATGTGGCAGAGTGGTTGCAATGACGTCACAGACCAGGAAGGAGTAAATCATAAACAAAGAAGTGCTGGGCAAACTGTAGTGCAACCGGCACTCAGCGCGTTTATTAAATAATAAAACAAAATATTTAAACAGAACAAAATACAGAAACAAAAGGGCACGTTGGCCAAACAAAACAAACAAACAAACAATTGTGCTAACAAATATTGTGCCAGAGATTCCAGCACAATAGCAGTTGTTTTCGCTTATCTCTTCTCCTCTTAACTCCCGTTCCTTACTCCTTGAACACTCTCTCCTCGAGTGCAGAAAAGCTGCACGTTTTTATACAGGTGACCATCTCCCGATTAGCAACAATTAGTCAATTAATTAACTCGGGAGATGGTCACCGGCTGCACAAGGGTTTTAAATAATTAAATGAAACAAACAAACACACAGCTTTTCGCCGTCATCTCAAAATAATAACTAAGACGGATGGCTTCGTCCGCCTGCATAAAACTACAATAATAATAATAATTACAACAGCATAATAATAATAATAATAATAATAATAATAATAATAATAATAATAATACATACATACATAAATAAATATAAAGGGGTGGGCACTTTGCCACAGGGAGTGAAACAGAGAGAAGGGGAACTAGTGCAGGAGTATGGAGTGAGGAGATGGGAAGCATAGAGGGACTACTCGGGGTCAGAGGATCCCAAAGAGCAGGATCAGGTGTTTGTGCAAGTGTTAATAAGTGGCCTCGGGCCACATCTGCAGAAGTCAATTGAACTGGGAGTTAATCCCGGGAATACGTATGATGCAGTAATGGCCTAGGGAGGAATGGTTGAAAATCGGAGAAAGGAGAATAAAGAAGGAAAAGGAGATGTGAAGAAAATAAGTGTAAGTACAGAATTGAGGCAAGCTGGGACACAGGGATAGTGATTGTTTTGCCAGAGCTGAGCATATTTGGTGATGATAACTAGATTAATGTGATAACTGAAATAGTAATAAATCGTAAAATGACATGTGATTTTTGATGGTGCAGTGGTGAACTGCAGATATTGCAACTGTAGTATAAGTCAGGGTGTGGTGAGACAGACTAGACCTGTAACAAACTAAGGGATCTAGATGAGAATATTAAAAATCTTTTCGTGATTGAGATACTTGTGTGTGTCTTGTAAAGGACAGTTGTATTGTTTTTATGTTGTGTTGTGTTTGTGGCCAGCCGTGTTAAGTCTTATTTTAGGTAACAACAGTTGAGCGTAATATAGAGTCTCTGAACTGGGTGTTTCATATGTATGTAATATATGTTTGTCTGTTGGCTATTACATGTTGACCTATTTGTGAGTTAGGATAATCTGTTAAATAGGTAAAACCTGTTACACAAACCGTCACAAAAGTGGCATAAAACCTGAGTTAAAGTCCATGAGTGCACCAACAAACATGTAAATTTAAGGTGCAAAGGAAAACAAACCATTAATAAAACCCACAAAGTAGAGTAACGTTCCATTTTCTCTGTGTCATATTGGAGAATTATATTGGTAAAAAGGCAGTTTGGAATGATAATTTTATTAATAATTGCTTGGGTCAGGGTTAGGGTTTTGCTTAAGCAAAAAGGTAAAGTAACATTTTAGACTTTACATAAGTAAGAGTGGGAGTATGTTAACTGTGTTCACGAAATAGCAGAGTGCAGCTCAGACTGTGAAAAGGGACAAGATCTGTTACAGTTTGAGAACGGAAGCCAGCTTCAGTTCAGGAATCGATATAATGGAGTGGATTAAAATAAAATATGGATCGCAACGGCAATGCAATAGGACTGGAAGCTAGAAGTTTAGCTCAAAGGAGCAACAAAAGATAAGATTCTGGGCGTGTTGCCAGAGAACAGGCAAATATGCAGATAAGGTGCCTGGGCAGTTGTCCAGCAGCAGAGAAGTGTTAATAGTAGATATTAGAGGCACATGTCACAGCTGCAAGGTCACGACACAACTCAGAACGAGTTTTTGAATTAATAAAATCTAAAGCAATGCTTGTAGTCGTATTGATATTTAAAGGTAACCTGTTGTTGAAGTGGCAGTAGACTACAGGAAAGTCTGAAACGGTGGAAGAACGCAAGGAGATTATAGTGAATGCATAAGAATGTTGTGACGGCTGCAGGGGCGTAGATAGGGAGTGACATGCGGTGGCCTCGATTGGAGGAAAGGAGGGGTGAAGAAGACGATGACAGAATGTTTGTTGATGACCTGTTGTTGTGTAGTTCTTCTCTTACAGACGCGAGGCTCCTGTTAAATGCCACTCTTGCGGTGCTACAGGAGAATGGATACAGGTGCAATCCAAAGAAGGCACATGTGCTCCAACAACAGGTAACATATATTGGACATGTACTCAGCTACAACAGGAAGGCTGTCAGCATAGACTGGCAAAGGCTCTTACACTGATCCCTAACCCTAACATGGTGACGGAGCTCAGAGAACTCCTAGGAACCTAGGGAACTATGTATTTTCAGCCGGCCCTTTATATGGGATGAAGCAGTTGAGCTGACAAAGAATGGTATGGATGTATGTGAAGGGAACAAGAGGTTACACAATCAAGCACAGAACTAAGGTCATGGTGCTGACAGGAAAGGCAGTACAGTGCAGGAATGCAAGCTTAGTGAAAGTAATGGATTACGGTATCTTTAGGTTGTGATGCTGGCGTGGTGACCAGTTTGTTTGTTTGTGAATATGGGATATGAATATCCTCTTAGAACCAAGCAGTACAGCCAAAGCAGCTCGGAGGTGGAGTTGCGGTGCCAGTGGCAGTATTGTGGTGTATGACTATACGGCCACTTGGGCTAAACAGGGTTTGTCATCATAACGGGAGCAAACATCAAGCATCAGGCTCTGACTGACAACATTTGGGAGATGAACTGGAATGGCAACAAAGTGGTGGTACTGAATCTACGTTGATCGGGCTGCCAAACAAGAACAGATGAGCAATGGCGCCCTGTGTGGTCTGCCCTGTGCTTATATCAATGCTTTCAGTACTAGAGGTGAAGGAGATTCAGAACAATAAATGATCCTAATGTATACCAGGGTTACCTGGACAAAATAAGGGACAGTGGGTTGGTTCCTAAGATGCAAACTAAACTGTACAAATTTAAATATTTTTCCGCCAGGGGCCAGCTTGAATGAATAATGACTTCCTTGTGTTTACAGGGTGACAGTGATGGATCTCACAAGGAAGTGGGATGGATCAGGTGTCCTGTACTTACATTATTTTGTCGCCACAGGGTGAGCTCCAACAATTGTCATTCAGGTCTGAAAGTAGAATCCATTCCTCAATGGATCGGCATGTCCAGGGAGTCCAAGGGGGAAACGACACCCAGGAAGTTATACGCTGGTTGCCTCACTCCTGCGGTCCTGAGGATCCATATGGGATGTGGCAATTAGGCATGTGGCAGATCAACTGCTCTACGTACAGCACAAATTCTGGTTTTGCACATGAACATTTAGGAAATTGGGGATCCACTACAGTTATTGGAAAATGTGGTATGGAATGGGGTCACAGTGCATTGCAACTACTCAGTGCCCATATTTGTACGTCATTGTTCTAACTTCCCGTCACTGGTTACAATCTTTACACAACGAATGACGGAGGGTTTATTAAGATATGTCCAACAAAGCACTATAGCAACGGTCAGTAGGACCCGGCATAAGCGTCAAGTATTATCTGAACTGGCAGGGTGGTTCGGGGCTGCTCAATCAACAATAAATGGGATCAATGCAGAATTCCAGCAGAGTGATAATGATGGTACTAATACATGGAATGCTATGGGTATGCTGCACTCTGCCACTGGAGTGTATCATACTGCAGATGCAATACAGTTAACTGTAAAAAACTATCAGAATCCTCTTGCAGGCAATTAGAGGTGATGTAAGTATTACTCAACATGAAGAAAGATGCTATCGCATGGGGAGTCTCTCCAACATATTAAGGTGGGTGGGTTAGGTACTGAATGGGCTGCTGAGGTACGGGAGGCTGTCCTCATCCGCCCATATCGAGGCCTGTACTTCACTGCCAATATCACATACCAAACTGTGATACCATCAGGAACCCCTGTGGTACCTGCGGTGGTGAAAACGGTTCAACCATTGGGACAACAAAAGGTAACCATGTATATACATTGAACAATGTGGGGTGGTTTGGTACTGTGAATTCTGGCCTAAATTTTGTATAAAATAGTATTGAACAGCAACGGGAGAACCATGGGCAGTTTTTGGAGACGGGAGATGCCATTCAAAAGCTGGCCATGGCGGAACAGATGACAGGGGAAACTGTTGATATTACTGTCAATGTGTTACGTGTTATAATAGACGCTATATCTGAAGATTTGAATCTAACAAAGGAAGAGCGATGTTATAGAATGCAAACAGCACTAACCAGAGATATTATAATAGCTATTAGAGATTTGCACAATGGTATGTTAGGGGGAGCATGGAACTGGGAGGTGATACAGAAATTGGCACGAACGGGATACCCTGTACACCGCCAATTCCGAGATATTGTGGTTATTTGGACAGAACGTTGTAATAATGATATATGTTTTATTTTAGTGGTCCCATACATCGCCAGTCAGAACCAGCACAGCACTGGTATGAGAGTAAGTAGTATTCGGGTAGTAATTGGAGCACGGGTTATTGTTCCACAAATTACCTGGGTGGGTCGGACTGCCGCTAATGCCACGCTGTATCTGAGGTCAGCTGAGTGTATTGAATTCGGGGATGCCATATTATGTGACCATGTCGGTAGCACAAACCTGTCAGCACAGATGATGGATGCCACGGTACATAAGAACATAAGGAGAACATAAGAAAGTTTACAAATGAGAGGAGGCCATTCAGCCCATCTTGCTCGTTTGGTTGTTAGTAGCTTATTGATCCCAGAATCTCATCAAGCAGCTTCTTGAAGGATCCCAGGGTGTCAGCCTCAACATTATTACTGGGGAGTTGGTTCCAGACCCTCACAATTCACGGTGAGCACGGTGCCCAGATGCAGAATGGAACATGGTGTGTCACAACCTCAGTGGCAAGTATGACAGTGGGTGGTGAATGTGGGCCACCTGAGCCTGCACCCGACTCCTCCAATAAATATCTCTGCAACTCTACAGGAGGTAGAGGACTGGATGAAGACAATCAACCATACAGGTGTGCTGCTGGCATTGGGGCACGTTGAGGCTCAGTTAGCAGATATTAGCTAACGCCTGCTCTTGCTGGTGGGGTATTCTGTGTGGTTTAACAGGGGAATCAGCTGGTGTAGACTGGGCTGATTGGTGGAATATGGCAGGACATGCGTCCTCAGTATTATCTGTGCTTGCATTATTGATTTCTGTACTGCTATTGTGTTATTTGAAATGTGTGATGAAGAAGCAAAGACGACTCCTCCATAGACTAATCACTGAATCTATTTGTTCTCGTGTCCACTTAATGGGACTGACAATGCGCTACGAGTCACTTCCCCAGGACGATGTGACTGTGTAAAGACATGTGCTAGTAACCTCTGTCTTGGCACTTGGACCATCTCGGCCCGGATTGTTCAAAGGTCCAAAGGAGGGACTGAAGAGGCAGGAAATATGTGATGTGGTATCTAAAGGGTTAAGGACGATTGTGTGGTGTTCTGAGCACAGTACGTTCTAGTGAGAACTGCTTGAAATGTGTTTCTCAACTGATAAAAGGGATATAGTTAGGACACTGTTATGTCTAGTTTGAACTGCTTAATTAACAACAACCCCTTATAAGGGAATCTTCATCTCTGAGAAAGTTGTAGAAAGTTCTGTAATCGTGCTGACGTGTTAATTTGCCTATGTTGCTATGCTAATCCAGTATAAATATTGTGCTACCTTGTCAATAATCAAGAGCGAGTGTGTTCCTGTGACCGCTGCTGCTCTTCCCTTGTGCATTGTATTAAAGCTTCTTGAACTGCTACCAAGTGGAGTCATCAGTCATTTCATATTAAATGGGAATTTACCTACTACATACTACCCACAGCTATTCATAGTAAACTCCACCAATGCAGACTTCACACCCTTAGGTATTTCCCTTCCCCCATTACAAACAATGGATAATTGCAAAGCATACGACAGGGTTTATTTAGATTTTCAGAAAGCTTTTGACAAAGTCCCGCATAAAAGATTAATTCTCAAATTGAACGCAGTAGGGATTCAAGGAAATGCATGCACATGGATTAGGGAGTGGTTAACATGTAGACAACAGAAAGTACTGATTAGAGGAGAAACCTCAAAATGGAGCGAGGTAACCAGTGGTGTACCACAGGGATCAGTATTAGGTCCTCTGCTATTCCTAATCTACATTAATGATTTAGATTCTGGTATAGTAAGCAAACTTGTTAAATTTGCAGACGACACAAAAATAGGAGGAGTGACAAACACTGTTGCAGCAGCAAAGATCATTCAAACTGATCTAGACAGCATTCAGAACTGGGAAGACACGTGGCAAATTACATTTAATAGAGAAAAGTGTAAAGTATTGCACACAGGCAATAAAAATGTGCATTAGAAATATCATATGGGAGATACTGAAATTGAAGAAGGGATCTATGAAAAAGACCTAGGAGTTTATGTTGACTCAGAAATGTCTTCATCTAGACAATGTGGGGAAGCAATAAAAAAGGCCAACAAGATGCTCGGATATATTGTGAGAAGTGTTGAATTTAAATCAAGGGAAGTAATCTTAAAACTTTACAATGCATTAGTAAGACCTCACCTAGAATATTGTGTTCAGTTCTGTTCACCTTGTTACAAAAAGGATATTGCTGCTCTAGAAAGAGTGCAAAGAAGAGCAACCAGAATTATCCCGGGTTTGAAAGGCTGTCGTATGCAGACAGGCTAAAAGAAATGAATCTATTCAGTCTTGAACAAAGAAGACTACGCAGTGATCTGATTCAAGCATTCAAAATCCTAAAAGGTATAGGCAATGTTGACCCAGGGGACTTTTTTGACCTGAAAAAAGAAACAAGGACCAGGGGTCAGAAATTAGATTAGATAAAGGGGCATTCAGAACATTAAATAGGAGGCACTTTTTTACACAGAGATTGTGAGGATATGGAACCAACTCCCCAGTAATGTTGTTGAAGCTGACACCCTGGGATCCTTCAAGAAGCTGCTTGATGAGATTCTGGGATCAATAAGCTACTAACAAGCAAACAAGCAAGATGGGCTGAATGGCCTTCTCACGTTTGTAAACTTTCTTATGTTCTTATGTTCTTAAAGGTTTATACATTATGATCACTATTGAGTGCCCTATTGAGGTACTGCAGAGCAAACTTGTAGGTGTTGTTAACCAGGACTCAGCACACAGACACAGACACAAAAATCACACAATACTGAACACAGATCTGAACCCAGAACCCACAGGGATCATTTACAAATTGAGGATTCAGGGGGGGTTCAGAATGTGAACTAGAATGCAAGCCAGGTCTGCATGAAATGATGGACAAAATTTGGGGAAACCAATCTGAAACTGATAATACAAAGTGTGAAAGAGCACAGTTTTGGTAAGGTGCAGTGTAAGATATATGACAGAGCTGACATGGATACCAATGTTAATGTGAATTATGAATAAAATTGCATAAGGATATACACTGACACTTGATCTAGTTTGGAGTGGACTTGATTGGGAATCAACACAAGATGGGATTCTTCCATCACAACCGTAAATAAAACACAACGCAATAAAGACAATACATCCAGCTGCAGCTTGATCCACAACTGGGAATGCAGAGATGAACTGGATAGAGAATTTCTGATGATATCACACCTATATGAATGGGGAGGTGATAAAATGACTCTTCAATACCCAAGAATTGAACACTTTGACTTGATATTTCCTTGTTTTGGTTTCTGTTCTGGTCCTACGCACTGCAGCCATCCTGTCACACATGCAAATTAGAATAATTAAGAATGTCATCAACTGTATTCCATGATCAAAGAGAAAGTATCATTTTTGGACTAGAACATAATATTGTTTTAAATGAATTTGATATGTACTAACACATTTTATGTATAATGTTACTAACATTATTATTATGTTTGATTAGCACTGCAGAATGTATGGATAGATATAGATATGGTTAAATCTATTGAAATGGAATAATATCTCGTTAGGAGACATAGGAAAAAAAAGGCAGTGTAGATTGAAAATGATTAATAATGGAAATTATTAATAGTGCATTCTCAGAGATCTAACAGAATTTTTATATGGTAAATATAGGTGAAAAGCACCCCCTGATTTTCTGTTTTCCATTAGCACACATTGTTCTGATGAGATACAGTAAGTTACCTACCCCAGAAGCCAGTGAATTTGAAATGAAAGCCTGGTCTGATATCTACCTTGCACATGAATCCATTGTGTTTACAGACACCCACAGGTGAAGATTCTGGCAGAGAGCAAATCGAAGCTCCTTGAAGGCCAAAAGAGAAATGGCCGTGGCTCATATGAACGGCAAACGTCCTGAAATAGGATGGGTGATCTGTTGAAGAAGCTAATAAGCATATTTTGGAATCGGATATTCATGGCAAATTGAGAGGATGATGGTAATTATTGGTCTCAGGAACCTAGTGAGCGTTGCTAGAGCAAATAGAAAAAAGACGTTTGGGATATTAATTGATAAATATGAAGTTGCAAAATAACTAAATTATTTGTAATCTTTTTCTGAATAACTTTTAAAGTCTTTAGAATACTTGTTTTTATTATTTTTTCACTTAGTTTTAGTTTAAGCTAGCACAGAGCAACAGAGATACAGGAAGTGTACTATTTAAGGAAAAAAATACTTTTCTTTTTAAATATTTAAAAACCAGGGCATGTTGGAACATTTTATTTGGATACAAATGAATTTTTGGTCTTAGAATACAACTCACAGAATGGGTTAAACATTAAGTCAGATTCTGGTTTAATTCCTAGTTCGACAGCAAGTTGACAAAGATCTTTCTGGTCACAAGGCTGACCTCCAAGACATTTTGAAATAGGTTTTGGCCTCTCCTTTGATGTCCAGTTGTAACATGTAAGGCATTTGCCATTTAGGGTGGTGTCATTGTTTTTATGTTAGAGGTACCAACATATTGTTAAACATCTTTACAAAGTAGATATAAACAGGTTAAAAAAACCAGCTGCAGTGTGGAGTAGTGGTTAGGGCTCTGGACTCCTGACTGGAAGGTCGTGGGTTCAATCCCCGGTGGGGGACACTGCTGCTGTACCCTTGAGCAAGGTACTTTACTTAGATTGCTCCAGTTAAAAACCCAGCTGTATAAATGGGTAATTGTATGTAAAAATAATGTGATATCTTGTAAGGATTGTAAGTCGCCCTGGATAAGGACGTCTGCTAAGAAATATAATAATAATTCAAAGAGAAACTGGGTTCAACCAGATGCTTTGAAGCTAGGGTTAGGACAAATGGGCAATTAACCAAGTGATAAGAGATTTGTGTCTTTGTCTGATTGGTTTAACCCTTTGCGGTCCATTTATTCAGCACGTCTCAGGCGCGTCGGGTCCAATTTTTTTTCACATGCGCAGTTTATTTTAGACGCAGCTGTTTAAAAGTATTTTTTCACAGTAAAACAGGTTTAAAAGGCACTGCATATCAACAGGACACTCAGTACTGCATCTCCAGCCAAGCCCTACCCCTTATTCGCTGTATTTTTCACATACCTCTTCTTCATAGTCGTGCATACCGATAAATCATCTCCTGATCACTCGTTTTATCACCAAACTCAATAATGCGATCCAAGTCATTATTTTATTACTATAACATCTCAAAAAGCTCTACAAATGTCAGTGATATTCTTTGAGCACTGGATGCAGAAGCAGCTATCTTGTTTGTTTATGTCCGTGTTATATCTGTGGTTCCGGGGCTATCTGTATTGCTCAGATACGCCCCTTTTTTCTGCTTCTCTCGGCTCCTATCGGTCTCACTCGGCCATTGAATGGTTTTCTCTGCTTTTTCCAGAGAAAAAATGACTAGAGACCTGTGTTTTATGTCTTTTTGATTATGTCAGACAGGGTCCGACCGGACCGTAAAGGGAAAATTGTAATGTCGGACCTGGTCTGACATAGGACCACAAAAGGTTAAAGAAAAATCATGTCGCTGAAAGACTGCATTTAATCAGAAAATACTGAAATGTTCTTTGTATTGCTCTGATCCGTGCTTGGAAAGAGGATACCTGCAAACTGTCGTCACCATGTAACCTTTAAGATGTCTGGTTGTAACTTTGCAACTCCGAACTTTTATCTTCAATAAACTATACTTATCTGGACTTTGAAAGAAGTCCACAAACAAACTCTTTCGTTTCTTCTTTTATTGCTTATCTCAACATTGGTACAAAAAATCACCAAACAATAAAGTTAGAGTGAAACATCTGAGGATGATATAATGTTGTCTAGGTCTGTAAACAGTGAATGTGAACAAAAACATATATATTTTTACTCTCACTAATGTATTACTAGTTTGTGGGTGACTATTTGAAGCATAAGACAGTTTTAAATATACTATAAGCGCAGTAAGAAGAAATCCCTTGGCAGCAAAAGCCACTGACAAAGAAATCAAACAATTTATAAGATGGTTCAATCTTTCATCAGACAGAGGTGGAGGTTGGAAGGCCAGGGAAATTATTAAATTGCAGAGTGAGGCTGCATCCAGAGTGGCCACATCCCATTCTACAAATACAGCAGAGAACAGTGAATATGAGTAAAATAACAATTGTGATCACTATAAGGTTTTTAGAAAATTATGATAATGTATTTTCACTTCTTTAGTGCTGCATTTTTCAGGACCCCACTAGTTGCTCTTTTAAGGGATTCTGAACGGGTTCTCACAAAAATTGAAATATCAATGCTAACCACTCCATGTCCTTGTTAGTATTAAGATCCTGTTGCATTTATTTGCTTTCTTGCATTCTGGAGCTCAATTATTAATGAAGAAAAAATATAAAAACAGTCTCCGCTTCGTATAGCTGCTGAAAATTCCTCATCAGGGCTGGAAAGGTGACGTGACTAAGTACAAAAAAAGTTGACAATAGGATTCCATTGGATTCTATGGGATTTTGTTAGGGCAGCTATTTTAGTGAGCAAGCAAGTCAGGGGGGTAAATAATCAGGCAATAAACACATGCGGGGCTAGATTAGATGTTTTTTTTTTGCTTCTTGTTAAACAGTTTACTAAAACTAAAACATTATTTTTTTTAAATAAAACAAGACGTTACTTAAAAAAAATTAAAACTGACTGGAACGCTTCCCTCACTTCATCTGTGTTTACAATCTCTCCCTCGGTTTCACACCCTTCATTACGTTTTCTTCCTCTGTTGAATCAGACTCCTCTAACCCCAGATGAATCAGTAACGGTGTCCTCCGAATCGCAGTTCTGGACACAAAAATAATCCTCAATCAGATTCAGAGAATGCCACTCTCCACTTCCTGCAGCTTCAGATAAATTTAACATTCCAAGATATAAGCGCATTGCTAGCAACTTCGTCCTCCTGATTTGACATTATCATTTAATGTGAAGTAACGTGATTATTTTAACTATAAATGAATACTTCACATTAAATGAGATGAGCGGACAGAGGGAGTCAAGGGAGGAGGTGAGGGAGGAGAAGAGGGTGGAGGTAGCAGAGTCTACAGAGAGTTGGGAGAAGGAGTCGATTGGAGTGAGGTGAGAGAGAGCGGTGGAGGCAAGGACAGAGGGGGAGAGAGAGCGGAGGTTACGACGGGAGGTGACAGTGGGGGTAGGTGGAGTAGGGAGACGGGAGAGACAGAGATAAGTTAAAAAATAAGTGTTTTCAAAATGTGTGTTTTTGGAAAGAATATCCTTAGGAAATCCCTTTTTCAAAGTGTATGTATGTAGGAATTTGTTGACATGCTGACAGCAACTCTCCTATAAAACCGCAAAGGGTCGTCCAAAATGATCATCTTTTTCAAGACCCCCCTCCCAAAAAGCATACATAAAAATGATGAAATCTGAAGCAGACCCCAGATTTTCTAAATAAAGTGTAATTGCTCATAAGTAGGCTTATTAAACACTCATAAGTATTGTTAAACGTTGAATTCCCCAAAAATATGTTGTTGGACTGAAATACATTTATATAGGATAAATGTTGTTAAAACCACTCTCTATTTTTTTTTCTTACCAAAAATAATAATTTAAGAAATTTCTAGTCCTGTCTCTGTTCCACTCTGAATGGCTAGGGATCGCTGTCAGTCAAATCAGTGGTTCCTTAATAGGCTAGTGTAGTTTTACCGTCAGTCATTTTATCCTGTCCTGACAGATTTCGTTGGCTGAAGCAGCACTAGAATGCTCTCATTCGTTTAAATGACTGTCATTCAGCAGACCGACTGTGCACTTTCATTTGCCAGCTACAGCGCCTGTCATTCAAAGTGCCTACTTTGAAATTAGCAGGTTAAAGTGTAGGTAAGCTTTTGCTATTATAGGTATATGGTGACAGTTTCAAATAGTTTGATTTGAAAATGGGGCGTAAGAGGAAAACACTTAATGAGTATTGTGCACAATATACCCTGATCGACGGCTTAAGTCTCCACAGCAGGACGAAGCGGGACAGTCTGCCTTGCCTCCAGTGAGTCCAGCTGTGCTTAAGGAGAGGAGCGGATCTTGGAATAAGTGCAAGTTAGTTCTGTTCAACTATCTAATGTTTTGTTCTGTGCATATTATTTTGACTTGTAAACGTATGCTATAAAAGTATGTGTAATACACTTTATATGCTGCGTTTTCTACGGTTTATTTGAGACATTGTTTTAATTTGTGTAGGATCTGTATATATACAAGGTATAGCTTCGCTGTGACCAAACGTTATTTCAATTAGAATGTTGGTAACCATGGTTTTGTTGCATGTCGAATATGATAAAGGTGTTTCTCTAAATGGGACGTTTCTCAATGGCATAAAAAGTCTATTTTTTTAAGCATAAAGGTCGATTTCACCCATGCTATGCTTGAATTGAAAAATAAAGATCGAAAAAAAAACCCCGGTAAATTCTTTAAAAAATAAACGTTGATATTAATCGTCGATTTGGCAAAAAAATTTAAATCGAATAGTAGCAAGCCTACTCATGAGGAATGTGGCTGGTTTACTGTATCCTACACTGTGCACAAACAGACAGGCATTCAGGTAATGTTGATTGCGTAAACCTTTATTTAAAAAAAGACATCATATGAAGTGAAAACCTGAATCTGGAAGTTTTTTAATTAAAAAGTGGTTAAGTCTGTTGCACCTGTTAGTTAAGTATATAGACATAATGTAAATGTGTACTGTATTTACAGATACAAATAAAAATAATGATGCATAAGTATTGAAAGAAAATAAAACTTAAATATAGTCTGGTTCCAAAATTAGTTAAAATAAGCTACTTTACAGTAACTCAGATGCTTCTCTGAGCAGGTCAGTTTATTTTTTAGCTGATTCAATGCCTTTTTACATATACATATTTTTTCTCTGAATAATGAGTAACAGAAAAATTAGTTGTGTATTACATGTACTCAGAAAAGAAATTGAGCATACTCGTTATGAATACTCAACTGTGCCCGTACTCAGGCATACCCCTAATTACTATAATACTTTCTTCTTGTATGGTTCACAAACTACCTTTGTGTCGGATATTATTGGTTAAAATAACACACCTTAATTTGTGTAATAATGTAGTGGAGAGAAGTTAGAGTTTTCTGAAAAGTGCTGTTTTTGGAGAATTTTATATGGCTGGAACAGTTAGTCCAATAACAAGACTCTAATACGATAGCATGTTTTCCAAAGAAAAAATCTTACATTATTTTTGAAGTCGGAATTACTTTTCAGAGAGTTAAATTGTCCAAAAAGATTTGGGTTCTTGTGTGTGTGTCACTGCACTGATTGAGTGTAGGTCCAGTTAATTTAATTTAAGTGTAAATAAAACCTTGGTCTCAGTGAGTGAATATCCTGGTTAACTCTGAAAATAAATTAGCTGAGAAAAACCTACTGTCAATGGGAATAATGAACAATATCTATTTTGATTTGATACGTTGTATTTAACTTTTCCAGAGCAGGGGTGGGGAGCAGATTTAAATTAGCCATGCTGATGGCCCACTTAGATTCTCGTGCTGTCAGCTGTGAAAGTCACCAAAATACTGTTTACATGAGCAGAGAACAGTTTCATGAGAAAGAATCCACGTGTCATCGTGTTTGACATAAATGGATATTAAAGACTGATTTGCTGATGGATAGTGCCTCCTTTTTTAATACTGTGTTTTAGTGTTGTTGCCCACACTGCTTTTCACACATTATCTGGGGGTTGAACAGGTATTTGGGCTATTGAAATGGAGGGGGCAGATACTACTGAAGCATACTGAAGTGAACCACAAGCTTGTTCCCAAATTATTACAGCCTGCTGTATCCTGCACAATCTGTGCCAGGACTGTAAGGAGGTGTTCAGGCAAGCAAGGCCACCAGCAAGAATTGTACAACAGCAATATGAAGAGGGTCCTGCTATTACAGATGCACTGCTGTTTTTATTTTTGTAATCCAACTGTGTACTTTTATTTTGTATAACATTTTTGTTTCATTAGCTTATTTTGTATCTCTTTATACCAAATATAGCATCCTTATTTGTGCTGTACTTGTATGACTGCTTCTGCTAAATAAAGAATTGGAATATTGAGTACTGTTGATTCCCAAGAAATAAGTCGCAAAAATTCCACACCACATTTTATTTTGGAAGTGGGTTAAACAATGTTCGTGTTGTGTATTGTATCAAGCTGCCTCATCATATCCTCTTCCCTTATGGATATTAACACCCGAGTCTCTTCATCGCTCCAATGTAAGTGGAGCATGGACGCGGGTTTTGCTCAGACATAACTAGAACAAATTGCATTGGAGTATAGTTATACCCATTTAAACATAGTATTTAGTAGTACTTTACAATAAAGTTGTTTTGACAGATGTTTGGAAAGCTATTTGCAAGTGTATTCTGAAGTACTGTACAGCAGCTTTAACCACCTGAATTCACAAACCCACGATGCAGTTTATTTGTAATGCCATTACGCCATTTTTAGTAATAGTTTTAAACAGAAACTTGGTAAATACAATCTGATGCATGATTAGAATTATGTAAAGTTTTAGGGAAGACAGAGAAAAAAGTGGGGTTATCTGCAACATCAATCTGATCTCCATCTTTGGACCATGGTAACTTACGAATTCCCATGTGACTTTTATAGCAGCTTTAGGAAAGGACTTCACGTGTATTGCCCATTCATGTGAAATAATCACACATGTAAACTGGCCTATTGACTGCCTTAGTCTGGCATTCCCTTTAAGTGTAATGGAGACATCAGTTCATTAGTGATGGCACATCTTAATCAATGAGTTCCCATTAAACTACACATTCAACAGCTAAGTGATGAGCTTGACACAATCCTATTAATTCTGTGTCAAAAAGCAAACAAGATGCAGTGTAAGAGCGTATCTATGTAAAGGCTGCGAATGGCGTGCAATCGTCAGTTAAATTGGTATTTCAAGATAAAGCTTCAAAGCTAACGTGTTTAAATGATTATTTAGTTACTTTCCTTTTGTGTAACTCTTCTTGTATTTGGAATTTGGAAGTCAGCACAGTTGGTACTTTAGTGAAGTACTATAAGATTACTGTGGATAAAGTCTATTTCACACCCTGAGTGATTGTAAAATAATCTGCAATTCTGTATAAAGTGTTGTAATAATACTGTGTGTGTCGGTCTAACAATGATTCTCAGTATAATTCTAGGGACACAAAATAAAACCAGACAATTGATCTAAAAAGGAATAATTACTCGAAATAAAGGATTTAATGACGTTCTGTATATTTATGCTTTTTACTTTTTGTATGGGGCTGGTTATCAATTATAGAGTTTATGTCAACAACGTGCTAGTAGTCTCAATAATAGTTCTCGTATAAATTAAGGTAATTATTATTATTGTTACAATTAAAAATACATAAGCCAGATCACATACTTTAAGCTGAATAGTTTTCTGAAAAGTTTGGTTTGTGTATGTAAATAATCTATAGCAAACCACTTGCTCTCAAAAGCACAAAACATATACTTTCATTGTTCCCCATGTTCAAGAGAACCTCATTATCAACCCAGCTTGCTTTTTGCTCTTTCATTTTTCTCTTTCATTTCATATCTCGCAAATTGCCTTTCGGTTTGCATAAAACATTCTTTGTCTATCACCAAACTACATGTGCATCAGAATTTAATTTCCACCCCCCTAAATGCTTTCTTTTTCATATTATCTGCTCAAAGCATCAGAATAATTATTCCAGTTAGTGTTTATTAAAACATAATTGGCTAAGCCACATCTTTGAAGCTGCGATTTCAAAGTAATAATTCAGTCCTGACTGCCCATTATAATCCATTTCTAATGTGGAATTGTTTTTAATAATCATTTATTTTTCACCAACATTTAAATACTCAAGAGATAGTTGCTAGCAACAGACAAATGACGTGACATTCATTTTCCTCATTCCAAAATCATACTATCATTTGAGTTTTAAAACTTCTTACTACCATATTAGGGAACTACAATTGTGGTATTTGCAAGAAACTACATTTACTTTCATCTTTTATTGCAATCTTTTTTACACAAAAATACAAAATTGGAAAATAAAGAAATCTGACAGTTTTATTCTGAATTATCTAACTATTCTTAAAATTAGGGAAAATATTTTCCATTAAAAATAATGTGATTTACAATTCACAATGAAAATCAAACATTCCAATGCTAATAATAATAATAATAATAATAATAATAATAATAATAATAATAATAATAATAATACCCACCAAATTATGTGCTTTGGTACTTAGGAAAGAACATAAGACCTATTATGTGGTTAATTCGGCTTGATTGAATATAGCATTTAGAAAACTGCACTTAAATTAGACACTTGGTCTCTGCAGGTATTTTTTTTAATTAAAATGTTTAGAAGCCTTAAAAAGTTATTTTCATCCAGACATTATATACATGTGTGAATGTTCCATCGATTGGTTTGTGAGTTTAGAAAATGTTGGTGTTTGTAAGCAAAATGTAAGTTAAATTGTGATTTTGTTATTTGTGGAGGGGCGGGGGTTGTTCAGGACTGTGGGAGAGACAGAACTGTCAACATAATTCATGTATCCCTCAGTAAAAATTTGTTAGCCTGTTTTTCTGATGAGTTCTTGGTATTTGAGTCTCTCAATTAGCTAAAGCATTAATATCACCTTGAGGTATCCCAGTAGGATCTAAAAAGCTCCAGGAAGGCTGAAAGGGGCTGCTCTTGAAGTAAAACATAATACACACTTTAAATCTGGTTTGCATAAAGCCTTGACCTACATTACACATGCCTGCTGGCTGATATGGTTTGTGCTACTTTTAAAGTATTTTTCATAAAACACTGCTTTTTCAAAGTAATGCAGAATGACATGAGTCATATAACAATTGGCAATAAAATTACACATTAAGTGCAATGCAATTCAGTAACACCTTAATAGGTATTACTATTACACTGTTTATAATTGTTTCAATAGAGACAGGCCGATTTTGTTGTTACAAATAGTGCAAATTTTGTTACAAGCTTACTTTGGCCTAAAGCTAAAGTACATGGACTATTTTGCACTGGTGAAAGGATACATTCAGTGAAATGTTTTCTTAGAAAAACAAACAAACATGTTATAACACCAGCACAACCTTTACAACCAATCAGATCACTCCATTGCCGTAGGATATGTCACAATACACTGCAGCTGTGGTTTCTGTAGTATATGATATGGAACTAGTTTAAGCTAAAAAAAAAAAAAAAAAAAAAAATTCGATCACTACGGCAACCGTTGAAACTACCACAAGAAAGAGCAAAGTATAGAACAAAAATGTCTACATTTATTCAAATATCCAAATAGAAAAAGTGAAGAAAAAGTAAGCAGAATATATTCTAAGGAATTTTTTCTATAAAATAATGGTGTATAATAGCAATTATTTGCTTTTAGGTGCAGTGAACTCGGAGGTAAACATTCTAAATTCTAAATGTTTATCTCCTTGTGTACTGCATTTAAAAACAAAAGTATTGCTTAAATATATGTGTGTGGCAGGGCAGAAGAGAGGCCTGCACGTAATTAGTGGGGCAGGGCAAAGCCCTGCTGAGTAATATTGTGTGGGGTTGAAAAGCATGGGTGATTGTATTGTAAGATCAATGTGTTGTGGTGATTTGTCTTGATGTATGGTATGATTTAAATGTGATATTGTGGGTTTATATTAAAATAATGGGTTACTTTATAATATACACCACCAGTCAAAAGTTTTAGAACACCCCCATTTTTCCAGTTTTTATTGAAATTTAAGCAGTTCAAGTCCAGTGAATAACCTGAAATGGTACAAAGGTAAGCGGTAAACTGCCAGAGGTTAAAAAAAAAGTTTAGGTTACCAAAACTGAAAAATAATGTACATTTCAGAGTTATACAAAAGGCCTTTTTCAGGGAACAAGTAATGGGTTAACAACTTACAGCTGTTCTGCAGCAATGGAAGTAAATTAAGCCTTGAAAGTTGATGCTAACAATTCCTACAGGTGTCCCAACTTTTGTTGATTACTTACAAACCCTCTGTCTGTATAAAAGCAGTGTTGGAACAGACTGTGTTACTACACCCTCTTAAGCATTATTTGGACAGTATTGTACTGCAGGAAGTAGTATATTGCTATCATAATGGCGAGAAAAAGGCAATTAACAAAGGAAGACAGACAGACCATTATAACCCTTAAAAGTGTAGGTCTTTCCTTTAGAAATTGCAAAGAAAGCCAAGGTGTCAGTGAGTACAGTTTCCTACACCATCAAAAGGCACTTGGAAACTGGAGGAAACTCTGACAGGAAGAGGTCTGGCAGACCCAAAGCCACAACAGAATCAGAAGACAAGTTTCTGAGAGTCAACAGCTTGCGTGATAAGCGGCTCACAGGACAACAGCTTCAAGCACAGCTTAACACTGGTCGAAGTTAGCAAGTCTCAGTTTCAACTGTGAAGAGAAGACTTCGAGCTGCAGGTTTGACAGGTCGAGTGGCAGTAAGAAAGCCATTGCTAAGATGGCAAAATAAGAAAAAGAGGCTTGCCTGGGCCATGAAGCACCGTCAGTAGACTACTGAAGACTGGAAGAAGGTCTTATGGACCGATGAATCAAAATTTGAAATCTTCGGTTCATCACGCAGGGTTTTATGCCGCCGTCGAGTAGGCGAAAGGATGGTTCCTCGGTGTGTGACACCAACTGTCAAACATGGAGGAGGAAGCGTGATGGTCTGGGGCTCTTTGCTGGATCCAGAGTCGGCGACTTGCACAGAGTGAGTGGCACCCTGAACCAAAACGGCTACCACAGCATTTTGCAGCGCTATGCAATACCCTCTGGTATCGCCCTAGTTGGTCAGGGGTTCATCCTACAGCAAGATAATGACCCAAAACATACCTCCAGGCTATGTCAGAACTACCTTAGAAGAAAAGAACAAGACGGTAGGCTTCAAATCATGGAATGGCCAGCACAGTCTCCAGACTTAAACCCCATCGAGCTGGTTTGGGATGAACTGGACAGAAGGGTGAAAGCAAAGCAACCTACAAGTGCAACACATTTGTGGGAACTTCTGCAACAGTGTTGGGAAGAACTTTCCAAACAATATTTGATTTCCATTGTAGAAAGAATGCCACGAGTGTGTTCGGCTGTTGTATCTGCAAAAGGTGGCTACTTTGATGAGTCAAAAATTTAGATTAAATTTTGTTAAACAAAACGATTCCATGATTTCTTTTTTATCTCCAATTGTTTATTTGTTCTATGCTTTAATTTCAGAGTACATTGAGACATTAAACTGCGTAAATTTCAATAAAAACTGGAAAAATGGAGGTGTTCTAAAACTTTTGACCGGTAGTGTACGTTATAATGCAGACCCTAAATACTTTCCCTCTGTTCCTGGGTTGTTCAGGAAGGTTAGGAGTCAGCACTCTCCATCGTAAGAAATGCCCCTGAAAATTCACGATATCACGAATTTCACGGAATAGGTGTATTTGACTGCCTACTGTGAATATTAAGCATTTTATTTTCCTTACAGTATTTTACATTACTGTATTCTTCACCTCCCCTGTTAATGTCATACTTTTATCAAGTAGAAGCAGCGCTGCAGGAGCTGTACACACTCCGGCTCAATGCCATGCATTTGGTTACTACAGCAACGGGGTCAAACAAATACTGGTTTCTTTACTGGTGAATTCCTCATACTGTACAATGACATTTCTACATACTACTGATGTACAGTGTGTATAAAGAAAAACACAAAAGCTTCAGTTTTGTCACTTCCGGTTTTGCAGTTAACGTTTCTCTCATGTTTAATACCTGTATTTTGGGATTAGAGGCAGTATAATAGGCTATGGGAATTACACATTCATTTTAATTGATGTGTCAACATAAGTTTTAAAGGTTTACAAAACTCGAAAATGTTGCTGAATTTGTCATTCAAGGTTGTTTTTAAACAACTGTTTCGTCTGCTTGTTACTTCTTTTGCAGCCAACACAGACCATTTTAAACGCCTTGTTTCCAGCAGGTTTGTTACATTTTTAAAGATTGTTTCAATAGTGAATAGCGAATTACAGCCTTGATTTTTGGGTGATGTTCTTGATGAACTATCAATTATAACACATTTCAGGCAACTTACATCAGTAGAATATAATGTAAAAAGAAACTATGTTTTTTTTTTAAAAAAATAAAATGTCGGTTTCGTGACACTCCATGAAATTAATTTATTTTTAATGTTATTCGTGAATTTCTTTTTTAAATACTGTGAATTTTCTGGGCCCCTATATTACTGCTGCTATAATGCTCTTTCCTATCAGCTGCTTTCTGACTTTTTCTTTGCGCCCAAATAAGACCAATTTGAAATCGGTTTTATTTGTGGACCCTTTTAGGGCAGGCACTACTGTTCTGCCACTTCATAAATCTCATTTTAATATCACAGACTTAATTTACAAATGAGCCCCACCTACAATTTGCCCATGGATATAATTAAGGCTTGACACACCTTAAAATGCATGGCTAATGAGCGGCGGAGCACATTTTGGCGGTGCTAGTACGGCCTTAACTTGCCAAAAGTGTCATGATACATACGGGGCAATTTTAAGGCCAGCGTAAACTCAGTGCTATGGCCTTAATGCCATCGCAAACGCTTGATGCATGTCCCCCAATGTTTTTCCTTTTTATTGTCTGGCAGTGTGGATGGGTTAAAGCCCCATCCCACTAAACTCCGATGCAGAATGTGGCCATCTCCGGATTGATTAATTGGTTGTTCATTCTGAGATGTCCATGTTTATATAAGCGTGCCTGTTTGTGTGTTGGAGGAAGGTGTTCAAAGAGGAGGAACGTGTGGGACAGAGAGACGGGAGAAAAACAGAAAGTAAAAACAAAGTAAAACAATTGCTATGCGTGCAGGAAGCATGGTGCTGGTTTGGTGCAGGTAGTTTTGTGTTGAGAGATTTTTTTTGTTCAACCCTTTTGTTTTGCTCTGGGAGAGAGATGGGAAAAGGTTGCACCTTATTTGAAAGAATAAGTCACAGGTATTACTGTTACAGGAGTCAACTGAAGTGACAATTCAAGGGGAAGTCACACAGGGCTTTGGGAGATTAATTATAAATGTACAACATATGCATTTGCAATCGCAGATAAAATATAGCTATTCGCATGTTACTGCGAATATAGCTATTCGCATGTGCAGCTGGACTTCCACGTCAACTCTTTTGTACTGGATATCATGGCATTTCATTGAACAGTATTTCGTTAAAACAGTTACACCTGTCTTAAGCTAGCATATTGTGCACAAACCTATTAGCAATTGCTAATTAATGAGTCCTTTGGGAACTGATGTGACTCATTTGAAACCATTAATATCAGAATATTCTTAAGCAGCTTGTTCTTACAATCAGACAGGGGAATTACATTTATATTCCAGATCCAACCTATTCTGAATGGGAATTCCAGTCATGTAAACTCCTGAGTTGAAGAACTGGAAATATGAGATCTGAAATACTGAATAGGAAAAAACGCAGTTCCTTATTTTCCCATATTGGTATATTTTCAGTTTCTATAAACACAGTGAAGCCTGGTGGTGCTCAATTAAGATATATACATACTTTGTTTTACTGTTACATTACAATTGGCAATCAACAATATCAGGGGTTTCTTGAGTCTCATCAGGAGACAGGAGAATCATGCTCTAATACATACTTGGCAGCTATGTAATTAAAGCTGTATTTTTTTCCTGTTTATCCTGGATTTCACCATTTCGATGAAATTTAGCCATTGCCATGTAATATGTAGTTCCCCATGAAAATTCACATTTCTGAAAGAATAGTGTAAATATTAAAAAAAAAAAATTAGCACATGAACAAAAAAAATTCTTTACTGATGCACAACCTGTCAGATTTAGGAACACGGCAGCAGGGAAATGACTGAACACATTGCATAGAGCTGTACACTTTCTTTAAAATGTCATCAAAAGACACCAGCGGTATCAAAGATTGCTCTGTACAAGAAGACGACATTTTATGAGTGGTGTTTTAATTTTTTTTTAAATATAATTCACTGGTGATGAAAATAGAACAGGTGGATATAACCTTTTTCATTTACTGTTGTTCAGGTAAGTATTTAAGAACACTTGCTGTTAATAACTGTAGAGATGTTTAATATCTATTTTTAGATTGTGATGTGCCGTGAAATAAGCCATGTTTTACTGTGAAAAAATACAGCCAGGCCCATAATTAATACACCTGTTTCATATGCTCCTTTTATTATCAAATAAAAAAGTGTCACATTGCATATCCATAAACTGGATATACAACTTCCAGTGCAAGGATGGACCAGCCATTCAGATCAGACGCACCTAAGGTACTCTTTCTGTCTATATAAGTAGGTGAAGTAGGTGTGGCTGGCAGAGTTGAAAGGTCACATTGTCACATGATTTGAATGGAATGAGGAAGACTGTTCAGCCCCGGAACACAATAAAATAGTAAGGGAGATGTAAAAAAACAAACAGACACACAAAAAAACCCAGAAAACAAACATGAAAGCCTTATTGAAGCTTCTTACTCTTTAAATACAAGCAATGACAAAAATGGTGAATCACAGGTGTGCTTAGTTAGCATTGTCCGAATCATGGTTTGATAAAAATGTAGTTTAATCATGGGAAAGACATGGCAAACTGCAAAATTACAGTGCACTAGAAATGTATCAATATACAGTTTTTGTCAGGACAGGATAGGTTTTTGGTTAGCAAAGTGCTTTTTAATTACTTGTCAACAAGACTATTTACTCCCTATCTGAAGTATTTTTATTGAGCAAAAAGAAAATGCAATAAAAACATGAATGTCTACACTTTACAGCTTTATCCCATTGAATATGTAACATAAAACATTCAAACCTCCTTTGAAGTTGCCTAGTTCCTTTCTATTAATACATAATAGGGATGGTAAATGTTTTCATCAAATTGTCAAAAATGCACCTCATTGCCATCAGCTGTCTGTTTGCTACTTGTTAATTATGGTTACAAAACTAAGTAAAACAACTCAAGTGACCCAAAAACAAGACAAGCTGGGGATATTCATGCTTGTAAGTACTGTTTAGATTGCCAGGGCCTGAAGCAGGGTAAGACAGACAGACTTTAATGAGCCATGGTACTGCATAAACATACCAGTCGATTACGTTTTAAATGTGTGTAGGTCTAACATGGAGAAATGTGCTACTCCATATTGTTGTTCACTGTGTTCATGAAAGACTTCTTTTTTTTCTAAAATACATTTACCTCACACTTTTTTTGTAAACAAAGAAAGTGAATATCAAAACTAATCAAATGCTTTGAATAAAGCATGGATAAATGTATTTTGAATAGGGCACACAGTTTCTCAAATAGACTTCATAATATCAAGGTTTAGTGAGGGCACACACACACACATATACTGTAGGTGCAGTATTTATACAGTAGTGTTCAGAAGTTTGGAAACGACAAATGATTTACAGCAAGACTAGGGGTGGGGATTGTATTACCCATTTTTCCTCACTCAGACCCTTTACTTACTAAATATCTTGGTATCCCTGAATAGATAATCATCTCTTCTTTAAAAATGTGTTAACTATTTTAATGAATAAGACATCTCACAAGTAGAATGGTACCTTGAAATGTTCGCCTTTTTAGGAAAGCAGTGTAACTGGGAATGTTTGTTGCCAGATAACTTCACTCAGAATACCAGATAACTTCACTCAGACTACTTGCTCACTAAATATCTTGGTCTCCGAATAGATAATTTAATATGAAAAAATGTGGTGGCCAAATGAGGCAGGCTGCGGTGCTTCACACAAACTAAAAACTTTGTGGAAACCCAGTTTAAGAACACTGCACAATATCTGTCGTCACGCAAGGCCAAAATGGAACTCAGACAGAAACATTTAAATATACCCTTCCATATTTTAATATTAATTAGGTTATTTCCATTTGGAAGGATAATTTATCTGGCTAAAATGAAACTACATGGAAACCCACACTACCCGAAAGGTACTACCTAAATAGTGTGAGAAAAAAGGGTGAGACTTTTTTTTCTTTTTCCATAGAAACCCGGCCATTGATTCTTGTAGAATTGAATTGCAGGGCCCTTCCCCCCACCTTACCCTCCCACTGCTTCATGTCCCCACACTCAAGAGGATCCATTTTATTCAAACTGCTACAGGGACATGGTAATTAGTTTCTTACAAATGGTCATTTGGTTAAAGATGTTCAATAAAATTTCAACAATGAGACACTGTGGGGTCTATTTAAAGATCAAAACATCATTTAATCAAGGCTTTAAAATACATTTTCTTACATCTTACCATTTTGTTTGCACAGACACTATTACAGTATCACTGATCCCTCTTTTCTCAGTTAATCACCTAGTTTTTGGAAGTACTGTATAATAATCTTAACTTGAAAATGTTGGGGGGAAAAGTCTCCATTTCTTTTCTGCTTTGTTCAGCTTTTAAGATGCATTTTCTGGAGCTGAATCAAACAAATACAATCGCATTCAGCACAGCATTTTAACATGTGAATGAAATGCATATCCCTATGTGTGGAGGAGCAGTGTGGCTCTTTCGGTGTACTATGATCCCCAAACTCACAACTGCCTATGATATCCAAGACCTGATAATGTCAACCTGAGCCCTTTGTGGTTTGTCTACACACCCCCTAGGTTTTCCTTAAGTTCGAAGGTTAATAGCATTAGGTGAATGACACCCTTTCTGCTGATACTGAATATTGTAGGCGATGAGGTATTTATAGAGAAAAAGAGGAAATAATGCTGAACTGCCTAAGTTAAAACACATTTCTTGTTATATGCTGTAGATAGAGAGTATTTTCCCAAAGCGCAGCTCAATCAGGAAACTGCTGGTAATAAGTCCTGGTATATATATATATATATATATATATATATATATATATATATATATATATATATATATATATATATATCCTGGTCAGAATCAGCAATCAGAAAAATGCCAGCTTGGTTTCTTTTTGTTTTTTATTGTTTATTGGATGAAATTACATTAGCATAAAATGCAATTTAAGTAATCTGTGAAAATGACTCGAAGGTTAAAAATGCATATGTTTTTCTTAATCCATGCTAGATTTTTACGTGAAATGAAAGTGTAATTTCCTTAAAGCTATAATGTTAAATTACAGTGTTGAATTAACACAGAAATAGTATGCAGAATGTCTTTCAGCAACATGTACATAAATCTGATCACTACACACGCTTTTTATTTAAATTTTATATTTTAAAAATGGTATAATACATGGAATGTTTACAGAACTGCACGTGTAATATAAGCCTAATGTTTTTAGATGCTGTAGCCCTTATCATTGTATATTCAAGTTAGCTGGTGGTGGATGATGTCAGGCCAGGAAGCAGTTCTCAAACACACAAATGCGAGGC